>VZSF01006565.1:231868-251882 GCA_013398295.1 Chionis minor
CCGGCGCCGGCGGGTCCCGGGGCGGGGGGTGCGGCCGCCGCCTTTAAGCGCTGGGAGCTGGAGGGTCGGCCCGAGCGGCTGCGGCCGGCGGAGCGGCCCCTGGGTCGGGGCAAAAGGCGCGACTCGGCTTCGGGGAGATGCGGGGGGAGCGGCACGGGCGGCAGCGCGCCCCCGCAGGAGGGCCCGCATCCCCGCGGCGGGGGGGGNATAGCACGCGGGGCACTTTGCGTGGCAACGGGAACACCTTTGGAACAAGGAGAAGCACCCGCCAAACCAGTCCTTCCCGGGCAGGAGGATTTGGCCAGTTCAAACCATGGCGCGCTGGCAGCTCATCACTGGTTCGGCAGAGCAGGCAAAGCAAAGGTTTTCTGTAAGAATTGCATGTGAGACTTTCACAGGTGCTCAGGTTTCCCAGGCGTGGATCCTAAATCCTATTAGTGGTCTGCCTACCTCCTCAGCTCCCTAAGCACCTTGGAAAATCCAGCTCTTCCCTCCCCTTTATTGCTAATACAGCATAACTCGCTCCTGCCCAAAGCGGAGGCACGTGCTGCGAGGGGAAAGAAGCTCCAGGCGGATTGACGTTCTACACTGCAAACCGCTTCCTACAGTTGATTCAGCCAGGCAGCAGAAGCTGACGCTGTACTGGCTGCTCTGCCTCTCAATATCCACAGAATAAACTCCTGGCACGGATGGGACACTCCACCTTCCCTAGAGCCATTCCTCCCTCGATGCTGAGCGCTGGACAGGAGCCACAGAGCAAACAGCCGAGGAAAAAACGTTTTGTACCGCTTTCTCATCCATGTTATTTTACCGTGTTAAGAACAGAAATGGGCCGACGTGTAAAAAAACCAAAACACAGTCGATGAACAAATCACTCCGTTGCTTTGCATGGATCTAATTTTCCCTGTATCGAGTACGACAGACCCTTCATCCACAGCAAACAAGCCCGATCCTCACTAATAAATAAAGTTCTGTGTCTCTAAGTGAGGGTTCTCCATCCAGGCATACTGGCTAGTTCAGGTCATCACTCGGCATGCTTCAAACAATCAGTGCCTCTATTTATTTATGGGATTATATAGCAAACAACGTATGCCAAGGAAAATAAGTACTATGTGAACGGTAAATTTAAACAAAGCAATGCATTCTCCTCTTTCTGCATCTCCCTCTTTTTATCTCTAGTTACAGGCGTGCGGTTCCCAGCAGCACGAAGGCAGCCAGCTCGAGGCACAAGTGGCCCAACTGCTATAGTTACCTGTGCTTGTCTTAATGGAGTCAATTCAGTTCAGTGCCACACTCCTGTGAAATTGGAGTAACTATATTGAAAACAATTTAGCACGTCATTATCTACATTATTAGTATTAATTTTAGTAGACTGTTAGTTGTCACTTTAGAGATACCTACGACGAAAAAATTCCTGCCTGAACGGTTTACAAAATAGCACACGCAAATAATAAGCCATCTGTTTTTTCCAGCTTCTTACATTGCCAATTGCATTAACCTGCCATTGATCCTCCTACTTCCTCGGCAAGACCTTGTCTAGAGGGAGAAGTTGGAGGTGCAGCTCCCTAAACCGGGTGACTTAAATTGACTTTATCATCTCTTCAATCGGTTGAGCTGAATTTTGTAAATTACGAAAACAACTTAAGGAGGGGGCAAACTGTTTTAAGTGCATCTGGCTTATAATCATTCCTTTGAAACCAGTTCAGTGTTTTCTTGTGCAGACATGGCCTAGATTATTATCTACCATGGATAAAATAATAGATCCGAATCCCGTGGTGTGTAACAAACAGGGAGCGCTACCGACCGCGGTGACAACACGGGCCTGTTACACTGTACAGCAAGTGAAAAAGAAAACTCTCGAGAAGAGAGGGATGGAGAAGAGAGATGACTGTCTTGTTATGATGCTTCCCTAGACGTTGAAAACTTACATCTTGAAAGTCCTAATTCTGCTGCCAGTTTCCTACAGGATGATTGGCAAATTTCTCAAACTTTGTTTTTTCGGAGTCTCTGTTTTACTCCTCAATTTCTAAGCACCCATCACCTGCACATGATTTTCAAAAGGAATGAAAACTCACAGCTGCAACTGTCTACCACTGAAGGAGTATTTTAAAACATCTAATCTGAAATTGTAACGAAGTTATAGCATTGTCTCAGATTTCAAACGTATGAGTCAATGTGCTCACTAGTTTGTGCCTCATGTTATTATGAAGGTAAAATACATTACAGTGCTATATAAATACAGGAGGGCTTTTTTCGCTTTTGAGCCTGCTGATCATCAGTGTCACTTTGCAACACAGACTCCGAATGATTGCGAGGCTGCCTCTGGTTTTAGAATGTTTTTCACCTTACAATATATATTTATTCTTCTGAGCATCCCGAAACACTACCTTCCTGAGTCCTGGCCCCGCACAGCCTGAATCAGCTGAATGTTTTCTTTAGCTCTGATAGAGCTGCCTATACGAGTAAAGCTTTAGAGGACTAAGTTTGTACTTACAGAATATATTTTTGGTGGTGGTTGCTTAGAAGCTGAAAGTTTGGTAAGGATTCTTTGTACGGGTAGAAATAATTTATATGACAGTGGGGCTTAGCTGACCTTTGAAGTGTCTTTTTTTACATATAAAATATAAAAAGCGCTTGTTTATTTAAATTACCGGTTTTGCCGCACAATTAGAAGCAGAAGGTAGCACTTCTGTATGGGCCGTTTAAATGCAATTTCCTTGGATTTTAAAAAAGTATTTCCAATACCGCTTGATATACAAGTTACATACAGACAAAACAAACATTTTAAATAAATAAATAAATGACGTTTTCTTGTGTACAGTTGCAGTAAATGAGTTATTCATATGCTCAGTATGTTTTCTTTTATATACAGATATATATATATTACAAATTGAGCGGACCCATTCCTTTAATAAAGGGTACGAGATGTTCAAAATAATACCTATAAAGCATCCTCCAAACAATGGGGAAGCAATGTATTAGCACCATGGTAGACAGGTAGATCTGTCCTTTTTTCCAAGTTCTTCACATAATAACAAAGCTTTAAGTAATTTTAGCAGTCATTCACCTAAAATGTATACGCAGCTACAATTATGAAACCTCATTGACCAACTGATTAAAATATACGCCGGTAGATTTGTCACAGCACCAAATGAATCACATAATTTTATATAAACCCTACGTATAGAATTGTTTTCCTATCTTACAAGCACACTGGAGGTTTAGAAGCGCAAAAGTAGCAATCCTGAATGTTTTAGTAACTGGAAGTTATAAAAATATCTCAGACTGAGTTAATCAAAATGATCCATTTTCCAGCTTACAGCATACTATGCAGGTATATCTGCATGCGCGTGAATACCATCATCTTACACTTCAGAGTAAGCCAAACAATGTATTATCTTCTTTAAAAAATACATATAATGTCTCCTGACAAAAAAAGTGCTTGAACAAACTGAGTTTTCTGAAGCAAAACATTTCAGGAAAAAAAAAAATCCCAGCCAAGTCACAGAATCCTTCCAACTTGACCATCAGTAAATTTGGCTGAGTTTACCCATATAACTCATTCTGTTGATGCTCACAATGAAAATGTTGTTTCAAAATATTTGTTGGTAAGTATCCATAGCAATACAATGTTTAATACAAACTGAATCAATTTAGCTGTAAGAGATTGATTGTTGTACAGACATTTTTGTCCGTATTAGCAGAGGAACATTTTATTCATACATGGCTTTGCTTATACCTGTTTTTAATCGCGGACAGTTAAGGATGGTGTTTAATGTCCAAACTAATAACTTCGGATGTCTCCTAGGAAATAGCATCACTAGCACTCTCTGCTGTGAAACACACAGAAAAAAAATAAACACAATGGAAAGAAGATAAAATATAACAAAGTATGTAGTTTAATCTTATTGACAAAGACAGAAAGAAATACAGTAATGATGATGTCTTTGCCATTCCTAAGCTGAAGTGCTGGAAATCAAGTTTCTCTTTTCCCATCTCCAACCTATTTCTTTTATTTCCACTTACAAAGACATTTAACAGCCAACAAAAAACGAGCCGAAGGGATCTGAAAAGCAAGTTGTGCGTGTGCACTCAATACACTAGCACACCTTTTCCTGAACTCTGTTAGTGTGACAGGGTGGTATAGTGCTATCAGATAAGAACATACAAATTTGGGGTTTTTCTGCTGCTGAACTAAAATGACAGTAGAGTGATTGGTTTGGGTTTGTTTGGTTGGGTTTTTTCCCCCCCCCGGAACCCTATGCCCACACTCACGTGTTTGAAACTCTGGAAGATAACATTTGGCCAGAAAAGCAGCCAGTGAAAAAAGGTTATCCCATAATACCACGGGCCCATGCAATACCTCTCAGTTTGCTTTGAGTTTCCTGCTATTAACTAATAGCCTTGATTTACATTTTTCCATCTTGTGGAGACTCCTACAAGAGAAAAGAGGGCTAATATTGTTACTTTCATCTAGAGTGTTTGCTTTTTTATCCTTTCCTGCAACACAAAAGCACAGTGTCCAATCTGATACACTTCCTAAGAAAAACTCTAGCATTTTGGCTCTTTGATTCCTCCCCTGTCCACAAGCAAAGCAGAATTATGTCTAAAACCACCTCTGGGATACATTTAATTATTATTTTCCTATTATATGGCATCAGGATGGTATGAGCACAGTGAGGCTCCATGGTGCTTGTGAACGAATGCAGCTCTGACATAAGCTCTCTTACTGTTTTATTGCAAAGGTACCTGGACGTTCAGCATTTTCTGATGTCTTTGGGAAGCTTTGCTTTGTAACCTTGTTAGCATTCTTTTAATGTAAGTTTTTGTATAGGCTTTATAATGCAATATACTATAAGCTAAGAGTTTTCAAAAGCCGGAACAACCTAAAAGCTTTGATGACAGAAGGGAAAAAAAAATACAACACGACTTTCCTGAAACTTTTATCCAGTAATCTCATCTAGTTTCCACTGAAGTTAATGACAGTTTTGTCAACCAAATACAATTAAAAATACCCCTATGTTACATTATGTAGCATATATAGCTATTAGGCTAGAATTAAATTTAATAAGTGACGCGTTCAACAACTAAGACATAGCAACAATTAATTGTGCAATTTAATTCTGCCTTCTCATAATATATGTTATGGTACAGGGTTGGTTTTTGTTGGTTTTTTGTTTAATATATGGGAGTCTGTTTCCTTTAGACTATAGAATGAACAGAGCAAAGTAAATTTAACTCAAGCAGGTAAAATATCGCAAAGTTGTTCAATGCACTGCATTACCAAAGCACCTAGCATTTTTAATGCATTTATTCTCACCCTATGAAGAAAAATCCTTGTCTTCCTATCCAACAGAAAAGGAACTGAGGCGCAGAAAGGCCAATTTATTTGTATAAAAACTTGTGTTCATTATCTGTAGTCAGCTAGGGAACTGAACCTACAACTCCCAAGACCTAGGCTGATACCCTAACTGTAGACAGTACTGTCTTGGTTTATCCTATTCGGTGTAAATGCACAGTAGTTATTATACAATAAAAATTATTATTTCCAGTCAGGAAAAGAAGCAAGTGTAGAACCATCGTTTCTTTGCTCCCAGCGGACAATACTTGTGGCAAAAGGATATTCCGAACTGAAGGGTGATCATGATTCTCCGCGTGTCCAACCCAGAAGAAAGAAATGCTGAAATGGGGCATCCACAAGCTCTGTAGATTATTGCAGGATTTTGACACATTGCCAAAACTAAATGTATAGCACAAACCAAAGACAAGAAATGGTATTTTTCAACAGTTCATAATTCATGCAATCTAAATGTTTTTTCATAAAGCCAACAAAAAGGATGCCGGGATTATCCTCCCGAGAAGTTTCAAAGGCCTGTTGCTAACCGTGAAGGCAGAGAACACTTAATAAAAGATCATAGGAATATTTTAATTTGAAAGAATTCAGCAATCTTTGTATGGAAGCTGTTGCTATGTCTTCTCCTATAATTACATGTTGCACATATACACACAGATTATTTTTTTTCGAAGCCTAAGAGGACTGACTCAGAACAAACCTGAAGTGCCACATTTCCTTACAATCCATTACGTGTATGTGAATTTCAGGTTGGTTTGGCTGCATTATCGTGGGAAATTAAATTGCAATACTGAAGCGACTGTACATCTTTGTGCACGGAAGCTTGCTTGCTGATAAAAATGCAACAATCAGAGCTGTGGGGAAAAAGAGATTAAAGCTGGGATAAAGTCTAATTTCAGGCCACACAGCATTGCAGTTTTATTCTAAATAACAGGCTGGAGATTTTAGAAGGTCAGCGAGGTATTTTCTTGTTGCAAGTCTCTGTTACAATGTCTGGGGCAGGGACTGTCTGTCACACAAAGACAAAACAAAATTATTGTAGGAAATGCTTGAATACAAAGTTCAAACAACAAAGGAAGTGGCTGCAGAGGCCAGAAGAGCTTGTAGCTGAGCCGATCTCTCTCGTTCTAGCCGTCTTGGCAGTTCACTGTGGAACTGAAATGCCAGACCAGCCAGCGGTGTTTTGCAGGGCTTTTTTTGCAGAAGGAACTATATCCACCTGATTAATCCAAGGAGGAACAATCTGCATCTTATTTTGCCAACAACACTGTGTAATAAGAGGGACCCACCTATAAATAGGCATACACTATTGAAAATACATGTTGGAAGGGGTCCTATGCCCCCAAGACCCTACACCCCTAAATACAGGTGTCTTTACCCCAACAGAAGCTTCTGTGATCAGGAAGTTCACGCCAAGGTGTGGGAATACCTGACAGAGCAAACAGGTTCCTTCCCTGCTTCTCATGGCCCCATTTTTTAATCTTACATCTCTGAGCTGGTTATACTGGCAAAGGGCAAAACCACAGCCTTCCACGCAAGTAACAGATAAGCAGGTATACACTCCAATCAGAAGTCGACATAGTTCAGTTCAGTGTGGAATAACTTCTGTATTTTAAGGAGCAAAAGTTTTAGTTCCCTGCTGTTCAGTTCTAAAGCCAGTTGCTATATTTTTGTTACAACTTTTAAGTCCCAAAGATTCCCACAGAAATGTATGGAAGTTGCTAACAATTTGGATGGCTATGAAAGAACAGAGCTCAAACAAAAGGCACCATCCTCTGCAGTTTGTTAAACAGCAACTTTTCCCATTACTCACTACTTTCATCCACCCATCCTTCTGGGTAAGGAGGGATAAATATAGCTCAGCTCGCATTAATTCTGCATCATCTGGAGACATCACTAGGAAAAGAACTCACACGCACATGATGCAAGAGGGAAGAGCTGAAAGCCGAAAGTTACAGAGGTATAGTCTCTGCAAGCAATATATTGTGAATTAAGAGAGAGATATATGTAAACCTGACAACTACAAAAAACAGGTTTTACACTTCATGAAAATGAGAGAAAATGCATGGGAAATAAAGGTGGTTTAGTTAAATTTAACTCTTCTTGAATCTTTCTGCTGGCGACTTTAGTGTTTAAATCCTCTCTTCTACTCTCCTGGCATGCAAATATACTGACTTAGAAATCCTTCAAATCCAGTAACATGCATAATCCCCTTTCCTAGGAAAGATGAAGCAGAAAGAGTGCCTAACTGTAGACTGTAGATTCTACACTACCTGCTGGTCCTCCAAGACATTTTTGTTCCAAGTTCTCCAGTCCTGCATCTAGCGTAACTCAGTCACACAGCGTTCAGATCTTCAACAACTGGAAAATCATGTGTAAGCTAGTGGAAGAAGAAAGGAGCCCCGCACAGCTGGGAAGGTATTTTCTGCAGGAACTGCTCTTTAACAAGAAAACAGCATTACTGTGAACAGGAAATACAGAGAAAGAATTCCAACTTGTGGGTCAGGCGGTCCTGTGACTACAACTTTTCAAACACTATCCCGCTACTTTCCAAAAACCTGTTCTTCTACACCCTTCTCGCTAGCCGAGCCGGAAAGTGGAAAGAAGGAAAGAAGCTGAGCCAATGCAATGCTTCGTTCATTGAGAACAGAGTGGTGCTCCATTAGCTGCATGTTATGTTTTAGTCTCCAAGCCATCTGTCCAAATAACAACAACAAAAAAATATTTTGATAAGCCTTCTTTTGGTGAGAAACACTAAAGAAACAGCAGACTAAAACCAAAGAAACTTCCTGTTTATACTGCAGAGATGATTAGAGACAGACCAATGCTAAACTTAAGGAAATTCTTGTCTTAATTTTGGAATCCAACTTTGACTCCATACACAGAAAAGTATCCAAAAATATGCTGATAGTTGGCCATCATACTAGGGACTATTTCCACAATCACAAAAGGACAGTTCACAGCTTCGGATTAGTAATTGTCGCCGTCAAGTAAAGATGAAGATGGGACTGTTAACAATATAATATAAAGCTTTCCATGCTGAAAATCCCCGTCAGATGAGTAAAGCTACTTTCAGCTGATGGTGTTGGATAACTTATAGGACTAATTATGAACAAACTATTTCAGGCCCAGCAGAGAGATGTCCACATTATAAAATCAGCATAGAAACAGATACCAGAGTTCCATATTTGCAAAAAAAGGCAGTGATTGAATGGACATGGAGAATAAAAACACGGCAGACTCTCCCAGGCTTCGTCTCCAGATCAGAACTGAGAGAGCATGAGTCACACCGTGACGGTGGAAGGTCTTTAGTTTCAAAGTTGACAGCGTAGCATATTTCAATACCATTAACTTGCCAAAACCAAAAAACACCATAGGGCTCTGGTTTGGGATTTCTTTCTGGTAATGGTTATACCGGTGGATCTGAGTGACATAATAGGTCACATGATTATGTAGTTAGTTAGACAACCGTGCTACATTTGGGTCACTTACTGAAGATTCTGTACCTTGTTAAGACAGGGCTGGGTGAACTCTGTAATGAAAAGTGAAGGGTAAAAGAGATTTAGTCACGGATGACGCTGTTTTTAAATTCAGTGAGAATAATATTACAAAAGACTTCATACCAAGCCGAAGAAAAAAGGTTCAGGAAGTTAAAAATATTATTATTCATAAAACTTTTGCAAATTAATTGTCTTCCTCTCTGTGGAAAAAAAGAACCCCATGACTTTGTTTATTTTTGGTGGAGTAACTCGATTTATGTGACAGAACTCAGCAAAAAGGAAGCTGTCATAACAAATATCATGGATCAAGACTACAGGACAGAGGAATAAAACACAGCTTTGCAAATTGAGCTCTTAGAGAACTGGCAGTAACCAACAAAAACTACTTTATCCTCAGCTCAGAACTCTTGAGAAATGCAAACAGTTAATTCTCGTGATGAAGGGATAGAAATATCCACATTAGCCAGCCAAGTTTCTAGCATTATTTCCCAGTTTGTCAGCTGTCTTAGACTTCCATACTAAAACAAGAAGAAAAAGAAAGAAACGACCATTAGGCTGTGCTTTCTAAGAAGGTTCTGTTTGTAAATAGTTTTCAAAGCACTTCTAACCAGTAATTAAGAGAAACTTCAAAATTTCACGGCCTGAGAACCACGTGTTGAAGATGAGGTTATGCAATAGCAGTCATGGATGGCTATAAGCAATGTCTGCCGGCTTGTTTAACCTTATGTCAATTCATTAACCTCCTATTAAAATATTTATTGATAATTTACTAAGCCGTTTAGGAATTGAAACTTCATTATCTTCTCTTGAGAACGTGCACGGTGGGTCACATGCTGCTGCCGATACACAGCCAGGAAAGGTCTCCCCCAAACACGGCACTGAAGCCGGGTCATCTCAAAATGCAGTTCCACATGCGCATCAGATACAGCTGCCTGGATACAGCAAGTGGAGCCTCTTCTAAAAAATCCTGACTAACTTGGACCTGGTGGCTAACTTGGATACTTGTCTCTTCTTTCTTTGACCTTACATTTAGTACAAGCCTGACTTAAAAAAGTGGGGTTGAAAAAACATTAAACTCTTCGTGGAGGAAAAAAAAAACAACTTGGTGAAATTACCTCAAAGATGCAGCAGCGTGGAGAGTATTTCTGCTTATTCCATATGTTAAATCAAATGAAAGGATAGCAAGATATTAAATTCTGTTCTTTCCTACTGTTAATTTTTCATTATCAAGAAATGTGTACGTTAATGAAGTTACAGAACTGTCCACACCATCACAAACAGAAAGAAATTCTAGTTATAAAATAACCACAGGTCTGAAAATCTTCTGTTACCTGAAAATTTTGAGGGAGTCTGTTTTGTAGCACTAACCACAAATTGTTCTGTTTAAGCAGAAAAAACAAAGAGCAAAACAGTCATCAGCAACTAAAGAGGTAAGAGAGAAAAAAGAAGACTTGACAAGGCCACTGAAAGATTTTAGAGATTCTATTTTGAGCTTAACTACTGCTTACATGAATATATATATTTTCATCATACGGGCCCATAAACTGACATATTGAAAATAATATTTTCAAAGTTTTATCTACAAGGAAATTTTATTACCATTCATCTTCTCCTTCTAGTGAATGGAAATGCATGTTAATCCCCATCTACTTTTACTATTTCAAACTGTATTCACTGTGCAGTATTATAATTTGTCTTTCAGTGGAAAGATTATAAGTAAATGTGTTTGTAAAAACTGATAATGATCAGTTCTTAGTGCTATTTATGTGGGTTATTTTAAAATATAAAGAAAGGCATACCTAACATTTCTAAAGTGTCATTCACCTGCAAATTTCATGACATTTTACATATATTAATCAATTAAGCCCTACCATACCCATCTCAATTAAGCATTAATATCCCAATTTTACAGTTAGTTACACTGAGGATAGCTTGAAAGGTTAGCTGTCTTGCTAATACAACTCAGGAATGGGGATAAAACCCAAGAATGACAATCGCTTCTCTGGGTGCAACAGAAAATGAAAAGCCTTTTCCCTCTTGTAGAATGGAAAATACAAAAATAGAAGGCAAATTAATGGACAAAAGTTGGAGCTCTCACAGGACTTTTACCTTTTCTTGTCAAACAAGTTACTGCTTTACCAACTTCTCGGAGAGAGGTGAATAGGTACCATCAAGAGATTTCTACAAGAAGTTCCACAAGCTGTGGTCCTGTAGATCAAAGCAAACACAGTGGCACAGATGTATAGTCCATCCTAACTTCGCCTCTCTCCACCCCTCAAGCCAGACTAAACTTCTTCAACTGAACTTCAGCTTTGTACCACTTGGAGAGGTGTTTTTCAGCTGGCTCCCTTGGAGCAGGTCCAGGCCACGTGTTTGCTTGTTTGAACAGTAAAAATGAAGGTGTCCAACTAACATAATTGGATATTATCACATCACATTAATTCTGTCAAACTCGCCGCTCTAACACCACTAGAAAAAAATGCTATTTCAATTTTCTATTTTGGTTTTAATACACCAGAACAGAGAAATGTCATCCTGTTTATCCTGTTTCTGAGATACTGTAGTCTGCCACTGATTATAAAATGGTAAACCAATGTGTTTCCAGGTGCAAATCCTAAATGTAATCTGTATTAATAACCATAACTGTGTAATTTTTCTGTATGCTTTCAGTACTAATATCTAGAATTCAAAATTTACTGGTTTAGAAGTGCATTCTTATTATTACCTACATTATAATCCTTTATTGCTTTTAGTACTCTGACTTGATACAGAAACCACTACAGGTTTCTTATTTTGTAACAGATTTCTGTATGTTCTGTGTGGGTGAATCAAAAACAGGTTACTTTGCTATATTGTGTTCTTGTGGTTTCATACTACCACTCCTCTCGGAGGGGTGAGTGTCAAACAACAGTCTCTTGGCATTCACTCTTGCAGATTTTGCACCAAATGAGGCAGGGATCACACAGAGGTGACACTGTTTGAGCTTCATGTTCTTTTATCTTCAAGACTGGCATCATGTCCATGAATTAAATACCAGAACCGAGATTGTAGAGGCAACCTCCGTTCTGGTACTTCATTTTTTTCCAAGCCTGACCTAGCATGCTTAATGTTCTTTTAACGTAGAGTCACTGTGATTGTCATTGAGGTTCTGAGACAGATACTTAAGAGTATATCTATAAGGTCACTGTATGAGGGAGAAAACCCGAGCTCCAAGTCCTACTGATGCAGATGGGCTGATCTCCAAACTGGCTCCACACTGTCCCTTACCAGCTGCAGCCACAGGCCACTCCAGTACTCTGCACACACTGCGATCACTTAATCAATGCTTTCTGTCTAACACGACTTCTCAGGTATGCTCTGAAAAAGCAATCTGACCCAATGTATCAGTTAATTAATTAGTGACAGCTCCCAGTGTTCCAGAAACCTGTTAGAGGACACGTAGAGGATGGCCATAACGCTGAGGTGTCTGCCAGCCCCAGCTCCTTGAAGAAGTAAAATCAGTATGCCAAAGAAGTCTGTAACATCAGTTTTCTACTCCTCCATAGTCTATATCAGCTAGAGGTTCCTAAGATCCTGCAGACTGTCACCCACCCAATACACTGCTCCCACCTGGTGCTTTTAATTGCATGAATGAGACAAGACACCAACCTATAGTGTTGCTGGCTGCCACTGATTACTATAGAAGTAGTGAAGAACATGTCCAGTTATATTGAGCAGCTTTATCTCGGGACAGATGAGCACCCTCCTTTCCTGAGTGAATTCCAACCAAGGAATTCCAATACCACCGGATCCAAAAAGCTCAAAATGTCCAGAAACTACACACCTGGAAAAAGCAATCGGTGACCTTCCCACCTGAGTGACTGGACCATGCACGTTACTGAAGGAGCTGCAGGAATGTGCTGAGGCTTATCTTTTCCAAGCTAGGGTGGCAGCATCAGGAGAGAAATGCAATCTTATGCCTTAGTGAGCCAGCAACATGATCGATACACAAACTGAGGGGAAAGCACGAGAGGGATGCTAGAGAGCTTAATAACCTGAATCCTTGCCATCTGTGGTTGTTATATCCAGGAATACACAAGAGGAATAGACAGGATTTTTAACTTCCTAGCCTACGTGGCACCACTTTGAAACCGGTGCTACAAAATTTGATACAGGTGGGGAAGGTGCTAGTGGGAACACAAATGTGAACAGCTGCACGCAGATGGTTGTCAGAGCGAGTTCAGGGTGTGAGGATTCTGCGCGCCAGCGATGCCACGTGTGCAACACTGGCTGCTGAGACTGTATGTCCTGCTCTCGGCTGCTAGCGAGCTAAGGTGTGTCACTGCTGGGGTACAGTCCTATAGGGTAGTCAATACTATACCAGCAATGAGCAAAGACTGCAAAACTGTTGGCTAAATAGGCCATTTCTTTCTCATCACTGTGGGTGATACGGAATTAAGAGATTCTGGAAGCCGTTTCTGGCCTTGAGCAAAAAGTTTCTGCAATGGGTACCTCCTCCGTGGTTGTCCACTGCCATACAGCATACATTCCCCACAAGCTGCCCGTGTTCTCCTTCCTTCCTCAGCTTCAAACAGGTATAATAAAATTGGGGCACTTACCTCAGCTGGTCTCTTGTCTCATCCTGGAATTTCTGCCCCACTGCCACCCTGGAGATGTGAGACAAACAGAAAATGGCACCTTCTCCTTTTCTCCCTCGAGGACTGTGGAGGCTGAGCTTCTACACTTGCCCAGCCTAGCACAGAGATCATGCCCTGAACTGAAAAGTCACGGAATCCAGATGGCTCTGCAGTGGTCTTCGGGTCAGAAACCCAGCGCAGCTCAGCATAATGTAGATACTTAGGCAGAGATACCCAAGTGGTCTACTAACACCTTTACCTTCTAAGTGGATAGCTTTCAGGGCTTCTCCTGCAAGTTGCTTGTCTCTGTGGTGAGAACCAGCCGTGTCAAGGTGTCACCAAGTCATCTCTTCTTCTGTGCTACTGAGAGACTCTTCCTCAGCATAGGCCTAGGCTACCTCTGGCAGGCCCGACCTCCTCAGGTCTCGTTTCTGACCTGTGTGCCCTTACAACATCATAGGGTTTTTGATTCATTGGTTAAAAGCAATTCAGAAGGCTAAAAAAATTAAAGGCTGCATTGCAGTCAGACAGATTTCTGTAATCTGGTATGAGACATAAAATGGGTGATGCATGTTTGATGGCAGTAAAGGGACATAGGCATCTCCAAGGCATTCCGGATATAATTGGAATACCTCACACAGGTGGAGGAAATGAAACCCGGCACGGGTCTGTTTCGTCCCAGTGCAGCAGACGATGAAGTGAACTGCCTGCTAAACAGGCCCCAAACTTTCTCTTGGCAGGAAAGAAATTACTTATTACAAGCGGAAGCCTAAAAGCGAACCGTGTACACAACTGGGACAAAGCCTGAGAGCATCTTAAACTGACACCTCAAAGTCACGGTAGAAGCGGAAGAAAAGCTTTTTAACAGCTCCCGGTGTGACAGTTCTCCCTCCACCGGAGCAGCCGCCCCAGGTTCCACACCAGCAGCCCACAATGTGCCTGAGCTACTTCCCTCCTTCGCTTGATGTATGTGTTCTCTCCGCAAACCTCTGCCATTTAAGGATTTCCCATTGTTAGGGGAAAACCAGCCTTGTTCAGGTTTCTCTCCAACTCCTTGGCACCTCACAAGTCAGGCACAAGGGTGAGGGGAGCGCTCCTTCACTTTGTCAGCAAGAAAATTTGTCCTCTGTTTGACTGTTTGATTGAAACAACTGGCTTTATACACGTTTCTATAATGCAAGACACTTGCAGTGATTCAGGTAGAATAAAAGCACTCAAGTTAGTTCAGCAATTTGCATAAGTAAAGTCGTTTAAGTTATGCTAAAAGGGTATTATGACCAAAACGTTATTATTAGAAACCAACACCCTGAAAACACTAACTACTGAAAAATGTTTTTGTCTACTTTTATAAATTATCCAAACGTTGTTCCTCATCCATTACTGACAATAAAACCTGAGTGACATGCATTATGCATTAAATATTTTTATAATCATTCAGAACTATTTGTATTAAACAGTGATAGCAGATAGTCACTTAAGATTTAAAACTGTTAAAGTTGATACAGTACGTATCAGAATATCATAGATTAGATTATGGTGTATATCTTCAGGCAATTTTATTTTATATGGAATGGAAGGGTGGAAGACTAAGCATTTTTAATCCAAAAAACTCTGCTCACTATTTGACCTAAACTGATAAAAGTCAGGAAGTTCACATCTGAACTTGTCAGTTAAGGATGAACTTTAGCAGTAAAGGACAAAGAATCAAAATCAGACACATAGGATATGAGCAGAGGTAAAAAACTCAAATAACTTTACATGCAGAAAATGAAATATGGAGTCAGTAGCCACTGGCTACTGTATCAAAGTCTGTATAAAGCCGTTAGGACGCTATAGCTGTTAGGTAATCTGGGAGATGAATTAGTGGCCATCTCTATCACAGAAGTCCAGTCACGCAACTGGTATTTTTGCAGAATCAACAGAGAGGATATGAATGAACGGTTCTCTAATTATTCTGGCAAGGCAGAGGAGGACATTCTGCACTTCATTCTCTGGTCTCATCAATCTGACATCTTTATAACTGTTAAATTAATTTTTCTGTACTTCAGAAGTCTGTTTCAGTTCTTAATCTTACAAGGATGAAATTCACCCTGCCTTACAAGGTCTTAGCAGTGCAACAGATCCATTGATATTCTAGTGTCCACGCTGAGGACAGGTAACTGGAGAAGACTTTGGGCGCTGCAGATCTTTTTTTTTTTTTCCTGGGACATTTCATAATATTCTACTAGAAAGCAGACCTAGGCCTTCTGGGAAGACATAAGGGCACTACTGATAAACATTGGTTCTATCCAGAGACATGCAGCCAAGACTGTGTAAAAGATACCAAACCATCTTTAGCCCAACACTTCTCAAAAAGGTGTGTGTATATACTACAAACATCAATACACCCTACCCTGGGTTGGGTATTTTGACATCCCACGATTATTTACTGTTCGCTGTAAAAATGTTATTGCTTGCGTTACTCCAGAATAAATATATAAATAGAATTACAATCCTGCCACAGGAAAGAACCTTATTTCCTTTCAACTTTCTTCTCGGTTACACCAGGCTGCTCACCCAGAACTCGACTGAAGTAATCTTGTCCTCTGCTACTGCACGGAACAGGCATCTTCGTGCCATCAGAGTCACAGAAATTTCAAATGTTGGCCCAAAAAATCAAGGTCAACTTATCTCCAAATCCAGAACCGAGCCCCACAAAAACTTTTTCTCATTGTCTTTATCACAAAAATTATTTTTAAAGGCATATTGAAAGAAGCTGGCAGTTCTGGCCAAGAATAGCTTTTACCTCCACTGTAAAGAGCCCATTACAGAACCGCGGTTGTTTATATGAGTGCTGCAATTAGAAATATACCCTTTAGAAAAATCCTATCTACCCTACATAGTTTTCATTATGAATAACATAAAATGGCATCAGGTTCTTATTTTTTCTCCTTTGGTTTATTAACATTATTTATTATTAACAGTAACAGATAAAAATGGATACCAACAGCCCAGGGAAAGTGAAATATCTTTTAAACTGGGTAGTAATGTTTACTGGTTTTCTTAGGTGTTATAATACGGGTCCAACCATTCCTCCTTCTTATTAACATACTTTGATATTAAATACCCTTAATCCATAGGAAGGTATCCTACTTAAATTTGTTTTTTCCCATTGAGATCATGACAAAAATGTGGGAATCAGACAACGGGTGATCACTGAACCGAAACAGCTGCTTACCACAGTCCAGTTGTGTTCATATAGACCTAAATGAAAAAATTTTGCCTTTCAGTCCACAGAGAGAAGATGCAAGCCCTAACTGAAGTAGCCACACAGCTATTATATTATCTCTGTCTTAGAGCTATTCAACCGATGAATACTCTTACACAGTGTTAATAAATTACATTGCAAAAATGGTGTTTTGCTAATTGATTTTATCCTTGTATATTAATAACATTCAAACAAGGCTACCAAAGCTATATAATAATGCCATTTGTTCCTTTGTCATACTAGCATGGAGATTTTCTATGATCTCAAGGTCACAGGTAAAACCACCATATTGTTCAAATCTAAAGAAAACAACAAGAACACTAACTTCAAATATTATAGAAACGTGGCAACTACTAATTCAAAGGGCCAAACATATGTCATCATTTCATTAATTTTAAATCAGTGGAGGAATGAAAAACCTTGAAGCACGCTTGTTTCTGGTCACTGAGTAATGCAAAATATAGAAGTTACAGCAGCAGCAGCATATTTAATTCTGACAAGAGAGCCCAGCATTCCCACAATTCCCAGTGTGGGAATGAGACAATCCTCTTGATGTGACCGTGCTATTGTACAGCAAGACACACTGCGTGATGTTGGAGCTTTTCTACAGGCAATGTGAGATTAAGTTCTTGTATTTTTATGCCATGGTAATGCATTAAATCATTTACTATCTTATCCTCCTTAAAACTCTTTGTAATCGATAACTAAATACCGGGACCCCATTTTACAGATACAGAGCCACACAATAAAGTTGCACACTGTTAATGGTAAACCTGGAAACGCAACTTGAGAGTTGCTAACTCTGCCTAGTCTCTGTTCTTCTGTGGCCGCAATTTAATAAGTTTACTTGAACAGACTGCTTATTTACTGTAAGGACTTGTGACCTTGGCCAAGCTGCTGTTGCCTTTAATCTCTGCTCCTGACACTAAAGGTAGTACATTTATCAGAGTTGGGAGTACGTGAATGAAGCTGGTCAGGAAAAAAACCTCTTTGCACTCATACGCTTCCGCCTACTTTGTCATCCACTGAGGATATGAACTTTCTGTGACTGAAACAGAAAAAGAAGAAAGAAATATTTTTTTATGGAAAGAAATGACATAAAGGGTAACTCTCTGCTCAGTTAATGAGAAATAAATATTACAATTAGATGAAGAAGGGTGTGTGCTTAGTTGTTTCTTGTTCTTAGTCTGTTTCAAATCCTTTACCAATTCAGGGAATGGGCAGCTTTTGCAAGAGGACTGGTTTTTTAAAAAATGTATCTTCATTGAGACATTCCCTCAAAGGGAAACTTTCACAATGCAAAATTTACTTTTTTAAGTTTTCTTGATTTCCAAGCAACTCATATTCCAAAAGTTTGCTGGAAAAAACAGCAAATATGCAAAAACCACACCAGAAAGTGCATTAATTTTTGAAGAACAAGTTTTCATTGTTCAGCCCTTCTAAGGTATTGAAAGTATTGACCGAGAAGAAATGATGCTACAGACACAGGAAAATTTATAAGCAGAGTTTGTATCACCACTTCATAAGTAACCCTCTTCTTTTTGACATCTTCTAGGAGTTTAAATTTATCGTGTGATTTTTTTTTTTTTTTTTTTCCACTTTCAGCTTAGTGGTGGCTCACTTGTTTTGTCTCACTAGACCGCAGGGTAGAAGTGGCTATGTGTGTACTTTTAAGCTAAACTTGTATTTCCTAATATCTGGCACATTTTCTTCCTCTCCCTTTTCTTTCTTTACCTCCAGGTAAGCCACATAGCACAACAGTGAGCAAAGAGGTGAGATTCCGGTTGAAATGATGTAATGCTGAAAATTAAATTTACACACAAGTGTTCAGAGTCTGGGTCATAGCTGGGTCACCCCTCTGAGTGGGAGGCAATCCAGCAAGGAGCCCTGGATAATGATTTCTCTATGCTGAGGCCCCTTTCATGAAATATAGCACAAAGCTCTGCCTTGGTATCTGAATCTAATCTGATTCAATGTGTATAACTATTTGGATCGGTTGTGCTGTAGTAAGGGGTTGTATTATTTTGTTATGTGCTGTACTATGTCTCCTTTTCCTTTCAACTTACTAGCACCCAGAAATAAGCTTTCCAGTATCTGAACCCTTACCTAGAGATAGTGGTTTAGATAAGGGCTGGCTGAGGCCTTTTACAGAATACAGTATATTGGTGGAGGGGGGTGGAGGTGGGGGTGTGAAGGGGGTTGGTTGGGGTTTTTTTTTTCTTGTTCTTTGAACAAAGAAGGGAATTTGTCTGGGGTGTTTCTGCATGGTTACCTATGGCCAAGGCTGTTCTTTCTTAGCTGTATTTATGCCGTGTGCTCATTTGCATGCAGGTATAGCTATCACACACCCCTTCATAACCTTGGGATGAGCTTTCTGTAATGGCTTCCAAGTGGGTTCCTTCTTGCGATGGTGGAAGTACCTGCAGTACATCTCTGCCCACGTACGAGCAACCAGGCCTTCGCAGGAGGCTCAGGCTCATCTAAGCGATTCAGGGTGGTGGGACAGGCTTTGCAAAACACCTGTGAGTATTAAAAACACTATCACATCAAAAGGCAAAAAAACCTGCACCATTTCCTTCCACCCTGCCAGTCCTCAGTCTCTTGCATATCGCATCGCCGCTGATTTTGCGCTCTACCTGCAAGGGCTCCCGCTGCCACATGCCAGTTCCGCAGTCAGGCACGGGCTGACAACCACAGCACCACGAGAGCGGCTGTCAGGGCCATTTTGCATGAAGCACACGCAGCTCCTACCCAGCGAAGCCCTAATGTGTTGATTTACAGAGTCCTCTTGGCTGACATGGGAAAATGAGTCTGGTCATGGTTGATTTAACATTTTATGGGCAAAGAGTCAGCCTGCTATAGTAAGTTTGGACTACTGCAAACATTTTACACATTTACACACAAGTCCACGGGAAAAAAATATTCAAGATACTAAGTGGGTTTGATGCTCGCATCGCTTGAGCTCTGCTAAAAATAACGGAAGTTTCAATTAAATAAAGGCAGAGGGGTGTGCTGCAGGCCGGACCCTCCGGCTGCATTAGCGGCTCCGGGCCGGCGGGCACCCGCGCCCCGGGCAGCAGGAGCCCGCTCCAAGCCCGGGGGGCGGCGGGGCCCGGGGCGGGACGGCACCACACCACACCACGCCGGCGAGTCCCACCCGCCAGGTGCCGGCCCCACCGCGGGCACCGGCCCGCTCCGCTGCCTCCCCGCGGTACTTACGGGGGTCGGGCACGTCTCCCCTTCCCTCTCGGCCACCGCGGCCGCCCCGGGCCCGGCGGCGAGGGGGCGGGCGCAGCCG
>VZSF01006565.1:276164-381118 GCA_013398295.1 Chionis minor
CCGGGCCCCCCCGCACCGGGGCCGGCCCCGGGACCCCGCCGCGCCGCCCCAGCGCGGCCCTCCCGGCTCAGACGGGGTCCGGGGGAAAGGCCGGAGAAAGGCGTCCCCCCGCCTTCCTTCCCGGTGGGGCGGCGCTGCGCCCGGGCGCCCCGGCCCCCGCAGCGGGTACCTCGGGGCCCCGCCGGCGGGGCAAGGCCCTCCCGTTGTGGCAGGGCCGGAGGAAACGGGCCGTGTTCAGGCACTCGGCTTTTTGGAGGCAAAAGCGCCCTGTTCGGGAAGGGCCGCGCTGCTGTTCACCCGCTGCCATGGCTCTGGAGGGCTTGGGTGGGCTGGGGCGGGGGGCCGGGGNGGGGGCCCGGGGGCGAGGACACGGGCTGTGGGCGGGAAGCAGCCCCGCTCCTCGCACCCTTGCGGCCCTCACAAGCCTTAGACCCGCAGCTGCAGCCATACAACGTTGCGGCTCCGCTGACATTCCCAAGCCTCGGCCCAGGTTCTCAAACACCGCCAGGCTGCCGTACAGCTGGGGGAAACGTCTCCCCTCGTGTACAACTCACAACCTTCAATCCTCTCTTTGCGGAGATACGTTTTTTCCTACCAGGAAAGATCAACTGCTGCCGTCATCTACCGCTTTTTTCTTCCTGCTTGAAGTACTTGTCTTGAGGCAGAGGAATATGCATCAATTCCCAGATCTGAAAGGTTTCGAATCCGCAGTTCTCACTTCTTACTAGGGTTCCTTATCACCGGGCTACTCTAATGTGGGAAAAGTCTCCACCCCTGCTTTGAAGGCACTTCACTTTGCATAAAAATGCACCAGGCCAGAGGGAAAGAGAAGGAAGGAGTAAGACTATTTAGTCTACCGGTTATGGCGCTTGCCAAGGCCTGGAGCTCAGGTCTCCCAGTCAGTACTCAGATTTAATCACGTTCCCACCTACTCTCTCTCTGCCCAAGAAAAAGCTTTAAACATTCTACACTCACACACACAAAAAAAGTAACACTTTCAACATCCCCTTTCCACCCGAGACGGTAATTAGAGGACATGAGTCTACTCAGGCCAAGTAGGACAAAATACAGACCTCTAGCCACTAATTATTAGAGAGATATCTGAATAGGAATCTTTGAGTCACCATTTTTTAAGAGAAAGTAGAAACCATCACGGCACGTTAGGTGACAGCAAGCTTTGCCTGACAAGGCCTTAGTAAAAAGGCAACATTTTCCAGTGCATGTGTTGATTATACACCAAAGAAAACCTGGTTCTTGTAGTGGAGTTCCTGGCTGTGCAAGCACGAACGCTCCTCCTCTTTGGCCTGTGTTTTTGTGACTTTGTCCCACCCTATAGGGAGCCCCTGGTGACCATCCCCTCTACCCACACGCACGCAGTCCTGCTGCTGTCACCCCTGCCTCCACCAGCCGAAATTCACCCACGGAGACCAAAACAAAGCCAGTCTAAATCTTACTTGTCCCTACATGTGTTTTTACAACAAGATTTCATTTTGTCAACTTTTTAAAAGAAAATAGTAACAGTATAGCCAGTTTCCATCGTGAAATACTTGAGCTCACCAGTCTGAGAACATTCACAAGATTTTTTTTTTGTCCTACGCGCCCGCCCCCTCCCCCAATTCCCCTTCCTTTGCAAGATTACAATTTCCTTAAATATATATTGCACCAGCAGGCCCAGGGAATGTGTTCCAGATAAAACAGATGAGTAGAAATAAGTTCTTTTTTAGAAGGATCAGCTGCTAAATACATTCCAGTAGAGGTGTCAAACAGATTTTATAAAGAGAGCTAATCACATTTATAATTATGGTCTTCAGGCTGACTTTACAGAGTTAGGGTAAAACGTTATGCTTGATCAAAAGCAGATACCCTACATACATCAATAGGTTTATAAAAAGATTGAGAAAGGAATTTAGACCAGATGGAGTGACTAATTTTTCTAGTTTAACTGTATCATTTGGTTGAGAAACAAATGGTTGTTGATGGAGCTTACAAATCAGGTACTGACAAATTCTCTGAGAAAAAAGGCTACTCAGAGTGCCACAATCTTGTTCTGGAGTTAACCAAGTTGGGAAATTGTTATAGCAGGTCTTACCTCCTCAATGGACAGTCAATACTTTCTATACTGCTTTAACTTATCTGTTTCCAAAGTGACTGAGTTAGAATGATAAACTCTACCGCTACTGATAGGTGATACCAGTATAATTTATCCCTGTTGGAGAAGGTACTTGTCAATCATCATAGTTGCATACATACTACGTCACAGGTTATGAAAAGAGCTAACTCTGTAAGGAAAAAAAATATTTATTCCAACTGAAACACTTAAACTTGTATAAACAGAGTGTTCTACATGGTTAATTGTGTTTGCTGGTTAATGGGGTTTTGTCAATTTACATTTATACTTTTAAGGTATTAAACTTGCACACACCCTAAGTTTACAACCTAGCGTGAAATTCTAGTCAGCCTGAAATCCGCGGAAATTTTCTAGCAGTCCCGAGGCAGGCAGAATTTCTCCTGGGACAAAAAGAGTCCGAAAGCTCACCAATTCTAATTTCATATAAATAAGAACTAAATACATGCACCACAGTTGTACAATTCATGGCGATTTGAAAAGGGGCTTGGAGCAAACTAAGGGAATTTTTAGTTTTCTGTCTCTGATGAGAAGCTTCAAATGACAAAATCTGAAGAGGCCATGCAAGGCAGAACAGTATAATAGGTAAAAAAAAGAAAACATTGAACACATGTACTGCTAGATGTTATGCAAAATGGAACAGAGTAGATTTTGGCCATTGTATCACGGACAGTCAACTTTGAACTGGTGCCTCTCAAGGTAATAAGAGCACGGGGAGTTTAATCGACGCGGGCATCTGGTCAGTCATCTCATGTTTTACTCAAGAAATTGATGCATTTCAGTGATGGGTAAGATGAGTGCATTTTTACCTTGCAATACATGATTTACACAGAAAAGACTTGTCATGTCTTTCCCCAAGAAAATCATAGCATAATAATTTTAAAGTTAACTTAAAAATTTTAAAAAGCCTTTAAATTAATAGGAAAACAGAAGAATATTCAAGGTTCTACATGTAAGAGAACAACTTTTTTATACAGAGAACCTCTGAAAGTATTTACATCTGTTCTGACAGTGAATCATCTTAGATGAAGCAAATGCAATAATTTAATTCTATTGCTCAGTAATTTAGCTTAGTTTTTGTATGCATAGATACACAGACTAGTTACACACTGACTTGAGTACTAACAGAATGAGGTAGCGAGTTTTGCATATCCATCTTGAAAACAATTATTGCATAATCCTGTTATTTCATCATCTATTAAATGTTAAACCCATTTGTGCAACATTATCCCAGTCTTTTTGTTGCAGAAATTAAAATGAGGACAGGCATATTTCTGTGAAGTCTCTTTTGATGTATTTTGTAACAGTTTAATTCTGGAAAAAAATGCGTGTGAGCTTTAGAACAGATAAAAGGAAACTAAGCTCTCCACACCCCCATCACACACTGTCCTTAGGAATGCGAGTACATACAATTCTGGAAGTGTAATAATCATCATCTTGCTCATTACCTGGGACCTCCAGGGCTAAATCACAAACCCTTACACCTCAAGTTAAATACCCCAGCAAGCAGCTGTAGCATACTCATATCCGCTGTTGGCCAGATGCAGACACAGAGTGGGAGGCATAGCACAGTCAACAGTGGGCTACATATGCATACCTACTCAAAAACAAGTTAAAGATTGGCTAGAGACTAATCTATTTTATAGGCTGAGAAATTGATTTTCAGAGGAGTTGAACTACAGGTGCTTGAGTCTCTTAAAAAAAAAAATCAGCCTAACTCTGTTGGTACTATTAGCAGGGTTCACTACAGCATAGGAAAGCATGGGAAACATTAGCTTAGACTCTGTCGTTCCCTAAGTCGGGGTCCTTTGTGTGCAGCGTGACACAGGTATTTTTTTTCCTGGAGTGGTGGCTCAGGGCATTTGTTTATAAAACTAGGGACAGAATAGGCTAAAAATGTTACCTGTAGCAGTAATGTGCAGTTATTTTTGGATGCAATGTACAACACACTTAATCAAGTCCTCATCAGAACAGTAAGAGGTGATAAGATGCTTTATATTCTATTACTGATAAGTAATGAGAATATTAGAAATAAGCCAGTTGTAGAAGTCAGCTCTGGATCAAGTCAGACAAAATTGATTTAAGTTAAACAGGAGAACAAATGAAGTAGGTCTCTAAAGGTTTCAATTTCAGAAGGTCAAACTCTGGTTTAGTCATGTCAGCTGGACTGAAGAGCTAACAGATTGAGTAGGGAGCAAAGTCTTACAAATACTTCACATCAAGAATGTTAAAATGGTCAAGAATCTATTTTGCAAAAAGAGGAAAAAGAAAAAAGCAACCCAGAAGCGGGTACTCCAAGCCTAACTGGATCCACTATCATCTCAATAAACGTGTTACATGTGAAAAGCAAAGCAAAAGTAACACATGGGAAAACCCCCTTTGTTTGCTAATCGGTCCTTATCTTAGAAGCATAGGGGCAAAATAAGAATTGCCAAAAGGGGAGCCGTGTTCGGCTTTGCAAAGAATATTAAAATGGATGAAGATATTTTTTCAGTTGCATAAATAAAATTAAAGAAAGAAAGGAATGCAGTAGAGATTAAGGATAATGCAGGCACGTTCCTAACCTCAAAGTGATATGTTGCATTAATTTAAGTAAGAAGGGCAATACTGAGCATGGGGTGAAAGGTAAATAGCTAATAGGAATGATGTTAGAGAATGAAAATCAAGTAAAATAGAAACAAAATCAAATCTGGTATTCCTCTAAACTGTAGCAGTGTAGTTAATCTCCACTCCAACTCGCAACTCTAGAATGCTAAAATGTGAGACCACAACAGCAGCAAGGACTTTGTACAAAACTTAACCAAAACAAAACTGGCACAAAATGAATACAAACTATTTTGAGAAGGGAAATATAATGTCTGAGATGGATACATTTATCATTCGGACTCCAGTAATAGCCCAGAGTTTGCAATGACAACTTGAAAGTAACAAGCCACCCCCTCCTCCACCCCCAAAAAAAAAACCAAACCAAAAAGTATTTAGAACATACAGCCTGGGATTATTCAAAGTAGTTCACAACACACTAAACTTTCTCTGATTTAAAAAAAAAATTATTCTAGCATTCTGGGCTAAAAAAGCATCATTGTGTAATTCCTCAACATTAGTAAGGCAGCTCTACTAAAATACAATGACTGTGGATCACCAAGGTAAGGCAGCTGGCGAAACTTCCAACAGACACAAGGAAGAGTAATAGCTTTGTGTAAAGCACTGGGAAGAGCTCACTGAAATATTGCAAACTAGTCTAATCACTGGCATTCAAGAGATTAACTGGAACTAGAGCAGGTAGAGGAGAAGGACTACTAGGAAGATCAGGGCAATAGAAAGCCTGTTTTATGAAATGAGATTAAACAAGCTTGATTTGTTTAGTCTACTATAACAAAAGCTGAGAGAGGATAGGATTGCTGTCTAACTGTGTTAGTTAAAAAGCTGAGAGAGGGAAAAAAAAAGGACTATTTAATTTAAAAGAGAATTTTGGCATAAGACCAACTTTAGCTGGCCATGAATAAACTAAGTTTGAAATTAGAAGATGGTTCTTGACCAACAGAGCACTGGTGATGGATCTTTCTGATAGCTGGTGCAGGGAGGTTTTTTTGTTTGTTTGGTTTTGGTTTTCTGTTGTTGTTGATGGTTTTGAAGCGTATGATGGTAGCTCATTGTTTTCGACCCTATCCCAAGTCAGTGACGATGGCAAATAGCTCACCAGCAACGCTATAGAGAAATCACATTCTCTAACAGCCGTCCTCTGGGAATAGTGGGAATAAACCACACAACAGTTGTTAAGATAAGAGTACAACACACTTAAAAAAAGAATTACCTGATACGACAGCTGCAATAGGGAGGGGAGGACTCAGTAGCCCAGCGAGTGCCTTCCTGTTCTAAAGCCTTGCAATGCAGGAGTCAGTAGATACAATTAAATCTACCACCATACAACAATTAAATAACATTTTTGTGATAGAAGGAGCTGCATAATACCAATGGCCAGGTAAACAATAGTCTAAAACCTGTGTATTTTTCCTTCTAACACTTGCGAAGCCCCAGTTCGTTTTTTAACAACAGAAGTGAACCACGAAACAACCAGCTAGAGCCAACCATGTTCCACAAAAAAATGCCACAAAACTTCGTTCTGAAGAGGAAAGCCATCCTGACAAACTATTAATTTTTCCTATGGAAAGTGAGTTATTAACAAAATCCGTAAAATCTTAAGTTGAACAAATCACCTTCTATACTTTTGCAAAAAATAATCCTACCAAAAGTAATTCCTCCTTAAAAGGAATTACCATACTGCAAGACACAAAAGTGGTAAATAACCTACTTTGATATCACACACAAAATCCTCAGTTTTAAAGGAAAATAGTTCATTATAGAGGAGGTTTACTGTCAATAGCAAAGGGGATAACGTTTGAAACAAAGACAACTTAGGTAGATGATGATCTGTGAAAGCATTTTTCTTGACGCATAATTTAGAAAGGTCTCAAAGAAGTTAATGCAACAATAACAATTCCTCAGAGAGGGGAAAGAAAAAGAAAAAAAATCCCGCGTAGCCACTGACCTGGTCGCAGTCCTCACGCGAGGTTCCTGGGCGAGCAGAGGGCCAGGCCCGGCCACAGCTCAGCACCAGCTCCACACTCTCCCTCTGGCCGCTGGAGAAAATGGCTCCTGCTTCCGCCTTCCCAGGCAGCCCAACGAGGAGCCACCTGCACTAAAGCCTCCCAGCTGCCATTCTTTCCCTTTTATAGAGGAGCCCCGGTGTGACAGGCATTGATCTTTCCCAGGTGAGCAAATTGAATCACACAGTTTCTCTCAATCTGCCCCATTTGTGTTACTCAGCGTCCCAGGCTGGGGAAGGAGGCTGGTGGCCCAGTAGGTTTCCGTGAGGTGGCTGCAGCGGCCATGTCCAGGCATTTCACACCTGGGCCTGGGCTTCCTCTCACAAGTAAGCGGCAAGGGGGACAGACGTATCCTCCCCACTTCCAGCAGCCATGGCTGACTCCACACTTGCCTTTGGGCCCTCAGTGGTGAGGGGCCGAGGCAGCGGCGGGACAGGCCCTCAGCGGTGAGGGGCCGAGGCAGTGGCGGCTCCCCCNTGAGGGGCCGAGGCAGCGGCGGGACAGGCCCTCAGCGGTGAGGGGCCGAGGCAGTGGCGGCTCCCCCTCAGAGAGGCCCCACGGAACTTTCTAGAACCCGCTGGGTAGGGGGGAATGCTGCCGGGGCTACAGGTCCTGGTGGAGAAAGCCCTCCTGGCCCCGCACAGGCCACCTCAGGAGGCTCCTGCGGCTGCAGGATTTGTTTCAGCGTTGCTTTTACAGCCAGCACATGTGGGAACGGGCATTTTGTGTGGTGGCTGAGGCGCTGCTGGCATGACAGCCCTGAGGAAAGCTCCGGATCCCACCTGCTGGCCAGTCCCCTGGCTCCAGCCAGCTGAGGAACCAGGTTTATTTAGGGTGAAGGAAGGTGCTTTGGATTGCACCTGTGCTGAGCATCCCACGTGTGCAAACGAAAGGTGGCTAGGCCTTAGTAATTACTCTTGTCTTAGGCGCTTTTTGCCTTGAATACTGTGGAGCTGACACACTCCAGGCTTGTGCAAGCGGAGTGTCACAAGCACGGGTTGCATCATTCCTAAAAATATCTTGATTTTATTGCGTCATGGATCAGAATAGCCAGTAATCGGTAAGTCTGATGGTACATATTAAAAGAACAAAAACGTATCTGAAAGGCAGGGACTATCTTATTCGCTGATCCCGTTTTGGAAATCTAGAACCACTAGAATTAAAAGATACACTTGTTTATTCGGAGAAAGATGCTAATAAGGCCACCCAGTCTGTACTTGAATTGTTAAACCCTGTATTAGAGAAGAATATTCAAGTTGGTTTTTTTTTCCCCCCTGTTGAAACTAATTTGTCTTAGTTTGATTGAGAACAGATTTTTAAATGCATGAAATCACTGTAGATTTCCTGTACTTTCATTACAAATGTCATCCAATCCAGAGTCTTACCTGAACTCAAGCCTCTGACATCTGGATTTATGTGTGGCTGGAACCCACGTTCTCTCATTCTGGGGACATACTGACTTGACAGTCTTCCAGTGTACAAAAACTACACAAAGTAGAAAACTAAAATTTTTGGCTATATATTAAGAGTTCCTACTGAAATTTTAAATCACGAACAGCACATCCCAGTTGTATACATTCATTAATCTTGTGTCTTCTTTGCAATGTATAGCTTGCTATTTTACTTTTCTAAAAAGTAACCACAGCTAAAATCAGTAACAGAGGTAAATGATAGAAATGGAACAGTGGAAGTTCTGAGGCTTGGACATTAATGTTTTATTAAGATTTTGGGACAGCACTCATGACAGAACTAGGCAAACACAGGTGACAAACACAAATATTTACACCATGTGAAGAAAGGAAAGCCTTTATGGTTGAAAGGTCTAACATGGTGGGTTGTTAGGGTTTTTGGTGTTTGTGGGATTTTTTTTTGGTATTTTTTTTTTCCTGAACTAGAACAAAGATTACCTCCCCCCCCCCAAAAAAAAAAAAANNAAAAAAAAAAAAAAAAAAAAAGAAAAACAACTTTGCTTCTTTCTTCTCCTGGACTTTCTATAAAGTTGATAGAGCGTTGTCACAGTCAAAAACTCTCCCTTTTGGCTATTCAGCAAACAAGGGAAGAAAAAGGTTTTCCTTCTCTCCATAGTACTTACTACTTTGCTAATGACATTGAACTCAAATACAAAGGATATGCAGTTCATAAAACCTCCAAAGGACACAAGAAACAGTAGGTTAGTAAGGGTGGAGGCTTGCAAGATCTATGCTTATTCTGCAAATAAATGTGACGTTTTCAGATCTGTCAGCTACATGTAGTCACAGAGACACACATTTCCTTTGAATGCAAGCAGGGATAGACTGACAGTTTATCTGCATACAGAGTTGTGCTGATTTCACTAAAGGCTTGACTGCACATGGAATTATTCAAGAATAAAAGCAGCATTCTTACTGAATAACTTCTTGTGCAGACATACTTGTTCTAGAATACAAACTAGAATAAGGTAATCATGTTATGTGATAAACTTCTATATGTAGAATATTTTTGTAGGGCTGTTAGCATTAAATTCAGGTCCTGCCTCAGCCTGAAATAATTTTCAAGTACAGTAAAATCTTAAACTTGAATTTTTAAGAAGCTCTTTATTCAAAATTCTGGGAATCCCTTCAAGGTTTGGGTTTTGGTTTTTTTCCCCCCTGTTGAAACTAATTTGTCTTAGTTTGATTGAGAACAGATTTTTAAATGCATGAAATCACTGTAGATTTCCTGTACTTTCATTACAAATGTCATCCAATCCAGAGTCTTACCTGAACTCAAGCCTCTGACATCTGGATTTATGTGTGGCTGGAACCCACGTTCTCTCATTCTGGGGACATACTGACTTGACAGTCTTCCAGTGTCAGTTCCACGGGTCCCTAGGGTGAGGATTTCTGGCCCTTCTGTTTACTTATTCCCACATTCCTTCTCTGTATGAGACACTGCATCTTGCAGCTGCCTGTGCATCAGGAGTCTCTGGTCGGATGTCTCTATGGACTGCTAGGAGGAGGGAGAATCACATGCGAGTTCCGATTGCCTTCTGGTGTGAACAGAGCAGAACGTGGTGTTTCAGGAGGGACATCCGCAGTTGTGCTCCGTACGAAAGCTTGTGCAAGAAACAGCAAAAGACATGATACAATAAGTGATGAGCCTTTGGCTTAAGAGAACTAAAAAAATTTGTTATCAAATCCTGCATAGTAGAGACCAAAGCAGTTCCAAAAATTATCTATTTCATTCCTCTGTTGAAAGGACTAAGAATGTCCTACTGTCTCCTTCCTCACCCCTCAATCAGCATAGATAATGCACTCTCACAAGCAAAATCTTTAACAGCACAGTGTGAGTTTTAGGACATAAAAGGAATGGTCCGAGGCAGAACTAGGGAATAATAGGTTGCAGAGGGAGAAACAGGAACAAGAGGAAGTTACAGGACTCAGAATACTGAGCAAATCAGCAGATCTGGGACTGGATACTGAGGTATCCAGGTAAGAGGCAGAGAAGCTGCCACAAAGAGCTTTAGTTGGTGAGAAGCTGTCATCTTTACCCTTGTTCTAGAGCAACTGCTCTATACCTTGGAGGATTTTCCAGATTGTGACTTTCAGAGTCATTGTTTCACACTACGAAATGCCTTTACTTCACTGAGGGGAGAAGGCATGCTACTTCCTCAGCACCACTCTTCTTCCATTGTAACTTCTCGCTCACCAAATTAAAGTGGGCCCAGACAGCTTCAAAGTGAAGTAAATGTTTTTAAAATCTAATTTTTAAAACCAGCTAATTATTTCTAGCTATACTCAAACCGATTACTAAAAAAAGGGAAAAAAAATCAAAGCTGAAATTATGAGAGACATGAGTACATACTTCTCCGTGCACTTTCGCTGTATAACTTTGTCTTACTGCTATACTGTTAAATATAGTTTCACTAGTGCTAGCTTTATGCCATAGTCTGTGCTGTGTCACAGTGAAGGGAATTAAAGATTAAATTAAGTGTCTTAGTCACAGCCGTCTTGGGCCACTGGTCTTACCCTTTTCAGAAGGGAAAAATGGAGGTGTTGTGGCCAGTAAAATATAGACATAATTGTAACGGTGTTCCACTGCTAATTGTTAATGCTTGAGAATTTTCTTAACAAGAAAAACCTCAAGACAGCTGGAGATTCTGTGCAGGTCAAGCACGGCCTGTTCCGTAGAGTCCCCTCCTATAACTGATCTGCGAAGCAGACAGCAGCAATGGAAAAAATCCTTTTCGTATAGGTGCTGTCCAGTGACAGAATTGCAAAACCTCAGGTCTGGGGATTAGCATCATTTTAGGAAGGATGGAGGGAAGCCTGCATCCAAGGCTTTGCTAATCTGAAAAAGTAGTAATGTGTCAGCCTTTTAATCTAATTCCCTTGTGCAGTAGTCAGGCCAGACAGTTTTTGGGTTTTAACTGTCTTAAATCTACAATAATTACTGGTCTGTCTGTGAGTTAGTAAACTGGCCTGAAACAGCTTTTGAACAAGTGAATGATCAGAAATGAAATAAAGACATATTAATTAAGTAAAATTATCAGCTTTTGGCCTTGCAAGCCGCTTAGTGTAGAAAGAAAGGCTTTTTTCCAGTCTTTCCAATGATAAAAAAAATTCGTTCTTTTCTTGCTTCGGTAGGACTTTCTACCTTAGATAAGTCTGAGACAAACACTCAGCTTACTGGAGAGCAGATGGGGAACCAACAGGGAAATTCTTCTTGGATGACCTATGGCAAGAAATGCATGAAGACCTGTAATGCAGGTTAAACCAGCACCTCTCACTCAGTGAGGAACTGGGAAGTGTAAGAGAGAAGTGAGAAAACAGGGATGAAACTGCGGCCCCTTTGTTCTCTGATGCTGAGCCAGAGATGAAGGAGCAGAACTGAGGGCAGTTGGAGGATTACCCAACCATCCCACTGACTTTAATGGGTGAACCCTGCTTTAGCAGACATGGGTGCCTGCAGATAGTCCTTCCCACTCACAGCTGTGCAGTGACTAACAAGTCCATGAACTTGTGCAGCAAACAGCTATTCCTGGTCCTCACTAATTCCCATGCAGCCATTCAGCTCTCCACTGCCACTACCAGTGAGACTGTGTTGCCTGATATAAATGTTCCTTTAACACATACCTTTTAAATTTTGTTATTTACTACTGGCAGAAGGGATTCTCGTAATGGTTTTCATTACGGTATTTAGTATTTCAATACTTTTTCATTTGCTAATAAATCGGTTTAATTGTAAAATTTGTTAAGGTGTAAGCACTTGGGGAAAAATAAAGGGCCATGAAGTTATATCAGAAAACTTTCATAATGTTCAAACTATTTTATAATGTTGGAAAAAAACAACTAAGTAAACGGTATGCTACAACTACAGAGTGGAACTCTTATCACCAACTCATGTCATGTGGGCCATCTGAAGGTTCTTAACATCTAATGAATTTTCTCTCTCACGTTTGAAGACTTCCTAGGGCTGAAGCAGTCACTCCAGAGGTGTCATGTTCCATGGGAAAAAGTGTCTGAGTACAGTTTTATCACTCCTGTATATTATTTAAATCGGACATACCACTTCCACTCAATACTAAGTCATTTTACCAGTGAAAGAGAAGTGGAAAATGCAAATAGTTATTTTGTAGGGATGGATGTGTAATTCTGAGTATGTCCCGAACGCTAAATTTAAGACAATCATCCCAGGGGCAACTCTTCAGTAAAGTTTCACTGCAACAAAAAAATGTCAAGTCTTAACTTTCAGTCCGAAACTTTTTATTCCTTTCATACAGAGCAAGCTTACTGGCTAACATGCATGGACAATTATCTGAAGATAATGATTAGTCTTACTGCAGAAGTGTGTGAATGTTATGCTATTCGTAGAGTCTCAGTTTGGACCCATTCTAAAGGTTATTCACTAAAGGAAAATGAGAGCATATAACAAGCTTTCTGCTTATAGTGATTTTTTAAGGCAGTTAATATTGGCTTATTTTGTGTAAATAAACAAGAATTGAGAAATCTAAGGCTAGGTCGAGGTCAGATTTTGTCATTTAGGGTCTGTTCGTAAAAGGCCTCTTCTCTCAAATAGTACCTTATACAGAATGCACAAAAATGAAAGTTTTAGTCAATTAAGTTTGTTTAAATGACATTACGGGGGATAAGCCCAAATTATTTCAGAAAGTGTTATCCTAGTGTTCAGAGACCTTGTACTTAGGCAGTCAGCCAGAATCTATCACCATGGATTCACAACAATCGAGGCCTTGACAAGTTTTATGTCTAAAGAAAACCAGTTAGTCAATTAATGGTTAAAGACTTCAAAACATCTTTTTGTTAGTATGACACTGATTCAAAAGATAAAAGACTAAGCAAACCTTTTCAATCGTTTTCTGTTCTTTTCTCCAAATCTTCTGAGGAGGAGGAGTGACAAAAAAAATAAAAATCCAACCACAAATCCTGCTAGAACACATAATAGTTAACTAGTAGCCAGTCGTTTAGAGTAACTCTTCCATTAGCAATTGGTACATTTCCTCTAAAACAGAAAGAAACTTTCAATAGATTTTACGGTTTCAGACTTGAGTCTTTTCTTTAATTGGATGTCGCCATTTAATTTTGAATGAAATAGTTTTTCCTTTATTGCATTCTGATACATGCCAGCTTTGACAGAGAAAGCAAGCAACATAATGCTCATATGGCACATTAAGAGCCACACTCTGTTGTGGCTTTGCACTTCAGAGACCCTAAATTCTACAAAATTTGTTCATTAAAAGGCTTGACTATAGTAGTCTGTGTTCGAGGTAATGCAATAATTGAAGGAGGCACAATTGCTTTTTGCAAAACCTATCTTTGAACTCTACGAAGGGAGAAAATAACAAATTGCCCCAATTTCTCTTCATATTTTTTACGTAGCTCAATCAACCATAGCTGCGCTTAATGCAGGAGCTCCTCGATGAAATTCCGTGGCCCTGGTAATGCAGAAAATCAGACTGCATTATCATAGAGATTTTTCTCATCCTGAAGTCTAACAAGATGTTTTTTAGGAATCTAGCTTTCTTCAGAAAACACATGGTTCTGATTCCTAATGATGCTCAGAACCCAATGCTGTAAATGCCATCAAGCAGCCTCTAAACATTACAATGAGGCTCACAATGGACACAATATAAGCATATGCACACACACTGCCTTGTAGATTTTCTTTGCTTACAACTTTGACCCTCCCCAGCAGCCATCTGGATGTCTTCTAGAACAGCCAAGGATTTAGGATGTGCTGATTCCTTAAGAACCTCTTAAAGAAAATTTGATTCCAGAAAACGACTGCCCAACTCGGCTGACATCAGCAGAGTGAAAGAAAGTTTGTGAAAGAACACAAATTGTTTGCTGGAGGCAAATTCAGTGCTGTCTCTTAGTAGCCTAAATTTGGGAAAATATCCCTATTAGGATTAGTATTCAAACAGAAAACCAGTGCACCCCATTGCTGGACTCAGCTTTCTATCTGGAATTCTGGAATCCAGTTGTTATAAGTTCTCATAAGCAGTGCTGTCTTCCAAAATACCACAGTTTTCTTGGTACCCAGGAGCTCGAGCTGCGTAGATGACCCGGAATATACAATTTCAATCTCCAAATGCAGCGGGTGTAACATCTACAGACCTTGCCTTAGATTTAAGAATGTTCTATGTAGAAGTATAAGATCCAAAGTCAGACAAAAAGTGTATTCTCCTGCCTGAGTTTCAATAGGAAAATTCTCTGGCCGAAAGCTGCCCAGGATCCTTCTACTGTAGACCACACTTTGGGGTTTTTTTCATTGTTATTTTCAGTTTAGCTTGCTTCCTTTATCAGCGAACAGACCTGCAGCTAAACTGATTCTCCTGTTGCAAAATATTGCACAGGTTTTCCCCTCTTCCACTCACAGAACCAACTCCTGTCCTTTAATTGCATCCATCTGAATTGTTTTAAATGCCTTTTTTAGTTCTTTCTGTCCTATTCCAATAATTGCCATACTCAAAGGCACCTGCAGAGAAGATTGATGAAGCATCTGCCAGCAGCCATCAACTTTCTGAATGTATAAATTGTTTATTCAGGGTCAGTCATGTAGATGGAATAGTCTCTTCGCTCCCATCATGGTAGCAGCTTTATCAGCGAGGTAGACACGGATGCATTACACAGTGCCACCATGCTCAGAAAAACAACCTCAAAGCATTAGCCAGAAGTTGTTAGTTGTATTTAAACAGATTCCCCAAACATCACAGTGTTTAAGGAATAGTAGAGGGTGGACTGGGGACAGCTTGTAAGGGAACTAAGAAATTATATGTCCTTAGTACTTCTGTTCTTGTTAATATGAACAGCAGTTACTAAAGTCCACAGAGATGGCTTCAGCTATCCAGGGTGAAGGTGTCTCCACGAAACTACCATTACTCCATCAACCTGGCTGATAGCCTCTCTGCCTCATAGTGCTAGGAAGGGATTTACTTCTATGCATAAATTACATTAAATTAACCATCACTGGCAGGTAGGTGGTGAAATTATATATTTTTAGTGAAGCCAACAGTTGGGATTTTCAAGGGCATTCTTTTAGTTTCAACAGGAATATCAGTGAAAGAATGTGCACCCTGAAAAATTCTGCCTTTGCGTTTTCTTTTTGGCCAGAAACCAAATTGCTGTCAAAAGGTGCAGCTCATCAAGAGAGGAAGCCTTTGTTTTGTTTAATTTCAGAGTTATAAAACATAAAACTGTGAAACTGTGGTAATAACATTTCAGCCAACTTAAGCAGGGGTGCAATATATTACCAAATGTTTCCTGAAGCAATGAAGATTCAAAGTGTGGTTTCCTCTCTTTGCCTTTTCTTTTTGCCCCAGCAGTTAAACTTTTTTGGTGCAAAATAAACTTATTCATCCATTTATTTTCAAGGCTATGTTTTCACTGACTCAGGTCTAGACCTATTTGGAAAACAGGAGAAAATGTTTATCACTGTTTTCCTTTGATTAGTTGAAATGTTGCTGGAAATATCAACATTTCAACATGTGAAACATTTTTATTGACTTTACCAATGTCAACAGGGACTGGCTCTGCAAAAAGTCAAAGGTGGTAGATCTATGCCCAGCAGCCACAATACATTGGAGAACTAAATCAGCTTGGTAAATCTGTCCCCAAACCACCAGACAGAACTGAGTTGCAAGCATTAGAGTTGTCCCCTCTTTCCAAATCCACAGCATGAGCTCTCCTAAAAGAATCCCCTTTCCAGAATGTTTCACACATCAGCCATTAAAAACAAATGAGAAAAAGCCCAGGCTTTTCAAAATGTCTCAGGCTGGGTGACCAGAATAGCCAAGTCATGAATCATTTGTGAAAAATCTTGACCGCGGTCATTGCTGCAACACATTTGGAAATCCTTGGATACGCCAGGCCTGACCTAGAATATCATTCAAGTACGGGTATTTGACTATACCTGAGTATCGTTCCTCTTGGGGTTCCCAGTTCTTCATCTACCAACTGAAACATTTTGAGGTAGATAGTGGAATTTTGCTAAGTAAAAGCTAAGGGGAAAAAAAAGTTCACAAATTCACTAAAAAGTTTACGTTTGACCATATTCTAACCCAGCAGAGTTCACAGGTAAAGTAACTAGAGACGTTTCCATGAAATCCACTGGGAATCAACTTGGGGGGTGGTTAAAAAAAAAGGAAGGAGAAAGAATGAAAAGAAATTCCATTCTATTATAATAAAACATGCACCTTAAGCTATTTATTTAAGCATGCTCTTCAAATTTATAAAAACTTCCGTTAAAATTAAGCACATGAACAAAGACTTAATCAACTGTAGTTATCAAATTCAGCCAGTGGTAAGCCACAAGCTTTGAAAGGTCCTATTTGACTGATAAATACAAATTATTTTTTTCCATTTATACAATAGAAGTAGCAATACCATTTTATATGCAATGTGAAAAAATTATCGCAACAAAAAGTCACCCTCACTCCCAAGCTGAGAGCTTGGCCCTGGTCCTCCTCTCGCCGGGACTGCAAGCACGGTTTCACAGATACCTCTGATTTACATGGTGTGAGAGCTCAGTGAGCCCTTTTGTATACAAAATTTTAGCACACAGCAGTCTCTGATGGCTGATTACCACCCTCCCTCTCTCCTGCCTTTACAACGGGGTTTATAATGAAAACGTTGACGCAGCCTTAACTACGGCAACATTAGCATTTGCCATTATAATTAACAGATTCTTTTTTTTCTTTGTGATTTACATGCATATACTCTTCCCAGTGCATTACTTACAGATGGTATAGCTTGTAACATATACTATCCCTAAACAACAAATACATTCTTTTTAGAGTACGCCTCTGATAAATTTTATTTAAATGTAAAAGGTAATAGCCAGAAAATGTAGTTTGCTTACAAGTTTCCTTCATGGTTGTTTGACTGTCACTTTTCTGCAGATTTATGATAATCATTCTTGCAACAAAAACGTTTACTTCACTGTCTCAATAATAAGGTAATTTGTTACAGCTAATTACTCAAGTGCTTCCTTAATCTCAATTAAAAGATTCAGGCTGATTTTCTACATTTCTGCAGCAGTATGTTCCAGAATATCTTGTTAATGTATTCCCAATCACATATTTGTTAAGGAATGCATGGTCCATGCAAAACTGAACTGCTAAAATACATAGCTGCAATCTTAAACAATGATTTATTGTGACATGGGATGTGGGACATTTCCACAGCTTTTGTGATTGCAGTAATGAAGCTGTAAACCAAATAGCATGAAATGAAGCAAGGCCTTACAATTTAATCAGCTCGTAAACAGATCTACTGCATCAAGCAAATGACATTATTATCCATCCGAAGTAAATCATGCTAATCTCAGGAGATAAAATCAACATCATTAATGGTCACATGTCATATTCATCAACACTAAACCATCCCTTTTGACAGATTAATCCTAACTACAGCTCCCACGATGTATGGTAATAGGGCTTGTAGCATACATTTCATTCAGCAGTAAGGCTAACCAGCACTCTTAGTCTGCTATTACAAATAATTTTTTTATTGATTTACATATTTTAAAATGCATTTAAGGTGAGGTACCATTAAAAATCCTGTCACTATCACATATTTCTTCCCCACATTCTCAGCCTGTATTAATAGAAACTAGAAACTAAACGCTGTATGCCATATAAATACTTTCTTTAACACGCCGTTAGTGGTAATTAAAGATTTCTGTCTGTGTTTTTCATTCAGCAATGAAAATATGTACCCTTTTTTATGGGGTTTAAAGAATTATCGATAGTATTATTCTAATAGCTCATTTGTAGTGTGGTTGTGCATCGTGCCCCCGGTCATGGATCAGGGCTTCATTGAGCCAAGTAGGATCCTGAAGACTTTATTATCCATTACCCCATAATTAATACAATGTGAAAAACAAAGTTGCATTTATGATATTCACTCTTTATTGCAGTTTATTGTGTCCTGCAGACTAGTTGTGTATTTCTGTTCAGACTCCAGCTCTTGGGTATTGCCTATTTGTTCTAAACACAAAATATATTTATTTATCATGGAACTGACCCTGTATGAATGCTTTTGAAAAGTGTCCACTATTCAAAGTGTCACTTTCCTTGAACAGGCACTGAATTATATTGACAGGCACATTATCAAGGGCTGCTGACTGACAGAATGAATGACTGCGGCTACATGCCGCATTGCCAGTCATTGACTGAGTGGGTGCAAAAATTATCTACAACCTTTGTAGATCTAAAGGACTCTGAACTAAGGCTAGAAAAGAAGATATATGCAAGTGATTTACTAGCACAGCATTTATCAACTTAGTACAAACATCTCAACTATTACCCAAACTACTTCACTAATGTAGTAATTCATTAATGGTTTATTCTCACTCCTGAAACATTTTTTTTAATATTCCCTTTATGCAATTATTAATGTCATTTTATTTAATATGTGTTTATGTTTCACTAGGGAAATGTTTGAGGTAATAATTTGAAAAGCAACCACTGCCTCCTGCGTTTGTTTTTAAGCCAGTGTGGGTTAAGATGCGTCTTAGTAAGATTGTAAGGGCAAGACAAAAACAATGTTAGAGACTGCCTGTGGCTGACGCATAGCAATCAGTAAGTTTGGTTAAAAGAGAAGGCAGAATACTTCCTGGACTGTGCTGGGACTCTAGAAAAACACTAAACTAACCACAAAAGCATTTCATTTATTTGTCAAAATAATTTATTAGCTAGACTTATTTTTGATTGATGTAATGGCAGCTTGAAGAAGTAGACCACAAAGATCTACTTTTCGTAAAAAATCACATCTATTGACTGGAATAAAAAATGCTAATAAAATGTTTCAATAAGTGCATTAATTTCAAAACCTCAAAGTACTAACGTCAAATTTACTGGAATCCACTGACCTTTAAAGAGCTTTTAAAGATTTTATGACTTAGATCGTCACATTACTTACCAAGAATCCTTAAGAATCTGGTTTTTTCTATCTGTGGTGTGTTTTTAACCTTGGGGTTGTCAAGACTTTCCCTTTTCTGCCACTGTCCTTTTTACTCTCATTACTCCTATACTTGAAGCCTCACATAAGTTATGTGATCATTGACGGTGTGCGTAGATTGTGGAGCTCATCAGTAATGGTGCTTAGAGGACTAAAAGAGTCACTGATGAGGAACAACAAACCCCTCCATCTTTCTCATAGGATTTTGTGCTACTGCAAAATGTCTTAGTAAGATCATGGTGTCATTGAGCTAGTCCTCCTCCAAACATGTGTCCTAGTACCTCCTAGACACGTCTACTCTTACAAAGGTTTACTAGGAGAGCCAAGATGAAAGTCATCTCTCCTTGAAGGGGTATGGCTTATGTAGGCAAAACCCAAACCTGTTTCTCAAGCAATACTAGCAAAACTGGCAATGGGACTTCTTGGTGGTACGTGTGTATAAAGTCGAAGTTTTGCCAGCATAGCTGTGGTGGAATGAAGTAAAGGGAATGAACGCTCTCTGATACAGCTGTGCTACCAAAATTTTCCAATGTAGACCAAGTCCTGCTAAGAAACTGCACTTGTGCAAAAATAATTATGATCTAAAAAGACAAAGGATGGATTGTCTCACTTTTATCTGCAAGAAACAAACGAACAAAACCACACAGTGGGCAAAAGACAGCAGGAGTGCCTCTACTAGCTTACTTTTATGCCTGTTAAGGGTATGGATTAGGACAAAGACATTAAAAGGATAAGGACAGTCCCATGGGACTAGTTGATAATTCAGAGTAAAATGATATATTATTTTTATTCCTATTATTTGGTCCTCCCAGAGAAAAGGTTTTAATAAATATATGATAAAAAGCCTCTTTGAGAATTTTGTATAAGGTATTTAGCAGTGGGACTCACATAAAAGCCATTACTGTAGTACTAAAATACCACATCATCTAAACTTTTTTTAGCAGAAGACTTAATACCGTTAACTAATGATAACATTACAGAGAACTTGTTAATCCATTTGTTTCACTTTTGAAATACAGCTGTAATAGGAAGCTGTGCTTGTTTCTATTAAGTCCTGATAATACTCTTATCAGTTTAAAGAGCTACACATTGAACTCACACAGATAACTGGTTCAGTCGCAAAATGATAAAACATGTCAAGATATAAAGGTCATTTCATTCCCTAAAAATGAACAGACTACATGATTTAAAATATCGTGCTTTGGTTGCATGCACTGGATTCCTAGAATCAATCATCCAGAATAAACTGTATTGTTTAGAAGTTATTTGAAAGGAGACCAGCTGGAAAGCTGCTTTAAAAACCTGTTAAAAAAAGTTTTAGAATAGAAAACATCTTAATTTTTATGCATATATGTGGCTTGCTGTTTTATGTTTATTGTGACTTAATAAATCAATCTACTAAGCAACGTAACTGCAAAACAAAGTTTTAATGCTTGTAACATTGCTAGTTACAAGCTAATAATACTACCTGAAGAAACGCACAAGTGATCACTGAGGAAATGACTGTTAAATAGGTGAGAAGAATAAAGCCAACTAGAAGCTGTGGGGTACCCAGTGCTGGTATACAAGGCTGGATTCTCCTGCCTGTAAATGTGTGCTGAAGGATATTCAAAGCAACATACAATGGGGTTGTCATTTTACTACCATGATACACTGGTGAAAATGATGGTGGAACATGCAGCGCTGGACATTCAGGCCCTAAATTTCACTCCAGGATGTTGTCAATTTGAATCTGGCTCAGATTTGTAATGCCTAGTGAAAAAAATCGCTACTTTCTCACTTGTTAACCAGTGTGGAATAAGTTGTTGGTTATTGCACCATAGCTGTAAGGTTGTACTTGAAATCTAGAATGCTTTTAAAAGTCAATGTAAAGGACACAGGTTGAAGCAATAATTAGACTACATGTAGAGTTTCTATATTATAAAAAAGCACTAAGAAGCCATGGGAATTAACATAAACTAGATATGTAGAGTTCAATCTGTAACTTCAATAATACAGTGAAAAAACAGTGGAATATGCCTCAAACATCTATTTAGTGGCATAGCAGCATTAGTTCAATAAAGGTACTGAGACAACAGAGACCTCAGGAACGTAGCAAAAAACTCCTGGCAGATGATTTTCCTTTTGGCGATTTGGCATGTAAATTATAGTAGGTTTATGCACCTATGCAGGGACAAATTGGTGCCTGCTTTATGATCCACACCACTTCTTTGAACCAGCTTTTCCTGATGAGTAATCTACGTTGCCACTGTTTGGGTCAGGTAGAAGAAAACCCTGACACTGTAGCTGACACCTTAGTTTTCATCCCAGCTGACTGTAGAGTTTCTAATTTAGAGAGACAAAAGGTTATTATGTGTAGTAGCAAGGGGAGCAGTACCAGATCTGCAAACTCAAATCTGAGGAAATGAGAAAACACTTTTTTATACTCAATGTATATAAACATACAAAATACACATAGCGCATCAGCGAGCAAAATTAGCTGCTCTCATTTTCTCATCTGCAAACTTAAAAAGTGACACAAGCGTGGACTTTAACGTACAATCCTTCAGCTTTAATTTTCTCACATTGAAAAACAGGGAAATCCAGACTAAAGAAAAGAGAAAATACACTTTTTTTTTAAAAAAAACCCCCTGTATTATAGAAATGTATAAAACTACTCAAAAATTTGCACTCTTGGCTTGAAAGTTTCCTTTCAGGTTTCTTTCTCCTACAAAGCAGTCAGAGATACACCATGCAAGCACTGTTAATTTAAGGCACACTGAAGACAACACAAGCTAGAACAAAACTAGGGTTTTTTTGTAGTTTTAGCCAACATTTGCCATAAGGTAAATTAGATAATTTTGAATTTTTATTTTAGAAAAGTCACTTAGGAAAGACCTACCTAAGTTCCTTTATTATCCTCTTTTTTTTTTTCCTTCCTTCTGAATGCTATTTCTTATTCCAGAGGAAGAAAATAAATCAGTTTATTATCGCATCTTCATACATACAGAAGATGATCAAAGCACACACATGATGACCCATTTCTTAGCTGCTGACAGTGAAGTTGGAAAACACTGGAAACCCTTTTTTTATACTGTTTGGATTATAAAAGGGTCTTGAACACACAAACTTGAAAAGACTGATTGGCTTCAATGGATTAGCCATAGCTATCTTAAAAACACTTCGGAGCTTATATGGAGCTCTAGATTTTAATGTGAAGTACTACTTTGAAAAGCAATCATCAAAGCAACACCTCCGTCCTCAAATAAGTTTTATTTATGTGTTTCCTTTTAGTATCTCGGTTAACTTTCTGGTCAGTGCAATACTCAGAGGAAGCTTGAGTATTCAGGGTCTGAGATCACGACTGCATTCTTAACGGAATCCCAGGGGGAAGATCTGGCCTTTATGAATCAACATAGGGTGGCTGCTGGGAAGGAAAATATAGTCTTTTATTCCCGTTTACTTTTGCATAGGAACAATCATAATACACTGAGTGACCAGAATCGCTCCCTCCTAGCTTCACCTGCAGCAGGCAATGCAGCAGACAGCCTTGTCAGTCTTGCAACCAGCCTAGCAAACCAGGCAAACACCAAAGTGATGTTTCATTAAGTAACATCTGAGCTCTTGGGAGGCTTTGGAAACCAGCGCCTGACCCGCCAGAGTTAATTCCTCATCAAGTTCTGAGGTACCGCAACTCCTCCGCATCCCTCCTGCCCCCTGCCAAGGAGGCGTTGCGCCTCTGTGGGACCATCCAGCCTGTGGCCCAACCAGAAAGAGCCCAGCCTGACTTGCAGATGGTAGTGCCTTTGACTTCAGCTGGGATATAGAGTAGTCCTGCTCTTGTAAACGGAAAACATTTTGCCTAAAAGTTGTGAAATTGCAGCAAGTAGTGAAGTCCACAAGGCTTTGTTTCAGTGTCATTTGGTAGAGGGAAAGAAAAAAGCCTTCAAGGAGAGCATATGAGTCATGGGATTGGGTTTCCAGAGGGCTCTCTGGGATTCTTTTAGACCAAGAGTTTTCTAACACTGTCAGAGCAGGGGCTGTGTGAAACTCAGCAATTTTGACTGTCATGCTATTTTTCAGTTCCAGCTTTCATCACTTCATGCCTTTTGGGTCTAACTTTGCCTCCACTTAAGTGGTTGTCAATGTAGAATAAATCACATGAAGAATACTTAGCGCCATGCTCTTTGCCCAGCCCACATAATAGAGGAAAGAGCTAAATCTTCAGAAATAAAGGGGTGTACTTTCCCCCTCAGAATGGCTATTGAAATCCTGGAGAACTAACTGATAAGCTGAAGATAAGAAATTGTTGTTTTCTCTAGCATGTACTCCATTCAAATCTGTAAGGGCTCGCAGCCCTCTGCTGCTTTTAGAATAGCAGGAAAAAAAATCTGCTGTGTCTTTTGAGCACAATGCATGAGTAGAAGAGAGTAAAAATGAATGTCTTGCACAATGCATGAGTAGCTTCAGTACAAATTAATATATTGCGATGGGTTTAGGGGACAGAGGGGTGTCCAGAGTTGGACCTGGAACAGTCAAGCCAGTGATTCATGGCTTTCAGTAGTGAGGCCAATGATTCTTGAATTCCAGCCTCTGCAACTATGCCTTGCCATTCATTCTTTTTCAGATGCAAAATATTACAGACATTCTTTCTCTGAGGGACACATGCTAAAGGACATTGGGACTAGCTAACAAACTGGAAATTTAAGCACTCTTTACATTTTAGGGCAGTAGATAAACGGAGCTTTTGATGTATATTTTTAAAGAAAAAAATAATACCGGCCTGATTCTGACTTAGACTCTTGCATAGGAAGCTCATGTCAGTCTGAAGAATCTACAGAGGAGCCAGCTTCACAGGAGGAAAAGCTTATTTTGTTATTAACAGCCTGAGGTGTGCTGATTATTTTACTCCTGGTACTTTGCCATCTCTTTTAACATGCATTGCCACAAAATGACTCATGAGAAGGGGTTTTTGAATGGAGCTCAGTCATTTTGGCACAGATTCCAACTCTGATCATAGGGAAACCATTTACTTTTCCAATTATGTGGTCAAGGCACAACCCCAAGTACTGCAGAGCCTCCTCTTCCCATATTAACCTAGCAGGAATGGCCAACTAATAAACAGAAGAAAGTAAGTGTTTGGTGAACTTTATAGTCAGAAACTGTACACAAAAGTCTTCAGGCAGTCAATTTCCCTTCATTATTTGTGTGCTGCTCTTGAAGACTCTTCATGGAATCAGTTTTCAGCAATGTATTTCAACAGCAATACTACAGATATAAAAATTATAATTCCTCTCTTCAATAGTTAAATTTAAAAGTCACATGTAACTGACCTGTCAGCTCCACTCCTTCACCTGGCGAGGGTTTAAATCAGCTCTCTAGTGGAAAACAATCTGATGTAACGTTGAGCTAGACCTTAGCTAGACAAATCTCATTAAAGCACAAACCTGAAACAAATGCAAGGCTTTATTGTCACCTGCACACTTGTTCTGCCTATCTAATCCACACAACGCTCTGTTGACCATGAACTCTTCTCCCCTGTGGGAATGGAGAGGGATCTCCTTCACACTTCTTAACTTCAAAACACTGCTTTACTCCCTGCTTCCCCCCTTAATTTCTTTCTCCCTCTGATCATAGAAACCCTCTCAATAACTCTTAACACTGGAAAGTATTCCCGTGTTCCAGCGTATCGCAGATCCTCGCACCCGTTACTGTTTACAGGACTGTCTACCACAGTTCGGCAGTACTGGGCTGATCCCTGAGTCATTGAAGTCAGAAGAGATTTTGCCACAGACCATAATGAGCATAGGATGAGGCTCATGCAGCAAATTTTGTATTACATCCAGGTGTATTTTTATGTAAAAGGTATTTTTCACTTAATGTAAATGACAGAGCCTCAGTATCCAATGGGTATATTCTTTCTAACTCTGTTCCATGCAAAAAGCTTTTCCATTTACTATACTTTTGGTTCAAGTGCACAAAACAAAGTGGGGTAGTTAAAAACAGGCAAGTAATGTACCTGATGATTTACCATATTTTATTTACATTATTATATAGCTCTTAGATGTAATATTGTCTGCTCCTGTCACTCTCTGCAATGTGTTTGATGATTCAGGGAATAAATAAAACCCAGGGTTAGCAAATAAATGAGAGCAGAATTGGCAGCACACCAAGTCTGCTTTATTTGACTGAGAGAGAGATGTGTTACATGGCCTGTTTGTTTAAATTACGCCGAGAGCTGAGATACACCAGGTGTTGCAGACCATGGAGTAGAGCCCTTAAAATGTTTGCAAAAACCAGATTGCTGTTTACTGGTTTGCCGGAACGCAAAACCAGAAGGTTTACACCGAGAAGTTGAAAGACCGGGACTCTGTGTTACTGTTTTCCTATAATTTTTATTAATTAAAGTTACAGAAATGTCACCTATGTACTAACAGTGACTATCCAGTCCCTGTGTGTCTGTCTCTGTGATGGAATCTGTGGTATATGTAATCATGTAAAATTATTTTAATGGTTATCCTGGTAATTCTGAACTAACATAAGCCAGTTCTTTAATACAGATCAAACCATGCTATCTTTATTCAACTAAACTTCCCCTAAGTTCAGTAAATGGGAGCTGGGTGTGAGAGGTTTAATCTGTCAAGGCTCCACCCCCCCTTCCATCAGAGGTGGCTAGAGAGAGGGTGGTGAAGCCAAGACGATCTTGAATCTTGAGATTCAGAAGGGGTATGGAAGTACACAGCTCCAGTGCCACAAAGAGACCACAGTAAACAGAATCTAGCATGAATGATACTTAAAATTGCTGACTTTTGCTTATGACCATACTGAGGATGTGTTCAGGCATTCACTGCCGAGGTGGCTGGGCCGAACTTTGTGCTGGCCACCGGCTGTTTGTGCCGCTCTCCGCAGCTTCCTGCAGAGCCAGCAGAGCGGGGCAGATGAGTGATCCTCACCCGCTTCCTCGCAAAGTCAGCCAAGGCACTTTAACCCACCCTAGAAGACTGTTTGAAGTAATCCACTTAGTTTTGCACTGCTGTGGGGGCAAATAACCTTTGGCAAGGGAAGAGGTAAAACCAGCAGGAGTTTTGTCTTAAGCTAGTAAGGCAGTTTCTGCAGTGAACGTCAGACCACAGCCTGAATGAGGTTCAACATTTGCAGAGAGAGAAAGCGAGTGCGGGCAGAGGCAAGGAAGATGAGGGGAGAGAGAAACAATGGGAGAAGCAGAGAGGCTACTCTTCCCTTCTTTAACTCTATGATCTGTTACCAGCCCTCTAAGCAAAACGTATCTGTCTACCAACAAAGTAAAGGCTAATGCATGTGAGGCTTCTCTAAGTTTCACCCAGTCATTTATTTGTTTTAGTGATTTTCTTCCCTGCCTTGAATAGAAAAAGATTACTTTTTAAAAACCAACTGCAGCAGCGGTGACATGAGTTATCTTCCACCCCAAGTACATTGTCTAGGATTCAGTTATCTCCAGGACTGCCTTTTTCTCTGTATCTTCTAGTGGTTATAACTTACAACTGCCTGGAGTGCTTTTATTGTCTGGTTCAAACATCTTGATGGACAAAACATTCCTACTGACTCTCTCTGGAACTCTCTCTCTCTCTCTCAAAGTCTGCCAAAGCCTGAGCTTCCGTGTGCACAAAACACACTGCAAGTAAAGTCTGCTTAATCTCACTTTGCATTTAGCAAGAGGATATTGGGATAGTCCCAGGAAAACGCAGAGAGATCTCTGTTGATCTAATGAAGAAGATAATAATGCCACACTCATGTGGAAGCATGTGCTTGTGTACACTGGTTAGTGTGGCTGAATTGGGATACATAAAGAAAGGCGATCCCTAGGATAAATTTCTAATTCCAGCGAAGTCAGAAGTAAAACTGCAACTAACTGTAGTAGGACCAGCATTTTGTCTCTGGGGCTTTTTTGGCTCTGTAGTTTATCCATTAGCATATCGGTATGTGATCAGTTCTCTGTCTGCATAAGAGACAGGGAGATTACTGTTGTACAAAGTAATACACACATTTTAAAATACAATTTTCCTCAGAAACTTCTTGACAAGAAAGTCAAGAATCCACTCATTCTCCATTAATATGAGCGCAAGTGTTAGAACACAGGATAGATTACGTGTACAAAAATAAACTACTGCTTATCTTATTGCTGAAGTCTTTTAAAACCATCTTTAATGGTCTCGCAAGCAAAATAGACTGAATAGGTCTGATCTGCCAATGTGTCACCCCATTTGTACGTCAGTGCAACTCCATTGATTTTTGTGCTATTATGGCAGTGTAAAAATGAAATAACACAGTGTTGAATCAAACCTATTCAAAGACTGACTGATGGTCCTGTTCAGAAATCAGACGAATTAAGAAAAGCAAAATACATTGAGGGAAGGTGATGTTCCAGCGGTGCTGTAGTGGGAGGAAGGATCACACACTATAATAAATAAGCTGGTTTCAATGATAAAACACATGTTTCACAGTGAAGAAATGATGTGAAACGTCAGGGCTATATCGGATTTATTTAAAAACCTCATCATTGTCTAAAAATAGCCTCTAGCTTGTGTTTTTCCTCTTTGAGAACTATACTGATCCTCAATTCTGCATCTCTATTTCTTCACAGAATAAAGTTTGCTAAGTATGGGTTGCACAGGCAGTAAGATTTGTTGCTTTGGGACTTGGGACAAAATCTAATTTTAGTAGGCTCTATGCTTCTGCTTATAGTGGTGAGGCAGAATATCAAATGAGCTGTTTAGCTGTGTTAGAACCACACATTTGCACTGGTTACAAGGTTCATTTTCATAATTCTTTAAATGACTGGCCTTCACCCTCACATGAAAGCAAGCCTTATTCCATTAAGCCCTCAGTTCACCCAAGCTACTAAAAAATGGGCTCTCTCTATGTTCTGAAGTTTAGTTCACATTAGCCAGCTGCTTGGTTAGGATAATTTAAACTAAAACAAGACTAGTGCTTTTCTCTAAATAAGTGCTGTAGGCCACAATATGTTGTGGGCTTAAACTGCGTTATATCCCTTTAAGACGTAAGTCTCAAACGTGAGAAAACCGTGTGTGATAAAATAAGACCAACATTGTTTTTGACCTAGTTTGAACAAAGGTGCAGAAAATCAATGAGCCCCGGAGCAGCCTAAATGCTTTGTTAGCCTTTTACTACAACATTATATATTACATGCAAATAATGGCACAAATTTAATGCTACTATTCATGTCAAGTGATTTCTTTGAATCTATATTTTATATTTTACAGATCTTGAACAGTAACATTTTTCTTTTTAGTGCAAAGTTGCTCAAGGTTCACTGGAGACTCTTTTAAATTGCTGCTTTCAGAGAAATAACAATGTAAAATGACATTATGATGTATAGCACCCTTCTGAAGACTTGAACCAGTGCAGCAGCAAGCCACTAAAACCTCTGGGAATGAAGCAATCTCCAGAGCACTATTGTCCAATTGTCCTAACTGGATCATTTTTAATTAGCTGCAATTAATTTCAAGTGACAGCACACTGAAATATCAAATCAGAAAGCACAGAAAAACACACTGGAATTTGGGAATTATCATTGTTAAGATAGCTTTTCTATTACAGCAGAGAACTGGATCTGAATATTACCTGCCTTAATCTATATAATTTTTCATTAATTTCTTTCTGTAATAAAGATAAGACATGCAGTGATGTTGCTAAGGCAGTGGCAGAGCTTTAGCACTTAGTCAGCTGACATGCATCAGGCTAACAAGTAGTCCATACCCATTTTCTATTGGAGAGATTAGTATCCATCAATTCCAACAATTGTCTCTGCTATGGCTAAAATGGTTGAGGATTATGGAGACAACAGACTACAAGTTAGCTACGTTTTTGTCCCATCCTGTCGCAATGGGTTGGTTATTCCTGGGGAGGACTCAGAAGACCCAAGTTGAGAGTCCTTATCAGTAGATTTCAAGAGAAACTGAGATTTATCCCTCTGTGAAGGTATGTTAGAACTTCTGCGTTTGTCAGTGCTAGAGGCATCCAAAAAGAGGGATTTTGCTACCAAGACGTGAAACTGTCCCTGTGACCACACAAGTCCCCAGGTAACGCAAGCCTTGCAGCAGTTACCCTACCCCTGGCTGCCCTGGTGTGAGTAACCCGTACCCAGTCCAGCGTGGCTGGAGGGTGAAGAGCTGCTCCATCTTCTCCTTTCCGATCAGTTGCAGTCAGAGCATTAGAGAGTTCACACAGAGGTTTGCTGTATCCTAAGGCTAGAAGAAATATATACCAGAGAAGTGGCTGTCTTTCCTTCTGTGTCACCTTAGCACCATCAATTGGCACCAATGTGCCTTAGAGATACAGACAGAAGCACTATAGATCATATGTAGCACACCAAGGATAGGTCATGGAATTTAGAATACTGAATTATGCAGTTAAGTGTTTCGATTTTGTAGATATTGTCAGGCCATATCTATGACAAATTAAAATGCTATATCATCTAATTTTGACACCACTAGAGGAAAAATATGTCTGCGGGGTTAAATAGGGCCAAATTTCCAATAAAGTTATTTTAATGACAAGACATACCTCTACAATTCACCGCGCAAAACAAACGTTCTTAAGTGAACTTAATCCGAATGAAAGAAGCTAAATCATCATCTGCAGAAACTGAAATCCTAGACTGACAACACAATAGAGAGGGAAGACACAGCGCTCACGAGACTGTGTGCCAGGGCCCCTCCATCACAGCAAAAGGGAGAAAGTCCTGCAAGGAGCTGGTGTGTCCATTCAGTCCTCACTAACTGCACTGAACGTGCCCAAAGGAGATCGGGTAGTATCACAAGGTACTTGTCCCCTCCTCTGCACGTGAACTTACACAACTAGCTTGCTTCACAATCTAGTTTTCACGTGACAACTACTGATGTAGTCAAACCAGTTAGATATCGCAGAGAAGTGGTGTAACGTCATCTTTGTGTAGTCTCCTCTCTTACAAACACCGTATTATTCTGTCTCTCTGGGATTACTTTGCAATTTCGCATATTTTTTACTCATCAGGTTTTTACAATTTAGGAATTTGATCATGAAGATGCCTGAGTTAGGGGGACTGAGAACTGTCTAAAATAATACTACTACTTTTCTGAGCATTAACATATTCATGTCATAGGTAGGCCAGTCAGACTTTTTTTTTTCCCCAGGAAAATGCAGCTGGAGGAGCAGTTATAGTTTCACCACCATTTGCCAAAAAATGCAAAATAGGAACCTGTGTAATTCTCAGAAAGAAACTTGTACTCCTTCAAACAAGGCCTCTGTATTGAATCATGTTTGTGTACCAAGAACGTTTACGTAGCCTTATGAAGTCAAGGAATCTATTAATTATCAAATTATTTCATGCCAGCAAATGTAACTAAAAATACAAAAAGACTTCCATGAAGATCAACTTCTTATTATATCCTGTATTTATCTAAAACACTTTACCTTCTCAGCTGAAAATGTCTGTATTTATTCATGTAACAAAGGCAAAATGTTTGGAATGATGGAATAAAGTTAGCTCAAGCATTTAAAAATATGATTTACTCAAAGCAACTTGATGGTTCTGTCTTATATTAAAGCCCCCAAAGATCAAGTTTATTTTATTACAGCCTCCTCCTCCTCCACCTGCAATGAGAGCTTCCTCCAGGCCAGCTGCAGGGAGCACACACGGCAAGAGGCAGCTCCTGGGGCCGTAGGCTGGGAGCGGGCAAGACTTACCAATGATACAGTAAAAATCAAAAGCGCAGTGAAGCAAAGCCTCGGTACAGAAGTCCCATGAAAAGCCAGGGTCTAATCCAAAATAAAATTCTGGTATTTTGGTACCCTATCCAGGGTCCTCATTATCGGACAAATTGATCTTTAATGAGAAACTAGACAGAATTGGACTAAGGTCGTTTTCACAGCACAACCTATCTAATTTCTGCTGCATCAAAATGTCAAAAATGATTTAATTTCTTTCTTTCTTTTAATACTTTCGAATCCCTTTTTCCTTAGAGGGACAGAATCTATCTATAGCTGAAAACTATAGGACTGCAAACTGCAATAGGACTGAGGACTATCTATCACTGGAACACAACTTGCACATTCACAGCAAGACAGAGGGAAAAAATACAGAACTATTTCTTTCTAGTAACGCACACGTACGTGATTTTCTTGTTACACACTACATTGCCCCAAATTACAGGTGTGTTAGTAGAAAAGATAACAACCTGCCTGCACTTCTAAGTGCTGGCTAGTGCAAGGGGTGTTTTTTTTTTTTTTTTTTTGTGGGTTTCTTTTTTTCCTCCTTTTTAGTTACTTGGCTTAATTAACAAGATTAAAATAATGTGACCTTTGATGCTGTTCTACGGTTCTCTATATTCAAGAGCGTCTATTCTTTTTTGTGTAATATCACAACATAAATGGTGGTGTCTGTTAACAGAGTGTGACAAGAGCTTAATTCCTGGTGCCTATGAATCAGGTCAAGAGCTCTGTCGATGACAGTGAGTTAGAGATTTACAGTAGACCAGACAAACTATAAAAACCTATGGTAGGGATTATGAGTTATCAAGATGTGCTGAGCTGGCACATGCTGCTAAGTCTGCGGTCAGCATTATCCAGGGGGAAGCTACAGTGCCACAGCTGCACAGCACTCTGTTACTACCAGTGAGCATCAGAGCAAGTATCAGCAATGGAAAGACTTTAAAAAGGTTTGAAGGCAGGAGGATAAAGAAGGGAAATCAGAAGGCAAATGCATGACAAACAGTAACGTCTCCAGCACTGGCAACTCGTAAATCCAAAGGTTGCTAGCAAACAAACTGTATGTTCAGCACTTTAACAAAACCATTCAAGGAAATAACGTCAACATCAAATTGAAAGCTTTCTATTCCCTTGTTCTGGCAGGAAGCGCGAGGAAAGCAATAACTGTGGGAGGCTGCAGTTTTTCATGCAGGGATTCTTTGTTCGTTGCACGTATCATCAGCTGATTATTTGCAATGGAGGAACGTGCCAGGTAGGAAAAGGGTTTCCTATTCAGTCATGCTTTTCCTTGAACTCTATTCATTCCTTTGTTGATTTTTTTAATATATATAAACACATCGCTTTTGGCTGTATGTACACTTGCCTTGATAAAAGCATAGGGGCGAACCAGCCTTTCTGAATCACTGGCTCTTCACAGACAACAGAGGAGTTCGCCGATTCATATAGCTAAAGGTTAAGTCTAAGTTTTACTTGCTCCAAATTGACTAGATATCCAAAATGAGAGTCAGTTTGAGAACTGAGGTGTATTCAACAATGATTTGCCGTGCTTCCAGCAGTTTTCAGCCTTCCTCACTGCAATACAGAGGGCACTTACTAATGTATTACATGTTCAGTTATTTCACTTTTCATTTAGATGATGGGCCTTTAGGACAGACTAAGAAAATCATGGCCATTATGACAACTTTTGGATTTCTCTAGGTCCTCTCTTCTGCGCAGAATTTAGAACAGAATAAGAAGCCGGGGGTACGATATTTATTTCTGCTATGAGTTGGCCATCACAGCTTGCACCAGTGTTGTGTTTTTCTTTCAATGGTCTGTTCAGGGAAGTTGATAACAGTGAAAAACGTACAGAAAGTCACAAGAACCTAATGGTTTTGCCAGAAGAAAATAAAAATGTAGTCATACTTCTTTAGAACAGAGAGAACATTTGCCCTGTCAGCAATCACCTTCAGGAACATCCCCCTACCTGTCCAAATTCCATTTTATCTGAATTGAGGTTGGTCCAACTTGCCTTTTAGCCTCCCAAGTGAGCTGGTTCTACAAAAGCAGAGAGATTAAACCTTCCGGTGTGGTAAGAGAGAGACAGCTGAATGCCATCTGCACATTAATAAGTCCACTTATGGTCTCAAATGTTCTCACATACATATCAAATAAAAGAGCTGCACAGAACACCATCCTGTAGAGTTTCCCATGACAAAGAACCTACTAAAAAAAAATAAATCATCCCATAACATTCTTTAAGGAAGGAGTTGGAAGGAAAGGAATTGACTCAGCAAAGATCAACCGTACCATTCCTACCAGATGCCCAGGCAAGCCAAGAACATCTTGTAATTAATCGTATAAAAAGCAGTTGAAAGATACAACCATTATGCATTTTGTTCCAAAATGAGCAAAGTATTCATAACTTCCTGAAATAATTAAATGAACTGCATGCACTTGTGCCTTGCAGCAAAAGGCCTTCTTCCTCAATTTCCGAGTTTGAGCTCTGTCAGGCTTAGCACAAGATTGATAGGAGGCAGCTGCACCAGCTGTTACCCATTGCGGGAGACAGATTTTTGAAATGTGTCCTGATGACCTGCTAGAGGTAACCCATGTCTTGTCCTCCTACAGAAAAATGCTGAAAACTCAGTCAGTGAACACTGCCTTTTTCCCAGCCACACTGGGTAACCGCTATCTTTCTGTCTGTAGAAAAAAGGTAACTGGTAAGTACCTCCAAATGCCATATAGAAGAAAAAAACACCCAACAACTTTGATATATATGTCTCCCCTAAAAAATACTCCCGCTTTCTCAGAATATCCCTGTTACATTTTAATATTATGATGTGCAAAGTACACTGAAAATTACCTACCACATGGAAAAGTGGGCTATCTACATGTCTGCAAGCAAGATGTACGCTGACCTGCCAGCAGTGATCCCAGTATCCAGAAACTTATTAGCAGAAGACAGCCATATAGCAAATGGTTCTATTTACCCCTTCCCAACTGTTTCAACGTTCAGAACCTCCTTGCACTCAATGGCTACTAAACCAAAGGCCATGGTTCTCCAGGCCACGGGCACTGCATGAACAGATTTTTTTCCCCCCAGTTAAAACAGCGATGCCACTATTAACATGCTGGGCTATGGCCAAGTCAGCACTCTTTGTACTGAAAAGCAAGGTTTGTGCTCACAGATGATCATTACTGGCTATAAATAGGTAATAGTTTATTATTCTTAGATTGAGCTATGCCATAAGAGCTGTACTACTTTCCTTGAGATAGCTTAAACAGAAAAAGTTTAGTAAGTCATCCTTCTGTTAAAATTTCCTGTTTTCAGGCTATGAATGAATGTTGGACAGATGTTTTCTCATGCAAAGCAAGTTCCCATACAATGAATTCTGTAACGCGTATGCGATTTTTTAGATTTGAATAACTGATTTATGTTGGTGACCTGGAAGGCATTATAATACATGGCAGAAGAGAGAACTAACTCATCAACAGCACAATGAATGTATGACACTTCACATACTAATAACAGCAGTATGTAAGTGAAGTAAAATGATCTTTTATGAAATATAAGATTTTTTGCAAACCATTACTTACCAAAGTCATTGCAGTTGGTAAGACCGGAGGATTTAAAATCCTGCAGTTTGGTGGCACCATATGGGTAGGAAAAAAGGACAGTGTGGATTTTAAGACCAGGCACTTCAAAGCTGACTAAGAAATAGCAGTAGGCTCTACATGTGAGACATGAGAATGAATTTAATTTTGAAAGCTTTACCGTACCGTCCTTGCACATCGTATTAAACCCTACAATTACAGGGGACGTTCTGGTTTTCACCCTTGAGACACACACTTTATGATGGAGCGCATGCTTCAAGAACAGCCCCCCAAGCTGGGTTTCTGCTGACTGCGCAACGTCTAACCTGCGTCCCACATCCCCTTCGTGCCTTTTGTGCCAGAGGAGTCGCGCAGAGGACGCAGCTCCCGACCGGAGGGCAAACACTGAGCAATGCTTTTTCTGCAGCTGCTGTGGGCTCAGAATGGGAGGTGAAAGACGGAGGAGATGGAATTGCGGGAGGAGCAAGGGTATAAAGGGATAGCCAAGAGGCCAGTTTCACGGGGCAGAAGAGCTTACAGCGGCAGTTCACATCCTGGAAGCTGAGCCTGATGTTGGGTCTCATCTCTTCCCCTGTCAGCAGCTGTTTGTGACACTCTTCAATAAAGTTTGTATCTAATTCCTTTCTAAAGACTAATAGAGAGAGGATAATAGCCCTTCTTTGGTAACCACTTGATAATTTAAATGCTGGAAGTTTGTGCATTGATCTAATAATCCAAAATCCCCTGAAGATAAACTAGCAGTTACGCTGCAAGCATTGTCAGTTTTAGAGGTGGAACAATAGATAAAGTCATCTTATAGTAGTTCTAAGTCTGTCAATCATGATTTAGGTAATGAGAACCAAACTGCCCACACAGTCTTATTATATTGGTTCCTTTGCCTTCACGTACACCATGAAGCACCCTATTCATTCCATAAAACTAAAGCCCTTTTCAGAGCACAGGTTGCCCAGGACAGTGCAGTCAGTGAACATGGTGAGATTCTACCTCATCTCTTCCACTAGTTAAAACATAAAAGAAGCAGTTATGGCTAAAGCCACTGAGGGCCGCTGTGAAGACTTGGAGCTTACCTTTCTTCTGCCAAAGAATTTTTATATGCTGCTGAACAAGTCACTTTAAGACTTTAGAGCAAGTCACCAGCAGTGTTACTCCTTAAGCTTCAAGTGATCAACATGAAACACTGGCCAATTCAAACTCTGCTTGGTATTGATTGAAGCATCATTTTGAGCCTTAGGTCCTTTTTGTAAAAAGCCAAATAATGAGGGAAATCAAAGCTGTAGATGTCTCAACACGGATACCTTGTACAACCCTACTTTTTTTTTTTTTTTTGGCTGTGCCAGAACTCTGTGTATAAAACAAGAAAACAAGAGAGAAAGGTGAAAAAGATCATTCCGTGATTAGGTATCAGGAAAAAGGGTGGTGAGACATTGGAACAGGTTGCCCAGAGAAGTTGTGGAGGCCCTACCCCTGGAAGCGTTCAAGGCCAGGTTGGATGAGACTTCGAGCAGCCTGGTCTAGTGGAAGGTGTCCCGTCCATGGCAAGGGTGTTGGAACTAGATGATCTTTGAGGTCCCTTCCAACCTATGCCATTCTATGAAATAAAGTCTGTGGCCATACAGTGAATGTAAAATTGTAAGAAAGGTAAACAAATGTTTTTTCTCACTGAGTAGCAGGAGTCTGATGGAAACAACATGGGATCACAGTGAGGACTAACCTTAACACTCAGTTTTGGGTTGCTGGGAGAGAAGAGCATGGCATTTTAGATGCTCAGTTTCCTGAAAAGTAGTTGACTTAGAGAAACAAATCCTAGCAAGAACACCTCTAGAGAAGCATACAGAAATCCTAAGGAGGTAGGAGCTCCCAACCAAGCCTTCTGTATTCTATCGTGGCACTTTTTGATTCAAGATCTTAAGCTGGTGTAGTAGTCAATTAATGGTTAAACTTGGTCTTGCAAAGGTATTTCATTGTTTGTGGAAAGTATCTGTATAAGAAGAGAGGGGAAATCAAGACTGACAGTGATAACGTGTTACCCACCAAGCTCTGGAATAAAAGCAATCAGCTTCTCATGGGGCAGTTGTTTTGTGAGCCTGAGCTGTAGCATCACAGTGCAATATGGCAAACCCACAGAAACAGTAGTCACAGCTGGCTACTGTGCTGGAAAGGGTTTGTTGAGAGGAGCAGAACAGGCCTGGCCTCTCTCTTTTGGGCTCTACAATTAGGTATTGCTAGTCAGACTGCAAACCAGCAGAATTTCTGACCCACCAGTCAGCCAAAGGGAGAACACAGACACAGGCAGAAGCCAGCATAAATACAGTTGCCAATAGATTTGCTGCTTCTCCAGGAGGAGAAATATGAAGAGATCAGCCTACTTTATACCTGGAAGTGGAATATCTTTATTCTTCCACGTAACAGCTATTTGGCAGGCAGAGAGACACAGTTCAGCAGCTTCTAAACACAAAGACACCAGACCCCGAGTTCACCAGAACTCAGCTTGAGGAGAGGCAGGTTTAACTGGAACTTGGATGAAAGACTTAAATCACAAATCCAACCAGGCAGAGGAAGAGGTACTTGCAATTCACTTGAAATTGGTTTTGAAATAAATGTCTGATGGTACTGCACAGACGCACGCACCAGTGTTGGTAGGGGTTTTTTTAAGGCTGCAGTCCAGCTGTCTTGTGATCATTACAGGTAATCTAGCATTTTGAAAAGGAGAAAGAAATGTGATTATATGCAGTTAACTAAAAAGCCCTGACATTTAGATAGTTAGCTTCCCTACTGTTTAAATACATATTGTATTATTCCCCATATTAGGTCCCCAAATCTGCATGGCATGGTCCTGTTACATTTTACTTCAGGCTTTGGGGTTTGAAGTGAAGGTATTACCTTTGTAATGCAAAACGTCTATGTTTATAACAAAAATGTCTTTATGCTTATGCACACGTAACGATTAAAGTTCTACACAGGCTTCTGGAGGTTTGTAAAGACTTCCATTTAAAACTGCTAATCTAAATAAATTTACTGATATCTATCCCTACTGATTATGCTTGATGTTTCGTATACCACGTCTGATACGTATGATATACACACACAGCAACATAAGGCCTGCCATGTAGTTAGAGAAGTGTTAAAAACATTTACTTCAAAATAAGTCTTGGAAAAAATAACATAATCTGAATTATTTCCTTGTCATGTCATCTGCAAGACCAGTGTTAGGCACACTGTACTTGCTACTTCTTTGTGGGCTACACTTTACTTATGAAAAGAAATTTTCCATCTACCATTCAACAAACATCAATTTCTCACTAATTTTTACAATGTGTTTATCAAAAGATATCATAAACACTTAGTTTCCTCTCTGTGTTGCCATATTCCCTGAGCACTGGGACTTTTAAAACAGACAATGCTTTCTCTTGCAATATGAAAGAAAAAAAGAAAAAAAGAAAAAATAATGTTCATCTGCTACGTTAATCACAACTGCTTGCAAAGGATTGTCTTATGACCACTACTTCAGTATTTTTGAAAGCTTTATAATTTTTTTTATGGTGTATAAGCATGGTTTTGGATAGCCTGTCAGTCAATACACTAAAGGTTTGAAAGGATTTTAATCTAGGACATGCCAATTATGTATCTGTTAATTTATATTACATATTTACAAACAGCTTTGCTTCCAACAGATACAGGCTTTCTTCATCCCACAAGTACAGCCACCTCTAGTTGGAAATACCAGCAGCTGGTTTTCAATTGGAAAGGACATTGCAAAAGCATTTTGATCAAAATATGAAATTGCAGCAGCAGGCAAATCCTCTGTTGAAACTATTTGGAAAATTCAAATGGGCATAGTGCCACATCTCCAGACTGGAACACAGCGCAGTGTGACAAATAATACGGTCTTGTCAAAATACTCAGCTGGTGTAAGTCACTATCACGCCGCTGCTCTCAAAGTAGCAATGCTGATTTACATCATCTGGTGAACCAGGCCCTCTTGCTCAATTTAGGGTCGTTAGAAGGTTGGCACATCCAGCAGCACAGACACCCCCTCTTCATACGGCTGGGACGCCGGCTGAGCGAGACGCCCGCCTCCTGCTCCACAAGGCTCCTCCTTACAGTTTTCCCCCTGATGTCTGTCATCCAAATATTGATCCACTGCTTAATTCAGGAAGTCTGACAACACTGCAAATTTTGCTGGTATGACAGGGTGGTTTAATTCCAGTATTTTTTTTTTTTTTTTTTTTTTAAGCTACACCAACCTTAGCTATGCATTTTGTAAAAAAAGTTTTAATATCTCAATGTTGTCTCTTAAGGTTAAAGGGACAACTTCTTCCTCCTCTCTCTAAAGAGAAGCAGGTAGATAAAAAAATCCAATAGTTTTATCAGAGGCAAGTGAAATTTATTACATAAGAAGGGCCTGAGAGGCTTGGGATTGTAGACGGTATTGATATATGCCTTCCAGGAGTTTAACTAAAATGTTATTTTGTATCTGCCATAAAATACAAGAATATATTGATGGCTTTTTTTAAACTTGATGTCAGCGGGGTAGAATCAGAAAAGGAGAGGATGAAATAAAACGTGGAAGATCCTTCTTCCCTTGCTGAAGGGAACTTACATACCTTTATTTTTAACAGATGAAAATCTAATGTAATGCTTATTTGGTTAACTGGGCTTCAGCTTGTGGTTTGGTTTAAACCTTTTTTGCTCACTTTAGTCTTACAGGGATTGTCTCTGTGACTGTAATGTCTTTTGAAGGGACAAATTGGCGAGCACAACTATTAGCTGGGTGACATCAAAGAGCATTAATCTTTTGTTCTATAGCAAGGCCAAGACCACATTAGTGCATTTCACCCAGTCATTATTAAGACTGTAGCCCAAGGGTGTAATAAATGTTTTATGGCATGCAAACCAAGGTAATGGAATGCAAATTCCGTAATACATCCATACATTTATTTTCTAATAGAGTAAATGATGATGTATTTTATCCGAGAAGAGCCGCTGAATGACCGCGCAAGTTCAGAAATTCAGAACTGAAGATAAATGTAGCCCTTACGTGGTTTGGGACAGCTATCCAAACAAGAGTGAAAAAAAAAAAGGGCTGTTTGTTAGAAATCACCCAGTTAAAAAAAAGCTCTAGGAGTAAGCACTTTCATCTTATTCTTTAATGTAAATCTCTTTTTGGGAAGGTGGCTGTGGTTATCTTACATTTTTATTTCTAATTACATTTCCCTCTTTGAATACTAATGGATTATTTTGCTTATATTTGCCTTAGAAATATACGGGAACATTAATGCATGAGATTTTATAAGTATCAGGGAAGGCATTTTCCCAGCAGAACTTAAGTTATGCTTTATTATATTGTATTCAAAATCTGATGGATTAAGAATTATTCCCGAGGTACAGCAGTTTAAGTAACCTAAATAATAATATAAATACATGCCAGTGTTCTTGCTACTTTAACCTGTCAAACTACACTGTAAAGGTTCCGGTAAACACAGTGCTGCTTGACTGAATTAGTGTGTGAAACCTCTGTAAGCCATTTTATCTGCCCCTAAGAAATGTTTTCATTTCATTCTCACCTTATTTCCTGATGATGCACGGTGCTTTTGATCCCGCCTAATAGACAGTTTCATGTTCATTCATTGCTGTGTTTCTCAGATAGAAATACAGTAACTGAGAGAGTAAATTGTGTTACAGAGCATAGCCCAAGTACACACTCAGGACTGATAAGTAAGTTGGAAGACTATAAAAGCCCTCACCACTAACTAAGGAGAACGGACAGGGAAAGGTTCTCGGAGACTGCTGCACACCAAGATCTGGATCTTGCACCGCCAGAACAATAGAGTAACCCATAGCAGGAAAATAAAACTGGTTCTTGAATTTGGTTCTTTCAGTCCTTATTCCCCAGGGTCATATCTTTCTCATGTCATTCATAAAGCAAAAGGTTTATCTGTGCAGCTTAAAAGTTAATGACAAGGACGTCAAAGCGTTCCAATTTTTCATGGAAGTTGTCTCAATGACCTTGGATCATCTGTAGGATCCAGTTCCGAGTCACATTCCTGACTGAAAGCATTTATAGGTTGATCCAAAGCATACAGGATTTATTGGAAGGATTCCCACTGACTCCACCGGTCTTTGGAGCAGGCCTTTTATAGAAATACAGCATTTAAGAAGCCCCTACTTGTGTTTTCTGTCCTGAAGCGTAAGTTTAGAAGAGAATAATTCAATGGGACAAGCTCATCCCTAGTGTCACTGGAGTTACCCATAACTCCATCTGGCCCCTGGGAGCCTCATTCCGTATGGGACAGCAGTGCCCTTGGGTCTCAGTGCTCCTGGTGGCTAGGGCACGCGAGCGCTCTTTCTGGCCACTGAGTATTTCCAGGTGAGGGGAAACTTCTTCTGCCAAAGGGAAAGAAAGAGAACATCGGTTTAAAGGGACCCTTGAGTAACCCTGATTCTGATTGAGGAAGTAGAATTAGTTGCTGTGCCGTGGTTGACAGTGTCTCACGGAGGTGGTAGTACCCTTATTTCGGCATCGTGGCCCAGAAGTTCTAGCACGGAGTGATGAAAACAGAGACAGGCAAAACCAGACAGAAAATATTCTGAACAAAGCAAACCATCGCACTTAATTTCAATAGAACAACAGAGAAAAAACCTGCTGTTCAGCCACACAGCCTGGGGTGCTGCTGAAATACGGCTCTTTTAGCGCACTAGGCAGTCAGACCTATTACTTTGCAGTAGAGAAGGAAGCCAAACTGAGGAAGAAAAGGCATACGCTGTAGTGCATATCTCTTACCTGATTGTGACAAATGTGCCCCCAAGAGAAGAAATGCAGTTGTTTTTAACTTTGGGAAGTGCAAGAGGGAAAGAAGAAAACATTTCTTCTCCCAGAGATATAATATACTGGACCCACTAGTTGCCAACTACGGTAACAACCTCTGAAATAGCCCGGTGTTAGTTTGATATTTCTTTACAAGTTTAGTACATGTAAAAGCTCCCCTAAATTATGTCTGTGTCCTCTCTCCTATGCAGAAAGCTCAGGGATTACGAGCTGTGAGATGCCCTGGAATACCTGACTGTATTCCTTGCTGTCTGTGCTTTCAGGGTGCAGGGACCCTCCTGCAGGGTTGGCTCTTGCAGAACAGCACCGCGGAGCTTTCATCAAGCATCAGGGGCTACTGGAAATTTTTAGCTGCAGTGTCCTCTATGACTTGGCATGACTTTAGTTCCTCCTTATTCTTTACTCATAAGATCATAAAATTACGCAGAGTAACTGCATAATTTTCTGAGTCTACAAATACCATACAGCTGCTGTACTTTATGTAACCGAGCAGCTCCTTTAACTTTATTTTTCCTTAGAACAGGACCAGAATCACCAGGCTTAGACGTAGTTTGCGAGTATTAGCAATCTAGGTTTGCCTAGCAAATTAAATAACTTCAGTAACAAGAAGGATAAGAGCTGTAATGAATGAATAAATAAATAATCAATCAATACTCAGCTGGCATTTAATATCCAAATTGAACAATTAAAATAGTCTTTGGCATGATGTAAGCATTCACTATTGCAACAGAGGATATATTGAATATCTGATATGGGGTGATGGCCTTTGAAGACAGCTATTAGAAAGCACTTAAATTTACCACCCACTTTAATAAGATTTTTTTAAAAAATAATGTTGTAAAACATGATGCTAACTTAGCCGTTATAAACCCCTCTACCATATGAATTAACTACGGGATGGAATCTCATAGGTATATCAATGAAAAAATTTGGTTTTATTTAATCTTTTGAACATAGTTTTGCTTAAAAATATGAAGCAGATTGAGACAGATTCTATTGGACTAATTTTTTTGGCCTTGTATATAAAAAAAGAAAAGGGGGGGGGGGGGGGGGTGTGTTTTTGGTAAACTTGGAGAATACTGATAAATGGCAAGAGCCCCACTACCAGCTTATCCTGCTTTTTTTCCCCCAAACTAAGAAATTCAAATGTGACCATCGTAAGAAGCCCTTTGGTTTATTTGTGTTTTACCAGGGAATTTCATTTGCAAACACTGACTATATTAATCATTACTTCATCAGCTCATTCCAATGACAGTTATCATTAACCTCTGCTAAGTGATACACTAAAGCTGCAGTTTTCTAAGTGTCAAAACTAAAATGAAGTTCACTTATCAGTGTGCTCCCCTCCCCTTTATTCTGGGAATGAGAGCTCTTTCATTTTCTGTTTCCTTATGAATGATTAAGGTGAACTTGTTCAAGTTAATGCTTAATTCCTAAGCAGATGCACAGAAGTTTATGCATTTCTCAAGATCGCAAGAAGTTTATTCCATGTTATGCTTGAAAGCTACAGAGGTTAATTAACTTCTCTACATCATTAGTGCAAACAATTACAGTCTGAGTTTAGATTCTTTTCTTGTACTGGTAGCGTGGATTTTAGAAAAAAAGGCAGGATAGTTATGAATGTACGCCTGCAACACAAACGTCTCAGAGTAGCACAAATGTGTACATGTAGACTAATCTCAAACTGTCACAGCGAGACCTAGGTTAAAGCTTGAAAAAAATCAGCTGTGAATTTGGGTGTTCCTTTCTGAGAAAAAAGTAGCTTGGCTGTTTCTGCTTTAAGATGTCTCCAGTTAGCCATCCAGAATCATTAATAAATTCTTAAAATCATAGGTACTTGAAAGTTCAAACCTATTCCCAATAAAAGAAGTCGTAAAGATCCTCTTGCTGTTGTGGTTTGGAATGAGATTTCCTGGTACTCCTCACCCCACCCCTCAGAAAATTCATTCAGGAAGGTGGATCCCAGCTTAGCTGAACTGCAGCTTCCCTCATTTACCACCACAACCAATTTGCAACTTATTAGGTGCACAGCACTTACTCCTGTGAGTGCAGCTGCTGAAGCTGGAGGGAATAACAGTCAATGTTGTTCTTCCATGTACTGCTCCACTTCTTTTCCCTGCACTCTGAGCAAAACTCAGGAGCCAGCACAGTTGTTGAGTTAATGTGGAGGCAGAAAGGTGAAATGACGCCGTAGGACACAAGGACACTATTTCTAATGGCAAATCAGTGGGGCATGGCTGTTATTTTTATGAGTTTATTGAAAAAACTAACTTGTACTTACAGGAAGTAGTGTAACGTGGAAGGGTTTGCTGGAGCTAGGATCTTAAAACCCATGTACTAGAATCTTTTAAAATCGCCATATAAAAAGAGACTATGCTGTTTAGCATTTCTCTGTGCATTGATTTGCTCAGTTGTTAACAACATGAATATGCTATATAACCCTTAAAATGGTAATGAATTATTCTGACTCAGGTTCTTTCTATCAGCCTGAATATACAGTAATGTACAAAGGTGGAATGGGAAAGACTTGCTTTACAGTTTTCCTTTCAGCTAATGTCTTGCCTGTAAAATGAAGACACCACTAAGTCTGGGCAAAGACCTTTTATATAGCGGTGTATTAAGAGAGAGTGAGTGATTCAGCACATTTCCTGTATGCTGCTTCATTCCCTCTGTAAGACAGAGATGTTCAAGTGGTTCCAGACATTTTAAAATGCCCCACTCCCTCCTTTTTTTTTTTTTTTCTTTTTTAAAATTTTTTTCCAGAAGGTCTCTCTCTGCCTTTCTCTTGGCAGGTTAGTGATGGAGGTTTTTTGACTCATTTACAGCCTTGGGATATTTTCTTGAAAATTTTCTTTTATCATCACATTCATCTATTCTGGAAAGGACTAAACTAGAAATTACAGTTACAATCTAAAAATCTATCTGGTACAGCAGAGTGATGTGGGCAGTGGTGACTCACCTGTCACTTCTATCACTGCAAGTAAGAAAGTTAAGATCTATTTTTTCAAGCCAATTCATTTCTCTACCATCCTAGAGAAGAGCTACCCTTGTATCTTTAAGCAACAATCGAATGATCAGACTTAGGTCTACAACAGAGAAACAAATAAAGAGACAAGGGAAACAGAACTATAGGACACCACAGATTAATTTTGGTAGCTGCTATTGATAGCACCAGTTTCCTGATTTATGATACAGGCCTATGATTGCAATAAGTCATCAACCAGCCAGTACAGTGAGTATGGGCAAAATGGAGAAACAATTTTGAGATAGGTAAGTTAGCATTTGGCTACAAATGCTAAACAACATGCTCCAGTAGTCCTAGTAATCCAGTATTCATTCACTAATTGGCCCGACAGTATCAGATTCCTCAGATCACAAGGTGTGTGAACCCTGTTAATTTGATAATTGTGCAATATTTTTGAATTTATTCCAGATTTCCAGTCTCAAGCAACTTAACCTCCAAAAGCCTCATTTAGCTCTGTGTGTATGACTAGGTGAGGACGGGGGTGGAGAAATCCTTTAGAGTCTTATTACTACTTGAAGGAGAAGGTATGAAGGAAGCTCTACTAGAGATGGTGCGTGAGATGGCAGAGTGGACTTCTAAATTATTCGTCACTCAATCGATTTGTGCCCAATATTCTGCTGAAATTGATTTCAATCCAATTTTTTTTGCTGCAGAGATGGTTGGCTTGAGGCAGAAGAGAACTAAACTGTTGGAAAAACATTCCCAGGCCAAAACCAAAATTTTGAAGACACCCTTATACACAGTCCTAGAGTAGCTGAACACAGTGGCTATAAATGCAGCTGATGACATAGAAATTAACATCATCAAAGTTCACTTTAAAACGTGGAAGTACCTGTATTATGTGTTTTGTATTACAAGTTCAACACAAGTTGTCCCGTTGTGGACTTTTTCAGAACCATAAAGACTAGATGTCTATTTAGTGGATTACTGTTCAGCAGAAGCTGATAAAAATCACCAAAGGACCAGCTAGTTCAAGTTTACTTTCAATAGAGATTCAACATTACTTTGAAGAGTTCATTGCCTTAAAATTTCACGTGGTCTAAGAAAATATAAATTTTGGTGCATATTTCTCTATAGAAGTCAAAAATCCCACTCATTTTTGTTGTCATTCCCTCCAGAAGAGGTGCATGCTTTCAGCTAGTAGTTTTAAAAATTGTCAACACAGTAATTGGAAGGCTGTGACTGTTGCTTGACCACAGATAAGAGACACATTCTGTCACCCATCATCACATCCTCTCAAGATATATGTGTCTTCAAAGAAGGAAAAGGACAGGCAGGCTTCTTAATGACACCAAAATATTTGTATGCATTCATTTCCTTACTTTTCTACCCGTGGTGCACTGAGATACTGTGCTACTGCTACAGGTGGAATCACAACCGATGGCTCCCTCTGAGCCATTTCCCTGTGTCTGGAGAAGTTACACCTAGAGAGAATTAGGGTCAATATGTTTGATTGGGGAGTTTCTAAGGAAAGTGCAGGGTATAGCAAGAAGTGATTACAACTATTAATTCAGCAGCATTTTTGCCCTACTGAATCACTAATAAACCAGTAATAAACGGGTCGGCTAATAAAACTACTACCCGTTTGAGAGATGCCGTCTTGTACAGCTGACATCCTGACAAATGTGATGACTGTAAATTCCATTGTGCTATTGCAAGAAGTCCTGAGCAAATTCCAGTCTGAGGAATTACACAGCATGCACCCCAAATTCCCCAATAAGGCTTACCTGAAAAAAAATGACATTTTATATAGTGAATGTTTAAGGGCTAACTAGCTCACTAGGGACCTGCATTTTGTCGTTATTGAGAGAAATGATTCGCTCATACACTTTTATCCCTGAAAACAATTGCTCACGGAAGGACTTTTATCTGTGCATACATCAAAAAGCTAAGGAGTCGTGTCCCGGTGGAGTCAGATGATGGCTCAGGTCCTACCTCGCAAGTGGATTTTCCAGAATTTCTAGAGTATGCTAGGTACACAACAGATGAACTAAGCATTTAGCACTTTTATCATTCTCCCTGAATGCAGCGAGACTGACTGTTCAGTGACTTTACAGGAACGGAGTGACTAAGCACTCAGGGGACAACAGCAACGAGAACGCTGTCTGCATGGTTTCAAACTGTTGTTGTCAGTGCAACAACAGTTTCAAACATCTTTATTTTGCAGGCTAATTCCAGCATCTGCTTTCCATTAATACCCCCACACAGAAAACTAGAGCGAGTAATAAGGACAAAGGATTTTTTACTAGCATAATAATAGTTTAATCTTAGCATGCAACTGCCATGGAAATCGGTGCCTAAGCATGCTCTAGGAACTTTCAGACCTGCAGACTTTGCCCATTGCCAGTCTGCATCCCTGATCTCTCTCATGCTGCGGTCCCAAGACCTCTGTCTGTACTCACACTTTTAAGCTTGATCCTGACTTTCTGGAAAACCCCACTTTCACACGTGGAATTAGATTCCCTTCTGAGCTATGAGCGGCAGCACATAGACTTTGTACTGATCTTCTGAACAGGGATTAAATCCATTTTATAAAAGGTGGCTAAGTTTACTAAGTGAAGGAGCCTTGGTCTGCGCAGAGCATTGTAAGTTCTCACTACAAAGGATCCATTTTCCTCAGGACAGGCCGATCAGGAGAATCTGGAAAAAACCTACCGAGCTGTAACTCTGATGCAATGGCTCTGCAAGGGAAGGCCATGTGACTAGAAAAATCTGGATAGTGCTAACCTCTCTCTTTTCGTTTTGGTGGTGTTTTTTCTTTTCTTTTTTTTTTCTTTAGTGTATGTTTATTGTCTGTCTTTCTTTGCAGTGAGCAAAAGGCATCTTTCAGCTTCAAGCTCCGAGTAAATTTTTCAGTAACTGGTCAAATTAGCTATAATATCCTCTCATTTTAAAAAGGACTTTTGAAAGGTTCAACCTTAATTCTTAAGCACTGACAGATATATCTGGGTGAGGGTCACTGTCCCACTCTGTCGGGTGGGTTTTTTCCCCCAGAACTGTAGCATTGATTTGTTTTGAAGCTTATTTGCTCTCCATCCCATGCAAAAGTATTTTTCCACTACAGAGAAAACATGAATTGTAAAGAAGGATATAGTTATCTTTATATGCCACAGTAGCCCATCACATTGTTTACAAACAAGAAGAAAGGTTAATTTAAAAATGTGTTCCTAATTATAAATTGGAACTTATTTCTTCAGGTGCATCTTAGAAACTTTACTATTTTAATGAGCTATTGTATGCCTTACAATAGAGGTTCTGGTAAATTTATACTTCAGATTTAGCGTTTTTAAATTTTGCAGCATCAGTGACCCACAATCACCAATTGTCCTCCAATCTCACTCTTCAGATGTCTTTATGTCATGACTGTTCTCAAGTGATAAATATTTATAGCTAGCTGCAGATGTTGTTTCGTTTGCAAAAGAAAGATCTGCAAGTAAGGAGAAACTGGAAAAATGAATATTAATAAACTGCACAGAAAGAGAAAATGAGAAATACTATATGGCTCAGATCCATGGGAAGAGCAGGGCATCAATTTGTAATGGGCAAATAATTCATAACAAGTAACATATTCAATACATTTCATCTCTTTTTTTATTCTAGCAAATTGCACACCAGCAGATAGTGATTTTCTCTAATTTACTCGTAATTCACATTTTCCAACTAAGTACTTTCTGCAAAGAGTTATTAGCCTTAGACAGTTTGTTGCAAAGTATTCCATAGTCAAGGATAAGAGCTGGGTTTAGAGCAATTTTGATTGCAAACTTTAGATAATTTTTGTCCCCTGACTAGACAGGTGTAACTCTTAAGATTCAGTTTTCTGATTTAAATTCTCACATTTACAGGCTTCTTTACTTTCAAGAAACATTCCCCATACCCAACGGAAATATTCTGCTACTACAAACTGTCCTGGCTAGAAAGCTCATTGCCTTGAGTTACTCTAGAAGGTGACTAGAAAAGTAGCAAAAAAAGCACAACGAAAGCATTTGAAAAAAGATTGAATTGATACCTAACAATGAGTCACAGCAGCTTTTAAGTATGTAATGGAGTAGCATTTATCAAGGGCTTCAAGACAGACTGAAGTCAATGCATTCAATAACTTTCTACATTAGCTAGTAAAAGAGATGGGCAAAAAAAGACTGCTCCTTCTTTCTACATATGGGTGAAAAAGCATATGCACACAAGTAGGACAAAGGCTTGCTTTTGTACTCTTCTTTCCACTATTATGGACCAGTCAAATTTTTTTCGGCACTGATGTGGCTTACTTGGGGCAACCAAAAAATAAACAGAAAATCAGCATTATACTGGAAACGCATAGCTGAGAGAAACGTCTATGGAGACTTGAAGGTCAAAGGAGGTATCTTAGATAGCATCTTTACGTGAAGGAAGCCCAGTCTTTTCTAGACTCATACAAAGTCCATTTTGATTAAAAACATAAGAAAACATCAAAAGCTCTGCCCTATTCACTTAGAGAACTATAAGGCAGGATGCCTAGAGTGACCCCTTCAGATATGTGCGTTGCCCTAGACACCTCTTTGCAAAGCTGACTCTGAAGCTTCTGCAAGGGACAAGATGCCATGACCGAGTCCTCCGTGTGTGGCACTTTGGGGAAAGCACCCGAGAGGAGAAGGATAATCTCGTGCACGATGGCAATGACGTTTTGACAGCCGTGTGTGTGTGTGTGCATTCAGACTGCAGAACTGTTTAACTGATGCTGCGTTCACGTACGTGTAAGCGTGGGAGAATTGTTTGATTTCACAATGGAAAGAGAAGGCAATTTTTAGCTTTTCCAGGGAGCTTCTTCTGTTGAAGTAGGCTGAGGGGAAGAGCCACAGAGCCATCTTCCAGCAGAGCTCAGGCACTGCTGGAGGAAGTAACGTGCAGCGCCATTAGCCCGGGTCCAGCTATAAGCGCCAGGCATACATCCCTGTATGAGATGAGAGGGAACTCTTCCCAGCATGACCATTAATCTGCTCTACTGAAACTGTTTATCTTAAAAGTTGCACATTTTTAAGTGCTGTTGCTCATTTTTAAATTAGATATCTCATTTCGATGGGCCACAGAAGACTGTGCATGTCTTCAACAAATACACATCGCAGAGGTCGACGCAAAAGATCGTGCAAGCTCTGACACGCCCAGGTGGAGGCTCATGAATAGGCTGGATATCAAACCTCAGTCTCAATTACAGTGCGTGTGAAAGATTGGTATCAAAATTCAGACAGCTTTGTCATTTATTAATAAGATCTTACTAAGGGCTTGTTGGCTCAGATCTATTTTGTTCCCTGCAGTTCTTTGCTTTTGGTTAATGACTATGCTGTTGAATTCAGGAGTGCCTTCCCAGTGAGAACAATACTTTTACTTGAGCTCTCAAGGACTGCAAGAGCACTCTCAGCCAGAGTGAAAAACCTTTCTTTAATCAAAGTAAAAAGTTGATAAATAGGCCAGAACTCCTCCCCTTAAACGCCTGCATCGGCGTTGCTACCTCTAGAGTCTGCCCTGTCTTAAGGTCCAATTTTTTGCATTTCCTTCATGTACTGGGGTCTTAATTTCAAAGACATCTTATTCAGAATTCTGGCTGAGACCTCACAGTACCTCATCAAGTACATTCAAGTTGTCCCTACCCTCACTGGCAGGTGTTCTAACATCTCTTGGCCGTATCCTGCAGGTGCTGTGAGTCATGCGAGCTTATTCAAAAAGCAAAAGATCAGTGGGAATTTCCCTAGGAACATAGTTAGATCCACCATGAACATTGCAATACTATCAAATACGCTTGGAACACTTTTGGGAAGACTGAAAGTCACACTGAGTATCTATTTTTCTATAAAAGTTGTCTTGCAACAGTGCCATCTGTCCAACAGTCCATATGCTTTTATATGTACACGTAGCATAACATGTAATCATTTTTTATTCTTTTTTTTCCACAGATTGACCATGTGGTGCCAAAGCAGTAGAATAAGAGGAAGGTCATTTGGGAAAGCGTGAGTAAACTCAAATATCTTGACTGATATTTTATGAGAATAGTAAGTGTAATATCAAAGAATGAAAATCTGTTTTGTCAGAGTTCTGCATGCAAAACTAATTCTGCTGGTCACACATAAAGAACAGTATTGTTTGTTTTGACCTTGTTGCTGGGAGCAACAACATTCCATGCTGTGGCAAAGGAAGAGTAGGTTGCATGGGAAGGTTGGATTATTTTTTTCCCCGTTTCTGTCAGACTGTGAAAAAAATGTGGAAGTCTAGGATGTGGGAAGATTTGGGAAACCTAGTAGAAAAACTCCTTTTCTCCCTTGCCTTTTCACCACTTCCCTAGTTAGCCTATTACCCACACCGCCTCATTCCAGTTTGCTGGCACCTGATTTTGTAGGACTTTGGGCTACAGCACAAGTGCAGGTAGTGCTAGCCCGGGCTCTGACCTGACCTGCCTGGTGATGGGGGTCTGGCTTGCTCCTCCCCAGCCCACTGCCCTCAATCCCAACTCTCCTCAAAGATTTTCCTTTATTCTAGGATGCTGGTTAAAGCCAGCCCTTTGTTCCAAAGGTATGCAGTAGTAATAGGGTATTTTTAATATATACACTAATGAAAGATGACAAGACAGACTACCACGTACATTAATCATGTCAATGATATTTTGGTTTGACTTTCATGCCATTTTTGGAGGGAGCTCTCAAAACACACAAAAAAAGCCTGGGCTGACTACTTTCTAATGTATTGCTTCTGTTCCATAGCTTGATTTTTGCAACCTGCCTTTCAAGTTAATGTAAGCTTTTCAGATTCAGATAATCTTTTTGACTTATCATCAAGGCCCCTACACCTTGTAGTTTATTGTTCACCAAGACACACTTTGTCTCAAAGGGAGAGTTAATACAATATGATGCCCTTCAAAGATGGCTTCAAAGAACAACGGGAAGAGAGCAAGATGCTTGAACACAGTGGTTTTGGCTTTTTTTTTTTTATTAGAGGCACTTGTTTGTCACAGAGTATGTAGCCTGGTAGCTATTGTGCATCTGTAGTTAAACTAATACAGCTCATCTCAATCTGTTAAACTACTTGGTTTATAATTTTTCACTTCTCTTCCCTGTCTCCCCCCGCTTTCCGCCCCATTGGAGTCACCTCCATTTCCAAATATAATTAAAAATTGATGGACCTAAATTTTCCCATGCTTACGCGGACATGTTTCAGATGTTTTTTGAATAAACCAAGTTCCCCACACGTGAAGTCTCATTGCTTAATAACTCTAGTGTACTGCTGGAAACAAGCCTGGCTGGACGGGAAGATGAAACCGATTATTTAATAGAAGTTTTCCAGCTCTCCCAGTTTTTTTACCCTGTGGGCACAATGCTTTGAACTGGACAACTTCAGAAGTTTAATGGAATTTCTCCTATTTATAGCAAGGCTATATCTAGTTCTGCAACAAGAAAGCAGTTTGCTGTTCGTGAGCGATGCCTTTTGCCTCTAAAGCCTAGTCAAGACGTCTTTCAAACAAGGCTTCAAGAGGCAATGGAAGGTATATGAAAGAATTGGAATAAATGAAAGAATAGTAATGTTCCAAAATTGGAGCGAAAAGATTTATTTTTCTAGTCCTTATTGAAGCCAAATTCACCTTGATATAAATGACAGGTTTGCTTGGTTGGAGACAGGCTGACTGGCCTATGCTTGGAAATGAGCAATCAACAGTTCCAATAGTTAAGGGTGTCTTTTCCCCACAAAGACGGCTTAGAAACCAGGTTTATCATTTGACACACATAAAAAGGAAGATTTTATGGACAATTCTGTAAGAACAAACACTCATTATTGAGTTAGTTAGTAAATAATAATGATAACAGCATCAGACTGGTGATTGCTGTCAATGAGTAACGAGCTTATGCTCTTTGTGTATTTATTATTAGATTTTCTGTGCTCATCAGAAATTGAGTGTAGCTTTGTTCACTACATATATCTTCATATTGCAATCAATATAACGGTGCACTTTTCATAGACATCAGACTTTAATATTAATTTGTTCTTATTTATACACCACAGAAAGACACAGAACATCTTCACCTCTTTCGAAATAAAGTATGGTTATATCATCACTGGGGTTAAGAAGATTTTATGTTTACTACTCAAAAGATTAATGGGTCACTCAAGCATTTACATTCTCATACATTTTTATGACAGTGCTATGAAGTAAATTTGATGTATGTTCAGAGGAGAATGATAGGTTTAAATGTCTAACAGCTGCTCTTTTGAATTTCAGCAATGTTTTAAGTGTTGCTACCATTTAGCACTTCCACTGCTCACTGCAATTTACTGTTTGCCTGCATTAGTTATTTGTATTTGCACAGGAAGACAAAAGGGAAAGAATTAGGTGCAGAGTAGAAACAGTTTTACTTCCTTTAAGCCACCTGAATCTAATCAATCTTATGGCAAGCACTGCTGGGGAAAAAACCAACACTTTCCAGAGTGTTTATTGAAAGATTTCAGTGAAAAAGCATCTTAGGCACAGAAGCTGCGTGCACAAATACACACCCTTTCCTGGATCTAGCTTGAAGATTATTTCACATTTTGAAATGCATTTGATGTCCTCTGTATCGTAAAACCAGTTCTGATGAGTAAACAACCCGGAGGGGGGCTGATTTCAGCAAAACAGGCCATTGAAATCGCATGGGGCTGGGAGTGGCGGTAGCAGCAGGAAGTTCTGGTCTTTTAGCTCCAATCAACTGAAACGGCTTCCAATGCTGCTGCAGTCTTTTCCTCGGTGAAGCATACAGCCCTGAACGTAATGCACTTGGTACACTTCACTTAAGACAAGACTGTTAAACACAGCAGGGAAACGCCGCTATCTAATCACCCCCTGCTACGAACCAGAGCCAACAGAGGGGCAATTAAATAGGAAAGATCAGAATGTCACTACAGGCAAGAACAAGCTGTGTTAAGGGACAGGGTAGTCATCACTAGGGACCACACAGATCTGCTTCCGCCTGCCTTTGCGACTCCTTATTCCATACACAGCTCCAGTGGTTTCGTGAATACCTGGGGACTGTAGCAGCCCTCATAGCGACCGGGGCAGGAGTGGCCACGGCAGGGAGCTGGGGGTGCTCCACATAACCCTTCTCCAGCACAGTTTGTGCTGCGTACAGAGACTCACTTCTACGATGAAGTTGAATGTGTGGGACCACACATTCCCGTTTGTCCCCATTTGGAAGAGGGCTTAGTTCACCCCTGAGTCAGGGTTTCACAACTGCCTCATTATGTGAGCGAGCAAAAAGGCGACTACGCTGAATTCCAAGAGCAGCCAATAAATCTTTCAGAAGCCTAATTTTATTTTAGGAATGGTGCCTCAGGCAAGACTTGCGTGGCTTAGAAAGGAAAATGTTTAAAACATTTGCAGAAGTTCTGTAAACCTGGTTTACCCAGTTTCTGCTCTCTGTGTTACGCTATTCTGAAGAGACTCAAAGCTGAATGGCTCCATCAAGTTGGGAAGTAGAAAGAATACCCTGTCACTTCTAGAAGACATAGGCTGTTGTTAAGTCTAAGGTTATCATTGCAACACATTTATTTCATAGTCAACTTCATGACTGCCTAGAGGAATCTAACATGGAATTTAGTCAAAAGAGGACTCTCTTAGAGCTCTAAAGTTACAAAGCAGAGGTTTATCACCCATCCGATCATCGCTTTCTGGCCATGCAGAACAGACAACACAAGCCTAGTAAATATCATCTGTGCGTCTTGCGTGGTTGGTCCTAACCTTCCTGAACAATGTTCTCACTATTCCTACATTCCCACATTCCTCAGTGACATCATCTAGCCTCAGAACAGACCGCGGAAATGCAATTGCAACCAATTAGCCTTGATCCCTGGCACCCCGGAGCCCCTCTGATCCCTTGGTAGCGTGCCCACCTTTAGACATCCACAAGAAGAATCCTGTGCCTTCTGCAGAGGCCATCTATGACTAGATATCATGTCCCACTTTGCTGTATGGGATATAAAGCAGAAAAATCACTTGTGAGCTCTACAGCAAGTCCTGCTACTTTGGAGAGGCTAGAAAGAGGGTATTCCAGAATTAAAGGGGGGAAGGGGGACACCCCCACCCCGAGATTATTTTTCATAACATGGAAACTAAAGGGTTGGGGGGGAGCAGACAGTTTATTTATCATTCTCTAAGTGATGCGCATCTGAGAAGATTCTCAGCCCTCCTACGTTAGCAGACATCCAAAAATCTGTAAAATCTGAAGAATAAAATGTCTTGTGAAGTTTTAGATGCCTCAGAGAAGTGAGGCCAGCTGACTCAGGCACGCAGAGAGAAGTAACTCAGGACTACAAACACAGAAGTAACACAATAGAGCCGCCCATCCCTAATCTGGATGCTGGCTAAGCAATGCTTTGAAATAATCCACAGACTGTAGAAAGACAAAAGAAGATGCAGAAAAAGTTTATACATGTCCAGTACAGATAAGTTAACTTCTTAAGACATTTTAAGTAAAGCGTACAAAAATGTGATGTTTCAAATTATCGGTCACTTTATCTGAACTCGCTGTACCTTGTTTCCCTGTGCCTGAGGCTTCTGCTGTATCCAGTGAGGCTCGTAATAGTTCTACACTTTTCTCATGTATTGATGAATGATTTTAAAACATTTATGTGGACTGAAGGAGATGTGTCAGCAGAAATACAAATTCTTAAATTATTTAATATGTGGCGTTATATCTAAGGAATAGCTCCCTCCAGTAGGAAGATTCGGACAATCTGAACTTCCCTAAGTTGGTAAAAATGCTCAGATGGAACTTTTCCCCACAAATATTTTCCATAAAAGATCAGTTTCCACAATGAGGTATTAAATAATTGTAAGTTTGGTTGACATTAAGTTCCATTAATAGGTGACTTTTGAACAAAAAAAAATTTGCAAGTTCATTTTTGAACAATTTCGTTTCCAGTGTCAAATACAGACATTTTTCTACTTAAACCCTTGCATAAACTTAAACTCCGCATAAGCAGACAACTTTCCCTCAAATTAATTTAAAAAATATATTAAAACCCCTAATCGCAAATTTATGATATTATTTCTATTCAGTAAATCAGAAACAGCCTCTTATTATTATAATGATATTGCCTAGCATTATTTTCTTCTATACATAGATTAGTTGCCCGATTTCTCCAAACATACATCATTATGACTAATAAAAAACCCAGATAAACAAGTGTAGATACACAAATTAGGACAAATATAATGTTATTAATGTTACTTTAATTTATACTCCCGAGAAAACTTACAGCAAGGTATAAATTTACTTGCTGAAGAAAATAAATGAAAAGATAATTAAACTCTAATTAAAAGTGCGCTCTGATGTACAGCTGCAAGGATGAGCAATTCTGGCTAGAGCATCATTAACCATGTACGTTAGCATTTGTTTGTAGTTATAGCTAGGCATGAATTTATTTAAAAAACCCAAAGATCTCATTTCAGCACCCAAGCACATGCTTAGTCCCCCTAAAGATGGTGTAATTAAGTTGCTCAATAGCAATGAATTATCCATATGCTTAAAATCAAGCCCGAGTGCGTTTCTGAATTCAAGTCAAAATGACACTTAGTCACAGGCTTAGTTTGTGCATCTGGGCCGGGGGCTGAGGGGGAAAGATGTGGCACCAGAACGCCTCATCGTTCATACCTCCGCATTAGGGGTGTGAGTTGTGTCAGTCCTTGAGCTCCTGGAGCAGAAGTGGGAGGATTTAGCTCTAGAACGTGGACAGACACGGGCTTGCCCACTCCTTGACACCCAGCAGAACTGGACCGACAGGCACGCACTTAAAAGCAGAGGAGGGACCAAGATGTAGAGTGCAGCGTGCGGAGATCGCAGTCCCAGCACTCCGCGTGCAAACACATACGCAGTGCCTGCAGCTGAGGTCATACCACACACAGGGGCAATTCCTCGTGCATTGCCTCGCGAGAACACGCAACAGCTAAAACAACCTGCCAATTGCCTGTACAAAACAAATATGCCAAGTGAAGTGCATATTTGCATTTACGCAAGGTCAAAATTACGGTGTCGTACTAGTTTTTTGAGCCGCGTAAGTCACTGAAGAGCCATGAGTACAGGGTAGAAGTCCTCCTTCAAGTACATCTAGGTATACCCCCACCGCTATCTCTCTCATCTACTTAATATCAAGCTGAACAAATAGGGACTGCACATCTGTGTTCACTTCCTCAGACACCACAGGCAGTCCTTATGTCCCACGGCATCCTGGCAAACTAGACTACACCAAATACCTCGCTTGTGGATCTTCTCCCTTCGTCACCCCACAAGCATATTCCTGCGGTGCCATGTTTCATACCACCCTGATGTTTGCACCAAAGACAATCGACAGATCCGTTAAAAGACAGCAAGTACATGCCTCTGGAAGCACAGAGAGGAACGAGCAAACACGTACCCTTCCCCGCCTTGTGGGGTTGAAAAGGTATTTCCAAAAACACGTGAAATGACAGGCACTAATCTGCACATCCAGAGCAATCGCTACTCAGAGTAATCAAGAGGAGTGAACGATCCAAATTGTAAGGAAGCGATAACTACGTTTGGAATTGTTCTGAAGTTTGTGCCACGTTTTGCAACTGCAAAGTGAAAACAAAGTCGATCTAAAACCCAGCAAGTCAGAATGATTTGGTTTTAGTTGCTTCCCTAGGCTGATATGATGCAAAGATACTGAGCAGTCTAAAATGACTCACTAATTTTTATATGCTTCTGAATAGTCTTCATAGAATTAGAAACCAAAGTAATTTGATCTAGTTACAATGAGTTCTTCGGTGTCAGCTGCTATTTATGTGCTTATGTTTTCACCACTATCTACAGAAAACATTTTCAATCCTAAGAAGAATGAACCGCATTCACTTAGGCCTTTGGCTTTCTTTTTCTCATACCTTACTGACTGTCCTGATCCGCCTTTGGACCAGCAGGACCATACTCTCACGCTCTCATGTTTTTTCACTTTGGGAAAGGCCTCTCCTTTGTAGCCTATGGAAGAAACATCATGGGACAAAAAAACCAAAACACTCCAGACCAGAGCCTTCAGCTCTCTTACTGTGGTTAGCATTAAAGCCTGGATTATACAGCTAGAAAATTTACAAAGAGGAATTTTGGACTGTCTTGAGTTATTTCTTATTAAGGAGGAAAATCTGTCTTATAGTCCTTTCTAAAATGCCTCATAGGAAAATTAATTATGGAGGCCTCTAGACAAAGCATTTTAAAAAATCCTATTCTGCTTCCCTTGAAGTTAATGATAAAAAACCCTGTTGACCTCAGGAGCACAAGACTTTAATGTTTATAAACACCACAACTGTAGGAAGTTTTACAACACAAGTGATGCCATTTTTCCTTTAAAATGAATCTGGTAGAATTAAATCTGTCCACACTGTGTTTTAAGGAAAATTCTTCTGCACTTGGTTCTCCCCATTGTACTATATTTTGTTTAATTTCTACTCCAATCAGCAGCCAAAAAGGTCTAGAGTCTGCTCAAACATCTAACTGTTTCAGGCAAGAAAGAATTCAGCACCCACAAAGTTTGTTTTATCCTCTCCTCCTTAAGGTTATTCTGATTGACAAAGCAAGTTCATCAAGACTGTAACATAAGAAAGCTGCTCTGAGCTCACATGCTGTGAAATACTAATGAAAAAGGCACAGGCAGAGCTAACACGCAGGACATGGAGCAGAGGCATCAAGTGCACGAGGAGGCTGCCCGTGGTGGAAGAGGGCCAGCTGAAAGGTGCCGTGGCTCCCTGCCCTGCGGAGACCCAGAGCCACAATCTGGCCACCGCTCTTCACTTCTTGTGACCACCATGTTGCTGAGCTCGCTCCAAGCGTACCTGGCCATCAAAGAAAGCCTCAAGCCTTCTCCAGGTAGACCCTCACGGCGAGGAGGGGGAAAGGCCAAGGCAGGCTGTGCTTCTCCGGGAGCGCTGGGGGCAACACCAGCGGCTGGCGAGGCCATTGCACAACCCTTTAGTTGGAAGAGGGGACACGGTGGCTCCGAGGACTTTGAAAGGCATGGCTTTCCTGATCTCTCTGTCTTGGGAAGCAGAGGGAGCTTGGGCCTTGAAGTTTTATTTTAATTCTCATTCCTGACAGGCGCAAGCGTTTTCTGTTAGTCGCCTTAAAGAAAAACGAAAAGAAACGAAAGCAGAGACAAACATTTCTAGAATATTTGTTAATATTTTTTGGCAGCTGTACATATACTACTCTCTTGCTGTGACCATAATCGAAGCCTAATGTTGCTCCCAAGGAATGCTGTGGCAGTATTCCCACCGACTGCAGCGCGTGAGGATCTGGGGCCTTTGTTTGGTCAAAGCTGTTCCAGATGGAGTCCAGAGGATTCCCACCCGGCATTCCAGTTGTAAAGAACAACTCTGCTCTTCCAAAAGGAATTTTCTGGCTCCGACTATGGTTGACCGGTTGGGACCAACAGTGGAAATGACCCACGACCATTGCGCAGTACGGCCCCTTGGGAGAAGAGGGTAGGGCTGTCTTTTATTAGCTGCATACCTGTGTAATCAATGTTGAGATGGTTACACTTGGTGTAATTCTGTTTAGTGTTGTACATATTGAAAGGGTTTTGGCGAGTCACAGGACTGTAGCTGCTCCTGGGATAGAGATGTAATTATAGTACACCAGTGGGAGAGATTTTTGAAGGATGTGAATGCTGAAGTCCCAGTACTGGTGTACCTACCCATGTGAAACCATACCAGCAGTGTAATACGGGGAAAATGTAAGCTACCCCAAAAGGAAATCTGACAAAAAGGGAAAATACTTTAATTGTCCCGTGACATTTTCCTGGGTTAGAAACTTAAATTTGCATCTCCCTTCAGAAAGTACTAATGTTGTCTGTCATTATTAGTGAACCGTTAGCCTAGCAATAATTTCTGTGACCAGCTGAGGTGGGCTTGGTTCTCAGAGGACAGATGCACAGGAACACCTCTTTGGTATTTCCAGTTTCAAAACCCACCATTCACCTTAGAGCATTTAGGCTGTTATCATCATTATGTATTACTTTTAAACAAAACTTTCCCTCCCTTACTTTAACAACTCTCTGCTGACCTATGGCTCTAATTCTGCAAGTAAACTGATGCTTGTTCATACAAGTAGGACTTTTGAGCAGAGACTGGAAACTTAGGCCAGTAGAAAAATAAGCACTATCTCCTAAGCTACCCCAGTACCCAGCTTGAATTTTTTTCTCCAGAACGTCTGATTTGACAATACCATAAAGCATTGCCAAGCTCGCAATTCAGATGAGAAGATTCAGCAAATCCTGCATAGCAGTTTTCCAAATCCATACTTATTCAGAAAGTTCAGCATAAGAAACTAAACTTTATTCTCCCTTATGTTATGTGGCTGAGCCTGTGCAGGCTAAAAGCCAAGCACTCTGATTAGTATTCTAGCATGAAACCATACAACACCAGTGAAGAATACATGGAAGGAAGGCACTTGCAGGCTTAGATGGAAGATTTTCAATTTCTTGAGCAGGATGGGGGCAGTTAGAAGCACACAGATACCTTTGGTACACAATGCAATCATCAACTTAGGAATTTGTTTCATAAATCAAGGTTTTCTTGTCTTTCTGGTCAATTTAGCTTTAGAAATCAAAATAGACCTCAAACACAAAAGGACATCCAAACACTCTGTTAACATTTTCTAAGAACTGTTATGCTGAAATGTAACCCTTTAGTCAAATTTCATGAAGGCATGCGTTGAGAAACAAGGGCGCATACCAAGCAAAGTATTTAAGCGCTCCTGTAATACATCTAAGATTCATGTGCATTAAATCAACAGTCTGAGGAAAACAGGAGTTCTGACCCATTGCTTTGCCTTCCTCTCCACACAAGTACTATACGGGCTTTACTTTTTTAAAAAAACCCATTGTAGCTGTACCTGTTTGCCAGAGGTGCTTCTTTGGCTCAGTTATGTTACAAGAAAATAAATACAAGATTACAAAGGTTGGAAGAAAGCAGGGCTGGAAAAGAGGGAAACAACTTTTTTTTTTTTCTTTTTCTAATACACTATTATTCACTGAAACAAATTTATTTCTCGTGAGACACTGCCTGAAAAAAAATAAATCAATCCAACCACCAAATACCACAAACAAAACCACCCCTTAAAAAAAAAAACCCAAACAACAAAACTCTATTTTTCTGTAAGGTTCTGGAGCAAAAAGCCTCCATTTGATTTTACTAGACACTGAACTGGGCTTGGAGTCCACGTTAATGTGAGTGAAGCTGGTGATTGCCTCCGAGATGACGCACTAGTGAAACAGACGTGGTAACCAAGAGGCAGAAATAACTATAATGCCTCATGGGCTTCCAAAACCTGTCCGACAGTTTTGCCTTTGTTAATATGCATTTCAATCTGATGAGAGATAGGCAAGGAGCAGAAAAAGCACACGATAAGGCATGTGATACTTTGTGTTCAGCAGGCAAATTTGTATGACATTTTCTCCCTTCCGCTTTCTCGGTGAGTGAAAGCTTGTGCATGTTTGTCAGACTGGCCCTCCATTAAATGTCTCTTCATGGAAATAAGGGGATATTTATGCACAGTGACTAATGAATGGATGCATTCCAGCATCTGCTATTGTGTATTTCCTGTAAAGTCATTTATTATTCTATCTAACAAACACAGTGTTCTTGGGTTGATGCTTAAGATTAATGAGGCATTTACTCCTATTCAAGAAACAAGTTCAGAAGACACATTTTCTCCCGTTCAGCTGTACTGATAGTTTAATTAATGCCATTAATACATATAAGTCACCAAAAACTGTTTTATGGTAACACGGAGGAAAGTTGGCAAAGCAAGGAAATTTCAGAGGTAAAGCTACAGCATAACCCTTTCCTTTGTTTCCAGGTAGTACAGCGTTCTCCAGACAGCGGGTGATCTTACGGACTACATGAGTAACACAAACTCAAGATGCAATGAGCTGAGGTAATGACAGAGTATCAGTCTTAACTCTCTGCTTATGTGGGCTTAGTCAAATACTTAAGGTGATTTCATTACAAATTTTTTTTTTGTGTGGATATATGTCATATTCCCCACCCACAGCATTACAGAGAGAGGAAAAGAAAGAAAATGCCCTCTCATTGAAATGTATGAGTTGATACAATAGACCATAACCGGTGCTATGGTCTATGGTTTAAAGATATATTAGGGGAATTTTTCAAAGTGTGTACCGTTACACTGATACGACAGGAGGAAGGTAATGGCTCTTTCAGTGCTCCTAGGGGGTTTTTTGCTGAAGTTTCTGCATGGGGCCTTTTTCGTTAGGGATGCGTGAACGCATTTTGCCTAATTGCCAGAGCCACTCAGGCCAGCACAGAAAGCTTAGTGTGGAATGGCACTGCGTTCACATTTCACAAACAGTCAACTGGAAAGCAAGGAGTGAGCATTGCAGTATGCAAGTGTGTGTGTGTGTGTGGTGGTAGGAACCAAAAATACAATGAAAAGGTGGCACTTAATAGGGCTTTCCAACCCTTCTCCCAGGAGGACACAACATACCAAAATAAAGGTACAATACACAGGCAGAAAAACACAGGACTTCTCACTCTGAAATCTTGTCTAGGGTTATCTTTTCAACCAGTCTTATGATTGGGGTAATCTCCTCCCTGCCGTCACCCAAAGTGATCACCCCCACGGGCTCCTGGATCTCAGAATAAGCACAAGATATGAAAAACTTTGGAGACATCACTCTTACCAAACTAGAACAGCGGCCCAGGGACCAAATGTATTGGTGAACCAAAGAAACACAGCGTGCAGCCATACTACAGGTATAGATATCTGCTTGCTGAGCTTCTGTAGACACAACTCTGATTGCAGTTGTTTGAGCCTCCTAATTATAATTTCTATTTCCTCACTTTCACTGTTTTTATCTCACAGACTGAAACTAGAAAAAGAAACCAAAACAACAACTAAAAAAAAAACCCCAAACCAAACAGGCTTTCAAAATTATTTTGACTCTGCAAATGAGGGAAATAAGCAAATCAAAGCACAACTGGAGCTGCTTATAGAGGAGCAACAGGTCTCGGTGCACCTAGGCTGCCGGCAGCGCTGGGCAGTACTGTGTTACTGTACGGCTTCGCCGCTCGAGGTGACACCTCCTAGAAGCCACCCCCGCTCTGCAGCAGGTGACTCCAGGCACAGGGATGGATTCAGAGGCTGGAACAAGGAACTCCTGGACAGTCGTACAGAGAAAAGCCCATTAGCTCCTCCCAGTGTTACTGTAATTCCTGAAGTAAAATAATAAAGTCCATAGAGGCCAATACAATAACAAAGAGGCCTGGAGAGATACACTTAGGTCCTCAAGAAATCTTTCTAAAACCTGTCCTACAACGAAACAAGTTTTCTTATACTGGAAATTCAGTGGTTAATAGAAGTAGACTGTATGAACATCTTTGTTACTTATAAAATCACCTCCTCTCCCTCACTGTCCGAGCCAGAAGCTCTGAATGGCTGTAGTATCATCATAATTTTGTCAGCCTGAAATGGTGATGCTATGTACAGGTGTAGGGACACACTATGGACCATAAAGGAGTAACACCTGCTAGAGAGATGCACCAGGCATACAGATATCATCCACACACCCCTAAAAAAAGCAAAAATAGAGTAAGAAAGATACAGGAACTAGGTTTTCCTTCACAGAAGTTTTTTTTTTTTTTTACAAACATATCTAGTTATTTTGGATGTTTATCCCTTTACTGTGGGAGTAATACAGATATCTGCACATAGAAAACAAGATAGAGGATAGTGTAATGGATAATCTAATTCTCAGTGTCACTTAAGAGAACAGACTTTTTTATTTAAATTTACTACTCCAAATTGTTTGGAAGAATTTTTATCAATAGCCTCAAGAAATTTTATTTCTCTCCTACAAGGGTTTTCTAGTGCTTAGCCTGTGGCTGTTAGCATTAGATTTCAAGACACACTGTACTAAACTGTATTAGGCATGTGAAAGGACTTTCATTCCTCATTAGCTGCACATAAGAAAGGATTGTAACTTTTAAAAAGAACTAAGCAGCTTTGTAAAAAATTCAAACTTCCCTTTAACAAAAATCATACTTGTTAAAACTTTTTCTTTATTCCCAGCTGAACTATGCTTCAACTCAAAGCAAATAAAGTCATCAGTTGACTCCATTCTATTAGAGGACAGCATAAAAAAAAAGTCCAATGGGTCCTTGAACAGTGGTCCCTTGTCTGTCACATCAAGACATGGCTTATACTTCACACACTATTGACCATGAAAAGCAATCCTGCGACTTTTGAAGCCCTATCACAAAAAAAAAAAAGCGAGAGAAAACTTTTCTTGAAATGTCGAGGATGGGGGGCTGACTGCTCTCATCTCCTATGATTAATGACTTGTGGCCTTATTGTGCAGAGGCTGCTAATTAGCTTCAGGCTGATTAAGGCTGCAGAATGCAAAATTCAGCTTGATAAACCTGGACGGCCCCCATTCCTCACCCCAAACAAGCTTGATGCAGAAACTCTGGCATCTAGTTTCTTCATAAAAAAACCCTCAAACGAACAGTGAACACATTCTCACTAGGAATTAATGTAATCCCAAGTGATTCTGAGCTTCACCTAGCTGCAAGTTTGAACTTTAGTATTTTTCTGTACAATACAATAATTAATTTTTGGTCCTATTCAAGTTCCCTGCTTTTTATCTAAAAACTTGCTTGGCACCTTTGGTAAACAGGCATCAAAATAACAAATCTTATTCAAGACCAATTTAAAATTTAGTTAAAACAAAATGGCAAGTAGGTACCTTTAATTTTTTTGTTACCCACGTATTATCAGATGAGAACCAGTTAATATAATGCTTCTAAATAGTTGCATACAGCCTTCCTGGATGCATTAAAAAAAAAAAAAAGCAAGCAGAACAGTAGCAACTTCTAAATTGTTATTGCCTAGCATTTTAACCACCTGCTTTACTGAAATATATCCTGAACCTTTCAGTTGGTGAAATTGCTTGCCATAGCTGTAGAGGTGGAAGTCTAGTACACAGAGGGTTTCAATCCCTTTTACTCTGCCCCCCCCCCCCCCCCCCCCCCCCCTTTTTTTTTTTTAAAGAATACATGGGGGGAATAGCCAAACTGTGAGGCTGATGCTTTTACCCAGCTGTNCCTTTCCCCCTAGTGCCGGATTAAATCTGCTTGTTAAGTTGATCTTCGCATGGAAAAGCATTACATTCCACTAACACAGGAAGGTTGCAAATACTTATGCCAGATTTTTAACACTAGCCTCATCAAACTGATGCACTCCAACATAAGGCTGATTAGCTTAATAACTGATTACTTGTCCTCTGGGCACCAGCAACCAAAATTAAAAACTTTAGCAGCTCATATAACAAAGTAATATGAGCTTGCTTTTTCAGAGACCTAGAGTTCCAGGAGGGAGGGGAAAAAAAAAAAGAAATTTACATTTACCGAACAGCCCTGAAGAGGGAAAAGTTTCTTGGGTTTGGTGGGATGGATTGAAATACCGAACCTAGATAAAGACACCATTTAAATGTCTGCGCACAAAGGGCAAGTTAACCAGATTACCTTAGTGGAAATATTTTCAGTTTCAAATCTATACAAGTCTGAATGCCTCCAGCATATTGATTGTTTGAATTCAAGAGGCTTCCTTTTGTGCTTTCCCAGGGCGTCCCTCACTTGGGCCACCCCAACCGAGAGGGGCACCAGTTACTCACTTGCATTGCTTTACACCCACAAGGCACCTGTTGTGCCAGATACTGCACCTTGTGGAGTGAAAAGACAACCGTACCTCAAAGGAGCAAGTTCCAGTATTGCAAAAATACTTCCACATAAGTTACTGCTACGCGTAACCGCGGCAGGCCCTGCCAATGGCAGGGGTTGTAGAGGCGGTGCTAAATTTACGATGAAAGGCAACAGATGGTCATTGGAAATAGTAACAAGGCAACACGAGATGACTGCGATGGGCAACGCAAGCAGAAGGGGATCATCCACAGCCTCTTTCAAGTCCCCAACAAGAAGCCTAAGTATATGCCTATCTCGAAGCACGCAAGCAATGCCTTTGAAGTCAGTAGTAAGCAGGTTTTTAAGTACTTCTGTGCCTACACGTTTATTTTCACTTCAGCTCTACAGCATATACACTGGGTGGTGTAAACACCAATAGATCAACTTCAGCCCTGCTATAAGGTAGCACAGCTCCTCCGACATCAGTGGATCAACGTCTCACTCCAGACCTGGGATTTGACTCAATGTTTATAAGTGGGTTTTTGTGCCTTACCCTGTTTCTTTTTTGCCGTGTTTTGCTTTCAGCAAGGCTCTTTGTAGTGTCATAACTCACAATCTTTCTAGTCAGACTTTGTTTATAAAACCTTTATTGTTCCAGAACAATGGAGTTGTGACCTGTTCGAAGGCAGGATTGCAATCAGGGCCCTCTCCGTACTTTCTCAGGGTGCACTTTCTGATGGAGTGAATAGACCATGCAACCCTATTGATGTCAGCCAGGAGGGGAAAAATAGGCTTCCCCAATAAATCTAAATGTAAATCTTCTTGCCCTATCTCACCATCTGTATGAATTCACCTAAAGCACAAAATTAACAAGCAGAACAAGCATCCCCGAGCCTAAAAGGCTGAAATACTGCTTGCAGAATGGAATCGGTTTATACTTATGGGAGTTTTGGGGAATCCATGGGCATAGAAAACAACAGGTGGAAATGTAGCTTGGGCCAAGACAAAGGGAATGAGATTAACCCCAGCATCATGAATGTGCTTCACCCTCGTGTGTCAGTTCCCTCCTATAAATTTCCTCAGGGAGAGAGGTTTGTGGCTTCGGATGCTTTCTGAACTCTATTCCAGGACTCTTAGGGCAAATGTTTCGGTGGATTTTCATGGGGAAACGAGCAATTTTTGAAACGACAACTTTCTTCTGCATTCTAAGTAATAACTCACGCAATTTGACTTACACGATCAAAGGGCACATCAAACACATTGTCCTAATACCCCAGTGGCATTTGGGGCCTTAACTGGTAGCAAGGAACTCGGTTCTGTTGAGGTCAATGCCAGCTTACACCAGCCACGGAACTGACACTTACGCCTCAGTTTGGCCCTTTTACCTTTTATACAACCCATTATAAAACATAGCGTTACTTTTTTGTGCAAGTGGAAATCACAGTTGTCACATTTTTTTCCTCGACTGTAGGCACCTGTACATACAACCAACACTACTAATATTAAATTTCCCCATCTATCTTTTCTAATCCATTTGATTATTTTATTCCCCCTCCCTCTAAGCTCCTGCCCTGATGCTTCATTTTCTATGCCTTCTTTGCAAGTTTAGGGCCCCTACAGCTACTTACAAGACCCTAAATCCAAACCGTTTTAATTACAAAAGACCGTGGAGGCTACTAGAGACCTTTATAACTGTCTAGATGTACCTTAGTGGCTAGCAGAGCAGATAAAAGCTTTACTATATTAATGGAAAAATATTTAATCAAATAGATAAGTTAGTGCAAAATACTTATTAGGGGATTGAAAGATTATCTAACACTGGGTAGTTTTCAGGCCGTAAAGGAAATACAGCATTATCCAATGAAATGTGTACCTTTTGCAAGCAGAGATCTTCTCAGTGGAATTCATTTTCTGAATTCACTGAACCACAACATAAGATAATTAATGCTGAGCATATACTTAAATAATTTACTCAGTTACTTTGTCAGTATTTAACACTATAACGAGATAAGCAAAAGCATACATCTAACAGCTTTGACCTTTACTATTTATATTCTGAAAAATTGGGGAAAAAAGCTTGAGAAGTCTTAAATTGTTTAGATTTCATCTTTTTCATTACATAAAATATATCTGCAAACAAGTGTTTCTCTCATTTACGCATTATACAAAAATCCTATGGAGTTATTTACATTAGTATCTGTACATTGATCAAATTAATATCAAGAGTACTCAAAGCTACAGTTTAAGCTTTACTGCTATATACGTGTACACGCATACACATATCACACAAACAGGTGTGTAGACACACACACATTTCCCTTTCTGAATCTCGCAAGCCTTGGCTAAAACACTGTTACTAGGAAAAACAAATTAAACTGTTTTAAATTAGCTGAATAGGGATCTTAAATTTAATTCACAGTAAACAATCTTGCAAGTGAATATAGGCCCCTTTCTGGGGAAAGGAAGGTCTATAGATCGTTTAAGACCCAATTCTGCCCCCAAGGTGAACAAAAAAGATTCTATCAGCTCCAGACCTTAAATGACCTTCAGATCAGGTTTAGCAGATGAATGCTGGGAATACAGTATTTTTGTGAAGCTGAACAGTCCCAGAAAAGCGGGCTTAGTCCCTTCTGGAATACCACCAATGACTTTGGTTTTCTAATTTTGCCTCCGATGTCACAGAGCAATTATACACACTAGGTAAATATTAGCAGTGAAACAGCCACAATGTTTTTGCCGTATTTGAAAAGGTCACATTCTGTAGTTCTGGTTTTAGAGATCAGGTAAGGGTTGCCCAGAACAGGTTGAGGATGGCTATGATCCTTTTAAAACATCCTTAAGAAGAAGTGATTCTTCTTCTAGTCACTGGTCAGCAGCACTTGCCCCCATTTGGATTTACCGCAGGTTTTGTAAGTATGTTTAAAAATATGAGGGAAGATAGTCAAAGGACAGAGAATTTGCTGCAGACCAGACTAGTAAAGGGAAGGGTCTTCCTTAACCTCGGTGGATGAAGTCTTCAGATAACAACACCTAGGTGTGTTCTAGGCAATTAAAACAACATGTGCATTCAATATAAATTTTCATTGTCAGTCAGGAAAGAAAAAAACCGAGAGAGCTGGAACAAGCGCCAAAGCAAGCAAACAAATGGAACCTCTAGCTTAATTGCTTAAATGTTGTGGGAAAACTGAAAGCGCTTCAGAGCGGTGACTACCTTTTTGTCCAGTGTCAATGCAGCTTCTAGCACAGCAGGGCTCCAGTTTGTGACCGAGCCTTTCAAACACTACTGCATTGAGCAACAGCAGCACAAATCCAGCTTAAGTTAAATTATTTCTAAATTTGAATTATTACTCATGTTTTTTAGCATTCACTCAGTTTTGACAGCAACAGAATTCTTCTATAATGTCTTCCATCTGAGCAGAGCATATCGAAGTGCTTTGCAACAAGAAATTACTGTTTAAGATGTGGGAAAAACATCAAAATAAATATTTAATTGTTACAATGGAAGGCAAAGGATCCCATCTCAGTCAAGCCCTGCTAGAGGGAAAACGTTACTGTAAATGCACCAGAACTAAAAGCTTGACAATAATTGATTTCATAAAATAGCAGTTCTGCTGAATCAATGCATATTCATCCCATAACCTTATATAGTAAATTCCAGGCAAGTTTTTTTCTTATGTTCCTGCTTAGAAAATACTTCAGTACAAAATGATTTTTCAGGTAGCGTTAGTAAGATTGCACACTTATTGTTAATACAAGCTATTAACATCAGATCAGCGTTCTTCACTGCGTATCAGCTGACCTGGTCACACCTGCTCAATGGCTAACCGCTCCTCCCGAGATAAAAACAAAGGAGGAAATAAAAGCCCACCCTGTGAAGCAAAGGCTTACCTTGGACAGTCTCAGCAGAAAAGTAGGGCAGCCGTCACACAGAGCTCCTACGTGTGACACACACCGGGGACCAGCCTAGGAAGGGAAGCAAGGCAGAGGAATCCATTGCTGTTCCTCCAGGACTTGTGAAGATAAACAGTTGTTGTCCATCCAGCAACTTCCACAAAGAATTCATTCATGTGTCTGTGTAGAAACAAAAGGAAAAAAAAAATAATTGGGGAAGCTAGAAAGACCTCTGCTGTAATATCCTTCCCCTCCCACCCCTCCAGATAGCCAAACCTACACATACCATCCACAGTCACACACAGTCATTTAGCAGCACAGAAATTATTTAGCAACTCACAGAAGAACACGTAAAAACTAAGTACATATATTTTTAAATCCCACTACTAGTAAAACTAGAATAACTATGCTTTAGCATAAAGCACTTTATGAGGTAGCATAAAGCAACCCTACCATACACAAACAGCACCTTTGCTCCTCAGGATTAAGCAAAATTAAACCACCTCACTGCTTTTATAGCCTGGTGGTTGGTTTAACAGCTGAATATCACCACCAAATCAATTCAGGTGTCCTCATTAGTGCCCTCATTCGCTTTGGCTATGGGTTGATGCTGAGTGCCCGGGCACTGAAAGGATGGCAACGACTCCCAGCTGCCATCAGCAGGGGCCTGTGGGAGACCATAAGGGGAACTGGAGTTCAGGGGACACGCAGCACCACAGCAGAGGTGGGGTGGTTCGGGGGTACGGCTGGCCAGGCGCTCTCATTGCTACCAAGATACGGGGCGCCAAGGTAATTGTGGTAGTTGGGAAGTGAAAATGCTCACCTCTGCCTGAGAGTTTGGGTGTCCCAAGCACAGCACGTCCGTCGGGTAGCTGAGAAGCCAGAAGCAGCAACCCGAGAGATCAGCGCCTAGAGACGGGTGCTAGAGGAGGGCACCTGGGAAGAGAAATAGAGCAGAGATTTGGGGACGTGAAGACCTGTGGTGTCCAGCCAAAAACTGGTACTCAGGTGATTCACCTGCTTGACAAAGATAGCCGAAAACACATTGTCTGAATATTGTGCGATAGGTCTAATCACTGGAAAGCTACAAGATTGTAGTAGGGGCAACCAGGTTCCCATCAGGGATGATTGTAGGTTCAGCAATGAGACCATCATAATCTACAGACATTTTTGGGGCAGTATGTTTTGTTAAACCAATTTAATACAGTAGGTGTAAGGACAGCAGGCTTTTGAGCATACAAACTTGTTTAATGGCAGAAGGGACATAAAAACCAGTAGCATGGGGAAACCTGGCCTCTTAGCATTTTGGTTGTAATACAGAAAACTTTGGAGAAATACATTTTTTATTGCACGACATAAACTAGCTCTCCCAAGCTGGGTCGTAACTGATTAAGGGACACCCAGAGCTTCTATTTCCACTTAGCAACTAGGAAATTAACTTTATTTTCAACTATTTGTTGTGTACTAAAAAGCTACACAAAACAAAACCACTAAGTGTATTTTAGATGCTGTATAAAAATTAGTGCCCTGGGATGGGGGGGGAGAGGGGAATGGAAATCACCAGTACTTAAAGTTGGTAATTGAAATTATTAATAACAGTGAAAATAATATACCCATTCTCCAAGCAAGCCATCATAATGCTTAATAATTGATTGTAATTTTGTGTAATAAATACTAATGAATTCATTTTCAAAAGTAATGTAGCTTTATATGTTTATTCACTTTCCTAAGAAATATTTATGTTTGTGTTATGTCAACAATTTAATACACTGAAGTAATTTATAAATATTTATTATTAGTTTCAACACTTCTTAATAAAAAGCAGTTGTTTCACGTAAATAGCAAAGCAATCTCCAGAGCACATCTGTGTCCCCAGCAAGCACTCAGCCTGGCTCGCAAGTCCTGTTGCCATCTGCGAGCCTGCGTATTGAGAGCACCCGCCAGACGAACGTCCCAAAAAGCAGACTGAGCAGGCTGGCAGGGACCTTTCCCTAACCTGGGATTTCCCAGCATCCAGTCTGTCTCTCTCCAGAGCCCAGCATTTCCAGTGGGAAGAGATTCAGTCACTCCTCAGAGAGAACGGCATCCCCCCAGCCCAAAGACACTGAGTGAAGCAGCTCTGGATAATCTCTCCCACCCCTACACAGTTTCCTTCCCTTCTTGAAGTCTGTCCATATACGGCTTCTACTGCATCATCTTCTAAGACAGCATTCTTTTTCCTCCATTAACTCTGCTAGGGCTGCAAATATTTATGACAGCTTTTTCTACTCAGCAGTTTGATTCATCTGTGAAGGTTATTGGGCCCTACATTAACCTCTTTTGTGCCATTTGGGATGCATAACTCCTGCTGCACTTGTATTCCTGATGTGGAGGGTTTCTCTGCAGGAGAGGCAGCGATAACCAGGGCAGTGCCCTCCATGGAGCTCCAGGAACGCGACGGCAGCCGGTCCCTACAGGGTGAAGGGACACAAAGCTCCTGCCTGTCCTGGGCTCAGAGCTAATGGTGAGACCCGCTGTTAACCGTTCCACTGCGCACGCTGTGAGGAAGACATTGCCCCGTGTAAGAAATGTGAACGGTGTGCTAATGTGACCATGGCCATCCTGCCCAGCCGGGGCTGAACCAGCCGTTGTCCCTGTAGGCACAGAAGATGACATCTTCTGCAGCGCTGGCAGGGGTGGTGGTGAGGCATTGGGTAAATAGGCCACATCAAAACTCTCTCCCTGTAAACCTGTCGCACCTGGGTCCTGTCTCCTGCCTGCCAGGGTCCCCTCAGAAGGCCCACACTGCACCTGTGCTGCCCAGTGGTCTGCATGCCCTTGGGCACGCCGCTGTTTCCACCGGCTGACGATGCCTTTCCCACACGGTTTCATCTGATTCATCTCCCAGCTGTTCATCCTCGTGACTTGCACCATCAGCACCAAAGCCTCACAGCAAACACAACAGAAGGAGGGGGATTCGCACCATCCTTCTAAGGTTTAGGAGTACCAGCATGCCTTTTTTATTCCTCTGAACTTGAAATCCTGGGCACATCCAGTCCCTGCCTGCTTTCTCAGGCACCTCCCTGGTCTTTGACTGTAGCTAGTTGTCTTCTCATTTAGAGGGAATTACAGATCTGACTCAAAAGCAAAAGAATGGTCAGACACGGCGTAGGTTGTTGTGGGTCAAGGAGCAGACCTTACTTCAGCCCAAGTACAAAAGTGAGACAACTTACAAGGGCACCATTAACTGACCTGTTCTTCATCCTCAGCAAAAGATAAAGAAAGTCCCGCTATGGCAGTAGCGAGACTTCTTCACCTCAAGAGCAGTGTGACAAGAGCTGCATGTTATCCTAGTGCTTCCCCTGCTGTTTTAAAAAGGCAGGTCTTCATACACCCACCAAGAGAGCGCGAAGAGTTGCAAAATTTGGCCCCCAAGGTGCCTCTGGGGGTACTGCAATGCAGATGGTACTGAAGGGAGGAAGCTGTTCCCAGGGAGCTCAGGCCTGGGGCAAATTTTGATAAACGTAAGGCTGCCATTCTGCTCATTCCTTTGTTGTACATGCCAATCTCGACAGCAGGAGGTTAAGAGCTGGACTCTGTGGCTGACTCACCCAGCAGACACAGAGCTCCTGTGGGCTGTGCCGAGAGGGAGAAACACAAGGAGTAAAGGGATTAGATTGTCTTGTAGGTTGAGAGCCAGTTTTGGTGGAGTGTTAATCTCCAAGAGTATCATTGCCAAAGTCACTTCTTAACGTAGCAGTTCAAGAGACAGCCTGTGTCTTAGGACCCGAGGCTAACCTATTTGATGTCACGCTGCAAGTAGAGCAGGTGCTGGGTTTGCAATGTGTATTTGATGTCTAGTGTTGAAAAGTGAATTGATTGAAATGCTGTCACGCTGCATTTTGAATGATTGCACTACTAATGTCACCTACAGGCATCTTGATGGACATTCTGCCATACACAGAATACAGTAGGCTGGAAATCATCATTTGCAAATCATCACCTTGGAAAGTACAACTACCAATTCAGCTGGAAAAAAAAGAAAAAAAAAAAAAAAAGAATTGGAAACATGTTGAAGAAACATTAACCTGAGGAAGTGAGCAAATCAGAACCACCAAATATTTAGGCTCATGGATTTCTCATTATGGGAATTTTCAGCCTACTGTATTTCTTTTGGGGTGTTGCATTTCAAAACCTGTATTTTGTTTGATAATATACTTCTAGCACAGGAAATCTAATCAGATTGTCTTCTAACTTTTTACTGATATTCATCAGTATGGTACTTCAGGGTTTTGTTCATTTATGAAAGTAGTTTTACAAAAGCTGTCACTATGTATGCACGTGACAAAATTAGTAGTAAAACACTGGCATTTTTTTCAAAGGATATGGGGATTTAGCTAAATAATTGCCATTGAGATTAACGAGAACTCAGTGTTTAAATTCTATACTTGATCATATAAATCACCGTTCTGACCTATATTTCCTTGCCCCTGACACCAGCCTGGGTTGGAGTTAGTCTTTTATTAACATTCATGTCACAGGATAGAGGTGAGCAAGAGTTCCTTATTTCCAGTGGCTATTATACTCCATAAAAGTAGAATTCTGTGATTAATTTTACATCAATCTGGAGATTAATTTTAGCAATATGGTAAAACCATTGGTTAATAAGTGCTCTCAGAACCAACACCCCAGAAAGAGGAAGAGGCAGGATTAAGGGAACACCAGTATTTCACCACAGTCATCTGCTATTGTCAGCTTATGTTAGCTCGTCACCAACACTACTGTAAGCCTTCCTTCGAGTTCTCGTCTGTCAAATTTTCTGAGAAATTTGGTATGAATTTACTTTGAGTACATGCTTCGAAAAACCAAAAATAACAACAGAAACTGGGATACAGGCTAGATGCTCAACTGTTGCATTTAGAAATACCGGTGGGTTGGGGTTTTTTTCAGATACCAGTGTATTTATATATATCCCCAAATAAATTATGCTTTCCTTGAGGATTACAGAACACAAGCAGATCCTGATTTTCTTGAGCAGGGAACATGGGACAGGGCAACAGAGGGCCCAGACCCTAACAAAAGGAAGGCTGTCCAGAAGCTTTCCTGCTACATAGCATTCTTATAGATCCTGAATCCTAAAAAAAGCCACTCATCAGGGAACAGCAAGACCAGGGCTTCTCCAAGGAGAAAACAAGCTGGGAAATGAGGGTAACGAGTGCAGGCCCCCATTTTCTGAACAGGACTGGGCTGGTGGTTGTGATGCGGTCCATTGACAGTGCCAGACAAGGGGAGATAAATTGTCAAATGCAGGATCCTCCCAGGGAGCCCAGCCAGGAGAGGAGACCGGAGATGGGTCCGTGACATAGGTCTAAGGTCCACTGAAGACACGGGGCAGGAGACAAAGCTGCCTTGCAGGGCAGGTCTGAAGTCCACCCCAGAAAACCTGTCAGCAAGCCAGGGCAGCGGATGCATTGCACAGGAATGCCTATAACTTAGCTTAGGGAGCAGCTGGTTGCCCACATCTGAGCTAAAAAGGGGCTCCTAGACCTGCAGGCAAGGGTTGTAGGTGGGGGTCCCAGCTGAGCCTCACCAGAGCCATTAAGGCCAATCAGGGGCCTGACACAACCCAGCCTGTACTTTGGAAGGAGATGGGAGCCTTGTTTAAGCAAGAAATACTGCTGCATTCTGAAGACCTAGGTTTTACCGCTCAATAAAAATATACACCCGCTCTTACGGTGACAGGCTGGCCAACAAAAGATCAGCTGTTTCTGCAACACCCGATATCACCTCCAACACAGGAATGTGTTGGGGCAAAAACAGTTCTGCCCAAGGGGTGATGGGTAGTCTTTCCTCTTACTTATCTGTTCAGTAAACTAAAAAGTAGTTTAATAAAGAAAAGTTTAATTATATAGATATGTATATAAGAAACGGGCAAAAGAAGCACCCAGATTTACATTTTTTGGTTCCTCACACTAAGTTAAGCCTTAAACCATTAGCTCCTATTAAAAATTGGGTAAAAGTCTTTCACGAGTTAACGGTAGGCTCATTAGCTTGTGTGTCAGTTTAAATGTAAATAAAATTAAAGGCTTCTAAAGGAATCTTTCAATATTTAGAAATTAGCTGGCGGCCTGATTACTGAGAATTTGTATGCACATTCTTTTCTTTCACTGATCTGCTCTTTCAACATCAGGAATGGTAACGCTCTGGGAACTGTTTACCCAAGATCAACGTGGTTCAAGTGTTACTTAGGATCTCCGTTAGGATTTCTCGGTTTTTAAATGTTTAGTCTTTGGGGGGAAGTGAAAATGACAGCAGGAAGAACCTGGAGGTACTAAGCACTGCTGAAGCTGGCACTTGATGACAGGAGGGGAATGAACACACCAGGCACTACATTTCATGATACAGCAAACAGGGAAGTTTGTATTTGATTGTATCAACTTTTGCTGTGCCGTAAGCCCATCTGAAAGGAAAGAAACAAACTGATTAAAGTTAGGGGGTACAAAAGCAAGAAGAGTGCATGGAGGACGGGAAGTTAGGAATATGTGTAAAATGGAAATAAACACTGGGGGCGGGGGGGGGGGAAGAGACTTGTCACTCCTCTCCTGAGAACTATGGTAAGCGATGGCTTTGCAGTTCCGATGGGAGAGTGCCTGCCTTCCTCCCTCGCCCCCAGCCCTGCCAGAGGGGCTCGCTGTGCCCCGGGGCCAATGGCTTTGGTGTCTGATGATCTGAGCCTCAGGTCAGAAGGGTGAGTAGAGAAGGGTGCTCAGAAGAAGTCAGCCCAGAAGGGCAGAGCGTGTGGCCATAGCATGTAAAAGTCATCTTTGGATGGCCTAGGTTTTTAGAAGGGCATCCACCAGGCAAGTAAGTGACCCTCTCATAAGAAATGCTAGGGCCCACGGATTCTTGTTTTCAAAAGGTTAAGGTCAAGTGGGTTCAGAGCCATGAGACCGACACTTGCATACTGATTTGAAACGTGAGTACGAGCACCCAGCTTGGAGCACTAATGCAGAGCTCGGACGCGTGGAAACTGGCAAACGCCTTGCTGACCCTGCCTTAGGTAACCTTCTTCCAAACCTGCACAGATGTTCCACGCAGTTGAGGTCCTGCTCTCCTGGGCAGCGTTACTGAGTGCAGATTGTGGACCTTTATTTCCTGGTCCCGTCACTTGCCATCGGTCAAAGAGTGGGAACCCACTGCGGAGCAGAAAGGTTGTAACACACTCCTTCAGGAAGACAAGTGCTTTCCGAGGCTTGCATCTAGCTACAGCAGAGCCAGCCAGCCAGCCATCCCTGTGCTTGGAAACAACTTGGTTTAGTAAGGATTCAAAAACAAAAGACAGCTTGCTCTCCCTTTCAGGTGTGCTGTGCTCTTCCTCCGTGGGTCAAAGTCCTCTCCTCAGGCTGCAGTCATTCTCGGGAATGTTACCAGGGGAAGGGCAATGCCTGCCTTTCCTGTGTTACTTTCACGATAAAACTGTAAAGCTGTGACACTCCGAGCAGGCCACGAATTCCACAGGCCAAACTGTAAACACTGCAGGAATTCAAGGTCCTTGACGTTTCACGGAAAGCAAAACCGTGAGACTGAGGAAAACAAGCTAAAGGCTAGGTTAAGATATGTCTACCAAGAAAGATCAGTTCAAATAAGGAACTGCAGTTGCAATTTCCTGCTTGATTGTCACTTTCTTCCAGTGAAGAAATAGTCTGCTACTGGCCCTTGTCAGGAACAAATTACTTTCCTTTCACTGCCAACTCAGCTCCACACGCCCTGCGCAGAAGAGAAGCAACACTGCAAAAAGCCAGTTTTCCCCAGAGGACATGAACTACAGAGACTGGTAATCTGCACAGATCATTTTACGGGGGTAACTCACTCCTCTGTACTGCTCTCAGTAAAGGCAGGGTAAGTGGGAGTTTTGTCCGAAGTGAATTGATAAAAAATTGCCATGCAACTTTTTGCATAAGAATTCTCATCGATGAAAACTTTTAATCCCCTGAGAGCGAGCTTAAAGGAGGGCTAAGACAGAATCTAAATCCAAACATAACAGAAATGTGGTGAAAGCGTCTTGGTATTTTAGCATGTGTTCTTGGACAGATCCAATCAGTACAAATACAAAAAATATTTTTTTTAATTAAAATTAATTACAAAGAAAAACGTTTTGAGGCATACTAATTTAAGCCTTCCCAATTTGTTTACTTTCAGCGTGGGCAAGATACAATAGAGCAAATCACAGGCATTCTCCTCGGGACTTCCTCACCTTATCCTTTCAAAAAACGTTATGTGGATGAGAAAAAGGGAAAATTGTGAACAAAGAGGGTCCAAGGTGCAGGGTACTCACACTGGAGGACCATTTGGAGTTTATTCTATGGTGCAATCCAAAAGTCCTTATTCAGCAGTTAACATCAGTGGTAGTTTCACTGAGCAAGGCACATCCTTCAGAGCTCAGGATTTTGACCTTAAGAAACAGTTTTAAAAAACAGAACAAAATCACTAAAGCAACTACGTAAGCTTTAAATTCCTTCCATTATCAAAAAAATTTTCCTCTTCAAATGTAAACATCCTAGTTACTCAGTTAGGACGTGTACTTTGGTGCCTTGCTTTTCCTTACCAGGATTTGTTCGTTCATTCATTCTAAATGAATGTTTATGGCTTTACTATACCTATCGTGCTTACCAAGTCCAGAATTGGACAACTCTTGCCTGCTTACTCGAGTTTCTGGACTTGTTCTCTCCTAGGCAGAGAGTAACTTGATCCATGCATCCTGTTGATTCTTTCAATGTCTAAAATTAGCACCGTACACGCACGCTTCCGCTACCTGATGGCGCGCTCCCCAGCAGAAGCGGGGACAGCCACTCACGCACACGCTGGGGACAACAAAGGCCCAACTGCGGCTTTTTCGACAGGAGAAACCAGCGATTTTTACCTTTTGCTGTATGTACGAGGAAGAGATCCCACCCCGCTCTCACATCCAGTATTATTTTGTTCAGCTAAATGCTGAGAATGATAACATGGTTTCTGAGCACAAGTGGTGGCATCCATCCCAACGTACGATTACCAGTGCCCGTGACAAGTCCAGGCGCAGCAGAAATTACGTGGCAGTGGCAGGAGTGCACAGTTGGAAAGGTTAAAGAGAATCCCCCAGCCGCTCATTCCTCCGCTCCTCCGCTCTTCCGTTCTCGCCCGCATCCCTTGGGACACCCCTGCTAGAAAAATGTTTGTCAGAAAGCGGAAGGCAACCCAATGGGAAACATCAGTGAACCTGTGTTTACTTTATTTAGAAATGACACCCCATCCCTGTCCCCCGGGGCACAACTTCTTTTCTAGACATGACCTCAGAGATGTGTTACACGCACCCTGCACAATTTATCACCATGCTGCCTATAATTAGGTTTGTTAACATACGGCCCAGTGCAGTCTTGTTGACTGGGAACTTAATCAAGTTACTATTGAGTTCTTGTATGCATTGCTTCGGGTGACTGTTTTACTTGTAGAATTATAGCTGCGACCAACGTGAGGAAATTAGCTCTGGACACAAGTTTTTTACTTTTTTTCCTCCTACATGTGAAAATATTTAGCAAACAGTGACAATGATGGAAAACAGTAGGAAACAAAATGTTCTACATTAGTATAAAACATGAAAAATGCAGCAAGGACCCTCAGTGGTACAACATGTGTTATGCTGGCTGGCAGTCCATTAGGCTTGATAGACATTTCACTTACCTAAGTCAAATATAACAGTCTAGTATTCATTAATATAAGAAGGGGGTTGTGGAATCAAGCCTACCATCTGGTTAGAACGACAGAATAATCTACAACTCATGATTAGGTCTAAGGAGTGGAATTTCACTTTAATCTTTTTCATTGCTCGAAATTTCCATCTGCGCAGTACGGCACATCATTTTTCTTCAAGACAAATGTGCTGTTTTTCATGTTCCAAAATTAGATCAGAAGAAAACGATTAATCATGTCATGGCCTGGGAAAGGAAACAAAGCCCTGATATTTCTCTCTCTCTCTCTCCCCCCCCCGCCTCACAAGCTCTGGCTGTTTGCAAGGTCCTTTCTTTCCCTGCCTCGATTTTCATCACTACTTTCAGAGATTCACATTGTGGTGGGCTAGAAACATTCAGGAAACGGGAATCTGAAATAAAGACGTGGCTTTGATTTGCATAGCCGTTTTTATTTTCCCCCCTGCATCTCCCCCACCCCCAGTTTGCCACTTCATCTTTTCCTCCTCTCTCTCTCCACCCCCTACCATGTGCCCCCTGGCACAGGACGACAGATGGTGACCTGTTTGCATGTGACACCGTAACTGAATCTAAACTCAAGGAAACAAGTCACCGGGCTGCAAATTAGTGAGACCACACAACTGTCAGGTGGCAGTCCCCTTTGACAGTTGTAGGCCATTATAGGAACATTGATGTTTTCGCAGTGTGACAAAAAGGAATCCTTTTTGCAGCAGACCTGTCTGTCAGCTGGCTCTCAAGTCATAACAAATCCCTGGCACTCAGCTGAGGCTGAACATTCGCAGCGTCAGGAGGATGATAAATGACCTGCAGGGCTTTGAAGTGCCTTGGCAGTTCAGATGGGTCCGCAGTGCTGACAGAGAAATATACACAACAGCGTAACCAATAATGAGAACATTAAACATTCCTGCTTTGTGACAGGCTGACAGAAAAACCCAGCCTCACATCAATCATCTTTGGAGATATAACCTTGACAATTAGCCCCCTCTCTGATACTCACAGTAACCTTTTTTTCCCCCCCCCCCTCTCCCCCCCCCCCCCTTTTTTTTTTTTTTTTTTTTTTTTCCCTTTTCTTTTGCTTGGCTTATCTTTCATGATCTTTTTTTCTGGTATGGCAGAAAGGGAAAAAACAGCAGAATAAAAAAAAAAAAAGCCCACATCAAAAAAGATCTTTTCCTTTTCCTCCATGCAAAAATAAAATATGCCAGGACAAAGTTTATTTGATGGACTTCCACCTATTTCCCTTTAGGAGAAAGGAATATTTTTTTTGCCCTATCTACCAAAGCATCTGTCACTACAAATACTCCTCGCAGGATTTTGTTTACATTTTATGCTTATTTTGTTCCTTAGGTTTTTTCTTTCCCCAACTGTTACATTCATATCAGTGCATTCTGTTGTCAAGCATCGTTTCCACTTGTAAGAGTGAGATGATTAAGCATGCGACTGTCCCCTTGTTGCTGTATTCCAGGATCATTCAATAAAACAGATAGAATCTCAGCTTCTTCCCATAACCTTGTGTTTTGGCTTTTTTGTATGTGCCTGTGCACTGGTTTGCCATTTTTTAAATCCTTTTACAGAGCAAAAATAATCTTCAAAGGACAAATGAAAGGTGCGGCTAGGCTTCCTGAAAACTAAACGCTTAAACACCGCTCTGGAATCCTTCGCACCGAAGAGCTAGGATGCATCCTGATCTCGAGGATGCTCTCCCTACTCACAGGGAATTCCTCTTGCTTTACTCAGTTCAGGATCAGCAGGAATTCCTCTTGAGACACACAGCTTACTTCTTGCCATGGTTCTCCTCGTGGCTGAGGGGTTGGAAGGGACCTCTGGAGATCATCTAGTCCAACCCCCCTGCCAAAGTAGTTTCACCTACAGCAGGTGGCACAGGATGGGGTCCAGGCAGGTTTGGAATGTCTCCAGAGTCGGAGACTCCACCACCTCTCTGGGCAGCCTGTGCCAGGGCTCTGCCACCCTCAAAGGAGAGAAGTTCCTCCTCACGTTCAGATGGAACTTCCTATGTTCAAGTTTGTGCCCACTACTACTGCTCTTGTCACTGGGCACCACTGAGAAAAAAAAGACTGGCCCCCTCCTCCTGGCACCCTCCCTTTAAGCATTGATGAGATGCCCCCTCAGTCTTCTCTTCTGCAGACTAGCAGACCCAACTCCCTCAGCCTTTCCTCATAAGAAAGATGTGCCAGTCCCCTCATCATCTCCGTAGCACTTTTCTGTACCCTCTCCAGCAGTTCTCTGCCCTTCTTGAACTGGGAAGCCCAGAACTGGACACAGTATTCCAGGTGTGCCCTCACCAGGGCAGGCAGCGAGGTCAACGGGAGCGGTCTGTGCTCCGTGAGAGGTGAATTAGCCTCCTGGGCACTTTCTGCACTCCTTCCTGGTGGTGCTGAGTCTCCCAAGTCACTAGTTCAACCCCACACCGAGGTTTCAAAGGGGCCTAAGCATCTTTGGGAAATAGCCTCAGTCATAAGTGAGGACCAAAATGGCATTTGTTGCAGAGGTTTTCATCTGGAAGAATGCTAACAATGTAAAAAAAAAATCTTCTGTCATTGAAACTAGCCGCAAATCCTCTAAGGTGCACTGTGCTCAGGTCTCTGTCTCCCTGTCCCTGGAGGTATTTCTGTTCTGCTTATGAAATGACAAACATGCACTATTGCTCTCATCGAGTACCGCGCAGCTCAGACACTTTGATGTGAAGTTAGGGTAGTGAAACAGATTTATACACAACCAAACACTTGTAAATTAGAAAAAGCTGGGTTTCTAACCCTGAAGTAAAGCCTGTCCCCAAGGCCTGTTTTCCTACGCATACTTTAAGGTCCCTCAGCAACGCTGGTGAAGTGGAAAGAAGATGAAAAGGAGAAAAAAATCCAAGGCCTTCAATACAGTTACAGAAGAGCCAGCCACAGGCCCAGATGATGTTGCTGAAATAATATATTCCAGAGTCTGTCAGCTGAGTCCTGCTGCTGTCAAAGCATGCCCAGTGCACGTGGCCACAGCTGTTGACTTCACCAGTAGAAGAGGTCAGTGGGAAGGAGAAAAGAAAGGTATTAGAAAGACGATCAACAGTGAGTGGCAAAAACCGTTTGGCAATTGCATGGCCTCATCTGTACTCTGATTATGTCATTCTGATAAAAAGACAAACCACGCAGTGTCCGTTTCATCACACAACAGTGGAAGATTGGCCTCGGCAGGACTGTGAGGAGCCATTTCACTCTCTGGTAAGGAAGCCGGCTGACAACGCTCGGAACGGAGAACTTCTCTTTGCCTCCGTTGTACCTGTCTAGTGGCTACTGACCAACTGTCTCACGGCACGCTGGGGACATACGGCGTTGCCACGTTGCACACCCTGCCTGGAGGGGCTGGAGTCGGGCATCGTGACCGCATGCCGAGTCCTGCTCGCAGGCGTTGGGAGGCGGCAGTGCTTGCCCAGCGCGGGCTGAGGCTCCAGAGGAGCCAGACAGCGAAGGGCTGCGCATTCAACAGCAAGAGGGTTCCTCTCTCTCTCCTCTAGGTCTGAGGTTGGTTTCTTGTGACAAAGGGACATCAGTCAATCTTTGGCTTCTGTGCTGAGAGAATGAAAAGTTAATTCATACCACTGATTTCCCAACGACAGCTTCCTTAGCTCATTAAAACTACGACTCTGCTCGTTATGAGTCTGTCTCGCAGTCAGAAGACCTTTCCTCGCCGCCATGGCTGGTACAAGGGAAGGGCACTCAGCCTGCACACAGCATCTGTGTAATCTCTCACGTGCTCGAGTTCAGTCTTGTTTCACATACCTTCAAAGAAATAGCCATACCCCGCTTTTTAAATTTCAGTGTATCTCAGTTCCAGGTCTGCAAGACAGACTAGCTGACACCATCTCCTCTGCGGACGGGAGCCCAGGGTGGGGAGCCAGATGTGCACGAGACTCACGGAGCTCCATTCCCCTCACGGTCAGGCTCTGGTCGAAGCAGGTATGGTTTTCACCCCACCAGCACTGAGGGCTCGGGAAGTACATCCTCCCACTCTCCTTACCCACGCCTGTATGATACGTTACAGCCTGTCCTACAGCATCACCACTAACTGTGTGTGGGTACGAGCTGCTGCTGATCGAATTTGTAAAGGATCTTTGTAAGACAAATGTGCAGAGTAAATGAACACTTTCCTCCCAGCAGCTTTCTTCCCTTCCACCTGCCTGCCTGCGGAGGAGGACACGCTGCTTTCAATCGTTTCGAGTAAGGAGAGGGATGAAAAACTCTCCCTCCACCACCGCCGGTGGTGGAGCCCCATGTCTTTTACAACTCACGTTACAGGGTTTATCTTGTAGAAGGACCAGGGCTTTAGGAGGTGATGGATGCATGCAGATCCCACCCTAACAAGACTGCCAGTGGAAAGGGATGAAAGGCCTATGCCATGTGCTGAGAAGACCACGGAGGCAGAACGCGACCATCCACTCATTTTCTTCTGACCGCGTTGGAGGGCTGAGCAAACATCTGGCATGCCCAAAGATCTGAGAGGCCCCAAAACTGGACTGAGGCATGACCACATAAACGTCACAAAGGCTAAGGAAAGGCGAAGTCTAGAGAAGCTATTTGGCTTCTCTGCCAGATCAGGTGACTGTCATTTGTGTTGTCTATTTCAAGAAATCTTTAAGAATCAAATCGTGCTGGAATTATGTGATACCAATCAAATCTCTTGGGCCATAATTCTCACTCTTAACATTTTATTTGGCTCGCAGCCTTGAGTTAATCGCCGCTCCCTGCCTCAGTTTCCTCACAAACAGGAATGGATGCATTCAAATTACACTCACCTGAAAGGCGTGCTGTAAAATTTAATTAAGCCCTGAAAAGCACTCTGCAATTGTGAGATGAAAAGGTGCCATTAAAGGCTTCTAGTATTATATTTCACTAAGACTCTCAGAAATATTTTGGATGGAGTTAAAGAGAGAAAATAAAAGGGGAATAAATCATAAACATTGCAGAATAAATGCCGCCCGCCCCTTCTTATCTGTAACTCACAAGGCATATAGATTACATCTAAATAATCCTTTGTATGAAAAACTGTCCATACATTTGCACGCAAGATGTAAGGACAATGCTTGTTTTATATGAAAGGGAATATACATGTTTCCTTGCACACCCTCAGTGAAGTTAAAAGGGTTAATAAAATATAAGTTGAGATCAAAAGAAATCTGAGGTGACATTTTGGCCTTGAGGCCTTCTCTTGGCTGTGGGAAAACAGAACGAGGCTGCTCTGCAACCTACAAGCTGAAGTACAATTAGTGCTGTTTTCAGACTACATGTTTTCTTCTAGGTTACATCCGTATAGATATAAGCATATGTAGTTAAAGCACCATGAATTTATTTTTTTCCCCCCAGTGGAGAATTACGAACCGTGTTAAAGATGGAGACAACCTGAGAAAATTCAAAGTTATGTAATTAGAAGATTATACCCGCCCAGATCAGAACCCAGATAAAACATTAAAATCATGATTATAAAATGCACTCGAAAGGGAAGGGCTTGGTGCATGTGTGCGCAGCTGCAGTGTCACGCACACATCCCAAGGACAACTGGAGGCAGTTGGCCTTTCATCTTTTGACTCAAGACCTCCCCAAGACCTATGCGTTACAGCACCAAGAACCACACACTCTATCAAACATCGTTATTTACATAACACATGGCAGGGAGTGGTTATGGAATAAATCAATACTTCGTGATATTTGTTACAAGCCACATGGCACAGCTGAACATTTCTAAGGCCTTACCCAAGGTCTGGCTTAAAGGGAGCTTGTTACAGCTATACTAAAATTGCCTAATAAGTGAGGTTCCCAGAGAACTGCATGGAGTCTTTTTTTTCTCTTTTTTATTTTTTTTCTTCACAGGACTGTAGCCTAGCGAGGGCAGGGCTGTCATTGACAGACAGGCTCCTGATCAGAGCCTCTCCAACACAGCTTTTTTCTGTGGAAACTACAAGCTGGTCTCCTTTCCTCACTGCCCCCCTCCCAAGAAAATAGATTCCTAAGCACAGCTGTGATTACAGCCGGGGATAATTGTTCTAGATTCTGTGATATACCCCGTAAAAAACCCCAAACCAACACCATAATTGCTCGCTACTGAGACTCTGGCTCTTCAGACCTGTGCTTGGAGACAGCAGTGTGGCTCCACAGTGGGATGGTGACACAGGCTTCCCTCAGGTCCCTGGGCTAGGAGGTTTGTGTGAAAGCAGAACTTCCAGAGGACAATGAAGCATAAGGTACCTATCTGTCTCTCTGTTGAGCCTAGCTTACACACACAGGCTCGATGCCTAAAGTCTGACCATGCGAATGCTGAATACCCGGCACAAAAAGCTTTGTCCAAGACCTTGTCGTGATGCCCAAACAGCACCATTTTAGTTTAAATGCTATCTGACTATCGCTTTCCTGTGGTCTTGGAAATTAGACTTTGGTTTAAAATCACAATCAGGGACCTCCACTAACCTTTCCATTTTCATTCTGCCAAAGCATAGTCATTAAGATCTCCAGTTTGGTGAGAACTGTTTTATAACACTAACAATGCTTAAAATGGGATTTTATCAGTTCCAAAGGCCAGACCGGCCGACCGTGTGACAACACTGAGTCGCTAATTCCCTGGGACAAAGCCTTCTTTCACTTTGCGTTTGCTCAGCACCTAGCACCTGGTTCATGATTAGGCCCAATAAAGTATCTAAAATACAAAGTGGCAGTAATTGAGAAGTATGATCCATTACACTGGGGATATAGCTATTAAATAATAATCTAAAAGCCCCTAAATAGAAATTTCTCTTGGAAGGCAAAAGACCACTTATGTGGCGTAAAAAGAAAAACAGTAAACAAAGTGTCTCATTATGTTCTTTCTTCTGTAGTAAGAACGTAGGCAATCACAAAAGGTAAGGAAGAGAAGGCAATTCATAAAGACGTGTCAGCCCAGTAAGGAATCTTCACTGAAGTCAAACCAGTACAGGAAAACAGAACCTGCAAGAACCGTGAGGTTGCATGAAGCGGTAACAAAGAGGTTGCATAAGGAACTTGCTAGACAAACTCTTACCAAACTGCCAAACGGCTAAATTAAAGAAAAAAAAAAAAGATTCAATGTACAATACATTACATGTTAGCAAATCATTTCATGGAAAGTCACCTGAAACATTCAACTACGTTTGTTTAGATGCCAGCATAAAACTGGGTCTAAAACCATTTTTTTTTATTCTGCTTCTTCGAGTTCATACATTAGTCATCTGCTGCCTCAGCTATGTCAGCATGATTTTTTTTTGGTCTCATATCTTTCTTACTCCCTTTGTTTCAACGGCCATTTCAAATATTTTTCTCTTTTCATGCTCTTCCTTCTCGGCTCCGCTTATAAGTTTCCACTTATGACAAATGAAGTTCAAAACACCATTTTAGAGCACCACAAAACGCTGCCCTTAGAACTCTTTTTTTACTACTTCTTTCACCATTCCTGCTCCTTAAAGGAACTATCTGGCTTGTTTAGACTGCCTGAGTCTTCTTTTCCTACTGCAGTCTTTATTTTTTCACCTGCGACGTGAAGTATGTTTGTGACAGCTCTGAATTCACCTTTGCTAGAGGCTTCCCACAGAAAACTCACATGTTCAATTGTACAGCCATGCCCCCGCTCCCTATTTATGCCGTTTCATGCCTTTGAGATGTCTGTAGATGAAGTCTTCCAGAGCAAAGAAAGCATTAATTGACATCAGCAATTTCTATGGAGCAGCCTTATGCACATCCACAGTGTCACATACACTAACCATACACAAACTCCCCTCCAGAATAAACGATTGGAGGGAACTGGCCCTCGGGAAATTTGCAGGGACTGTGTTAAACTCAAGTTTTTAATATTTCAGTAATATTTTAAAACCACTGATCAGGTGGATGTAAACAGCTGATACAATAATTAAATTTGCAGATGATACTAAATTAGGAAGTGTTGCAAACATAGGTGAAGACAGAGAAATAGCACAGAGGACCCAAGAAAGCTTAGAAATAAGAGCAGGAAATAACGAAATGAAATTCATCCGGGAAACATGCAAAGGTACAGTACATCTGGGGGAAATATTTCAAAATTAAATACCAAAAGTAATCCGATCTTGTGGTTCAAGGTGTAAACTGATTGCCACAGCTGAAATAATCCTCTCAACTCTCCTGCTCAGCAACATATAACTGGCAAGGTACATTACAAAGGGTTTTGAAAGATCAGGCACACGTTATTTTTGGAGTCAGGATGCCTGTCTCTTACAGAAAATGCTCTGCAACCTCTATATTCAGAGAAATAGCCAGGTTCCTTGAGAGCACATTCCCACTCTTGGGCAAGCAAAATATTTGCTTACCTTGCCCCATTCAGGCCCCCCATTCTCACGCTTCCTGACAGTTCAGCACAGACCTGCGACACGGCGGCAGTGGGACCAACGGGCTAGAACACGCTGGAAAGAGCAGGGGAAGGGGACGCCAGGCTAGTCAGAGGGTGAATTATCTGGGCTCTTCGTATTCCCAACCTCTCAGAAACTGCCTCAGCTACTTTTCACTCTCGGCGGCCACAGGGGCTGCTATACCAGACAAGCAGTAATGTTGTCAGAAACACAGAACCAGATACTCAGTTGATGTCAGTCAGGGTTTTTCTGCTGACTTCAAAGAGAATGGCAAATTTAATGTGAGTTTGCAGTGAAATAGGATATTGAAATGCTTCAGTGCAGCGTAGTTTTCCATCCCCAGGCTCGCCCCAATCAGGAATTAGAGAAGAGATGAGGCTTTGTATGGCATTGATAAAACCACAGCAAATATATCACAAAGCTCTGGCCCTTGAATGCCATCAACTCCTAGAGAAGCTGGAAGGAGTTGAATGGAAATCAATAACAATGAAGGATCCCAGACAGATGGACTTTGAAGAAAATCACTATCTGCTTTTGTTACACATAAAACAAAAGACAAGAAATGTCATTAAAATAAATAAATTCATGATACCCCTATAGCAAATCCATCTCTCTGCTTCGTAGCAGAGCTGCTGCTTAGGAATTAGCTTCCTACTGCAGATCTAAACAAACAGCACATATATCCTTACACATTCCCTGCCCTGTTCTTCCTAGATAAACAATCTGAACAGGAATGAAATTAGAGACCGAGATGAGTCACTGGTTTCACCACTCATTCAGATCTGGTCATTGTCTAACACCGTTCCCCCCGCTCCCCCCACAACATATTCAGTTGACTCAATTTATTATGAAATTCCAGAGGTGTGAATGGCTGGACAATAGCTTAAGGAGTCTTTGCAGCTGGATCACCTCCCGTCACTGGAGTGTAGTATGGTTCCACACAGGCGAAGAACAGGATTTGGTAGAAACTGATTTGAGATTGAATGTCTTTTGAAAAGATTTTCTGTACTGTAAAGAACAAATCACACACTTTTTCACAAGAATTTTGAGTCAAGTCTGCAGTTGGTGCAAAGTTAAGTTGACAGCCTTTACTTCCATCTGATCAGTCTGAAGCAAGTAGTCTCCTGCAGTGCAGCTATCCTTAAAAAGTCACACTGAAACACAGCAAACATCCGTTCACTCCTGGTCTCATGGAAATTAGTTTTCTGAGGGTATTTCTGAGAGCAAATAGAAAGAAATAAAAAAAAAGGAAAGAAGAAATTTTGTGAATAATTTTATCGTAACTGTTGTCAGCTTGTCACACTGGAGTGGATTGGAATCTCCAAGAAGAATATGTTAATGGCACTGAAAATATCTAATGAAGATACTGTTAATACGTAGATACCAGGGGTATAAGGGTGAACTCTCGTTAAGGACAATACTTGGACCTTAAGTGGTCTGTGGTCTGTTCCTCACTGTGCCATGTGTTTCCTGCACAAATCCAAACAAATGGCTTTATATGTGCTTTAATTCCAGGTCTGTAAAGCTAGTGCTTTCTTAGCCATGTCTGTTCCTGCTGCAAGCTATGTACGTGCACAGTGTATCTCCTATTAGGAGACAGATTTTGAACAGAGGAGAGAAGGTATTTCCAAAGCAGGCAATACTATTACAGGCAACTGTCGCTGTCGTGCTTCATTAGGCATGTATGTCTACAAAATCTCCCACCAGAAGAGGGAGAAGATCTGTGGGTTGCAACCTCTGGACCAACAATTCATTATGAATCACTTTGGGTGGGCTGAACTTGCACTTAATCATCAAAACCTATGCAGAGGTTATGGCAGCACCATTACGCAGTCAAATAGCTTTGGCTCTCCATGGCATGTAGGTTTTCCAGCAGACTCAACCCCCCACCCTTCCACAAGCTCTTTATAGTGTATAAGACGGTTGGGCGTGAAGATGGAAATGCAATCGTGATATAATGGAGGGTGGTGCCTGATACTATCAGTGCTTTTAATATTAGTCTCATTGCTGCGGGGTCTGAGCACTTCCAGCACAAGTTGGGCACTGGCATCATCCAAGTGTCTGATAGAGAGACCTGCAGGCAAAGTTGTGGTCATGAAACCCGAGACGAGCAGATCTCCTATCTGTATAATGAACTAATTAAAAATTAATTTAAACATAGTCTATATAAAGTGCTGAAGCGTATGATGTGGGGTATAATCCCGTGCTGGATTTGACAACCCACAGCTGCTACTGCATATTCAGTATTTTGGACAAAATTATATGCTCCTTCTTCCAGACTCCAATGAGAATTTTCCCTCGATGAGCACTTCAGGATCTGACTCCGGGATGCAGACTCAATGGTTAGTCCATGTGATTATGTGCAGAGATAAAAGCTCAGATATAAAGGTCATTTGGCTGTGTTTGCACAACCACAATGTTTCTTAGACCGAGCAATGCTCTACAAAGAGAGCATGGATAGAACTGCTATCCTTGCCTAACCGTTCCTAGTTCCAGACTTTCTTCACGCTAAGCCAGCTTGTGTGGCTCAGCACTTTCAGCGTTGACGTATCCATAAATGGGACGAAAATTTCTGTATCAGTAATAAGCACAGAAGGTATTTTGCCTGCGAGGCATGTAGACCTCTGGGAACCACGTGGAAAGCTGAAAGGCAAGCTCTGATTGCCTTCCTCTGCCAATGAGTCTCAACTGGGACACAGATATATATGAGGTGTCAGGAGCTGAGAAAGCAGAAATCAGAGTAGTAGGAGTGCACTCAGGAGGCCGGGAAAGAGAAAGAGCTCCTACAATTCCTGCTCACTTCTTGGACAGCCACCTACCACAAGCGGTAACTGGGCCCTGCCCCAAATCAGGTGGTAATTACTGTGCTGCAGAGACGCTGGGACTAGTGGACTCTCCAATCCCTGTTCCTAGCAGCCAGGCCAAAGCTACGATACAACGCTACGACACTGCTTGCAGGACCAGCTAGAGGGAGAGGTCTTCCCTTGCTTGTCTGTTTCTTAATAATGATATTGAAACAGCCCAGATAGAGCAAATACTGCAATGGACTTGTTAGAAGTTCTGTTTCGGTTGGAATGAGGACAACTGGATGGTTGCCTTGGCTTGCAGACTGAAAACCATATAAACACGAGTCCAGCTATATAAAGCAAGATAGGAGTAAAAGGATTGCTTCTGAATATACTTCCTCAATGTGATAATTAATTTTTGAATCTGAAAACAACCGCTATTACCGATGGCTCACTAAATATAGGAATGTTGGTGGTTTGTTTAATATATTAGTAAATAAAACATTTTCCTTCCTGCTTAATAAGCACGTTAATTAATCATACAGAGATATAGCCTAGAAACACAATTAGGTAAGAATTACGCATGGCCACACTTACCAGGTACAGAATCGCTATGATTCTTGCGAGGAATAGCCTCAAACAGTCTGAGCAGAACAGAACAGCAATGGAGAAATAACGTCCTACTTGAAAAAAAATAAAAAATCTTGCATACTCAGGAACCTTTCTCAAGGTTCCAAGAGCAAAAACATATTTGGCCTTTATTCACCACCTTCATCCTGCTGGTGCTCCAAATGTAAGAAAACCACAGAGGTGCCAGGATTCTCCCTGTGTTGTAGTGGAGGAGCCCAGGGATGGTGATCCTCCTGGATGAAGAAAGAGAACCATGAGCAACAGGTACCCTATCTGGCTGAGACACACAATATTTGCGAAAGAGCCTTCTATTATTCCCTCAAAAACTCAGACATACTTACAGCGCAGAGTTCTCTTGCAGGTCAAACTGTTCCACGCAGAGGCTTATTGCAACAGTTTGCCACAAGGAATGGGCAGAGCAAGGTTCCCATCATGGTCTGTTCGTCTCACACTCAAGAACGGTTTTGAAAAATCCAAGCTCAATTGCCAGAAATAGAGTTTTCTGCATATTCTTTTTTTTCAGCTTCATCTGAAAGGGAAGAGTAAAATTATCTCACAGCAGTTTTCTCTGTAGGCTGTGGTTAGATACTTGGAGAGTAGCTGAATCTTGTGTAGGGTCCAATGCAACAAGGGCGAGAGGTTTGAAGTAGAACTTGTTCAAAGACTTAATTTTTGTATGTTTCTCGGGCTCCTCTGACGTGGCTTGTCAACCTTACCTCTTTTCAAATTAAACTCCTGCTCAGAAATACAATTTTTCACACCTTTTCAGAACATCCATGGATGTGATGGAACCAAAGCACACGATGCCAACAACAATCTTTTCGTGTCGATCTGGTACATTGGGACTGTAAAACAGCAGCAGTGTCTACAGGGAAGACTGTTTCAATGGATGGGGTAAAAAAAAGGTGCCTTTTTATGCTGTATGTTTCTACACACATTAAGCACGGTGCTGCTTTTTTTTCCTCACTTGCTGAAGAAGCCATCTAACAAACTGAGGTCTAAACGGAAAGAGCATAGATGCAGCTACGGTAAGGGTGTGATTTCGTGGCCAACTTCATCGAGTTAAACTTTGAAATGCTAGTGAAAGGGACAGACCTTCCTTTCCACCACTTCACCTGCCTCTCCTCCGCACTCTGTGTCAGCAGCCGGATCCACTCCCGCGGGAAAGGGCCCGCACAGCTGGCTGGGTGACACACCTGCAAGGACAGGGGACGGACACTCACCCTCCCGCCACCTTTTCAGCACTTTAGAAATAGATTAGCCATGGCTGATGCAAAATTACACCCGAGTAGCACCCTGTTTTGGTAATGGAAGAAAACGGCATACTCCCGTGTTGTTTGCTACGTGACAACAAATTGCATTACTGACAAAAAAAATAAGCCTTTGGGATACCTGCCTTGATGGTATCGTGGTCTTTGTTAATACAAATGGAAACAGACATAAGTCAGACAAGTGTTTGTTTCAAGAGATGAGAGAATAAATGGAAAAATTAAACCAAGTGAAATGAAATTCTAAGTCAAGGTTTTGTGGACAGAGAACTGCAAGGCTTGAACATTCATTTTTCATTACTTTCTCATTTTCATCTCAGAGAATATTACTTCCAAAACTATATTTAATATTGGTGTCATGCTAATTAGTACTACATCAAAAGCTGGCTTAGGAGGCAGATCTAAACCAAATGGTGGAAAAGGCAACACACCAGTGGCTTCAGCAAGATTTGGATGCAGCTTTTAACATTGTTTCTTCCTATCACTCACTTCCCACTTTCTGCTACATTCACAAGGAACACCGCAGAAAAACTTTAAGAGGTGTAAAAAGAAAAATCTAGGGTACTGCGGAATGAATAGTGCAAAATCAACCTTTTTTTAGAAACAGAAATTCTTACTATTGAGGAAAAGGAATAATTTAATCCCATTATCAGGGAAAGAATTAAATAATAGGAGAAAAAGGGACAGCTTCCTCCACAGCATTTAGCACTATCCATTATCAGTGCCAAGATATCAAACTGGATAGATCACCCCTCCGATCCTGAACGATGACTTCTATCCAAATCGCTGCCTTTCACATCACCACCAGCGGCAAAGTCCCTCAAGCCTTGATTCTGCAGGACAGTGGGACACAGACACCAGCGGGACACAGACACCAGCACTCTGTTCCGCAGTGGGACACACAACAGCCATTCCCACAGCCCTCAGCAGGAGCTGTACGGATACCTATTTCCAGGAAGGGTGGGGTGAGAGTACTTGGAATGCAGCTACTGAAAGTTCAAGTCAACAGGTTTGGAAACTTGGCAAAGGCAACGCAGAAAAAAATAACTCAAGGTTTGCAGGGCACCTCTGTGAGTGGTATAAATCAGATGAGTACCGTGCGGTTCAAGGGAAGCTGCCAATACGTGACAGACGAGCACCCAGCTCCTTTGCAACGCTCCTCTGAATCTCAGTATCTGAATCACTTGGATCTCATGCAGCTTTCTAGTGCTTTCTCCAGGCCAGGAAGAAGGTGCAAGCCATGCAAAACGTTCTGCCGTTCTCAGGGCAAAGAAAAATAAAATCACATTTGATGACAAACGTTGATCCTCCGTTTTCGCACAACAGCAAAGACAGGCAGAGGAGCTGTAACAAAGAATAAGGAACTTCCTCCCCTTCTTTCACATCGCTGCCCACTACGTGCTTTCCTGCTGCTGACAGAAAGGAAAGTCAGGTCTGGATGAACCCAGTGGAGATACCCAGAGGCACCAGCGCAGCGCTGGGCCCCTCCCAATGCCACATGGCAGTTCAAAGCCTTGAAAGGCTGCAGAATTCCTACCACGCTGCAGTTCAGCTCCCCACCCGAACAGCTGTATACCTAGCAGCGTACTCCCTTCTCAGCATGCCTCTGCTATGACAATAGGTCCGTATCTTCTCTACCTTCTATCAGTATAGTCACATACTTCTCACATTGTACCCAAACGTTGAGCATCTCTGCTGCTCCTGCCCGTTGTCCCTCCGGCAGCAGGGCAGTACCGGGCAAAGCCTGTTATTTGCCGAGCTTTACTATCTGTGTCTGCCCCAGTTCCCCCTTTCCACATGTTGACTTTAATAGCTGCCTTTCTAAACAAGAGGGTTGTCTTGAGGATTTCTGAGACCGTGGAATCTATAGTAAAAGGGAGCGTTGATAATGCCAGAGAGATAAGATTGTCACGCCTTGAGAAGCGATGTCACCCCACGCGTGCTGTGCACACACACGTCAGGTGCACAACGTACGCACCGACGTGCCCTGTGCTGGAACCAGCAAAATTACTTTCCTGCATACGCACAGTAGCTTTTTTCCTAGCAGCCACTGCCACCAGTGTCAAAAAAGCACCCAGCTGGTGCAAAATAATGGAGAAAACTTTTCTGTGAGCTTTTCATGTGAAGCGTGAGATTTTACTGGGCAGTTACAGAGGACATCTGGCAACTCCTTCACCGGCTGATGGGTTTGGAGATGTCTCCACACTGGCACCGCAACAGACTGCTTAGTCTTGGACCTTACAGTCTTCAGGCCTGCTGATCAAAATAAGTGTGCAATAAAGAGGTAAATACGAATGAAACAGAGGTCAAAAGCAAACCAAATCTTTTCAAAACATAGCAGGATTTCATCCAAGTTTAGGAATAAGTTCATACCTTAGCAGCGTAAGGACTCGGATACCTAGACTGTTGATTTAGCTGTTGATATTGACAACAGAAAAGATGGTTCTGTTAATACCAGCATCCAAAACAACTGAAATTATCAAGCATCTGGTTCAGCCTGTTACAGAAAGTCAGGCAGGGCCCAAACTCTGGATCGAGATTTGAATTTTAATGTATTTTCAGGGCTGATGGTGAGAGGGTTCAAATACGGAGTTCTAGGCTTCCTCGGGTATATCTTCAGCAAAACTATCGCAGTTCTCTAAGCCCATCGCTTTCCCAAGATGCTGCTGTGGTGTGTGCTGAAGGGCTGGGAGGAGAAAGGAGTGGAGGAGGAGGAGGAAGTCTCTCATTCTTCCCTCTTGTCTGTCCTGTTTTCATGGCTGTGTATGCAGAGGATTGTCTTTCCACAAGCAAACGACTAGAGACAAGCTCACCCCAAACGTACGATCTCTCATGTTTCAAGCACTTGCTCTCTGTTCTTGCTGAATGTTTAGTTACAGCATGAAAAATGGATATGCGGAATGAAGACATTTCCCCTTCGACTAGCACATTTGCAGAAGGTATGTCAAGGATCTGAGGCAAGGGGTATGGGCAAGCTTTCAAGAAAGTTTTTCCCCCCCCTTCTCCTTTGCTTGCTTATTGGAAGAGCAATAAATATCAAGTAGACAGGCCCTTCTCACAGTTACAAAGCCTACCTGTAACTGAGCTGGATAATTAGCAGCCTTGAAGATGATATATGACTTTCATTACCCTTTGGGACTGGAGACTAAATGAGGACAGAGCTAATTGCCGTGCAAAGCAGTTTGGCATGAATGAGAAAAATGCAGGCGCTGTCTCCTGCCAAAAAAGGGCCCTATTGCTGCTCTGATCTCATGGCTGGTTTTTGCCGCAGGAGTTCACTTGGTGTCCATAAATCATGGTCTGCTTACAGCTGAAACTGCACTGAGTCATCAACATGCAATAAGCTGAGTGACAGATTCCAGCCTGACTACATTAGAACTTCAAACTTAGTCCTCCCCCCCCCCCCCCCCCCNACCCATACTTAACAGAAAATTAAACCCAGACTACACAGACATGAAGGCTGTGAGAAACACAAGGCTTGTTTACTTGACAATAGTTTTTTAAGACTGATGTTTCCAGGAAATAGCATCATACATTTTGAAAGGGAGAGGGCCACAAGCGCTGAATTTATAAAACTACCCACTGCTATAGCATTTGGTTTGTCCTTCCTCATATAATTGCTGATTAAAATGTATTACCCTCCTTTAATGATCTAAAGTGGCACTTTGTCATCTTAGTTCTTATGGAGATAGATTTAGTCAGCTATCTGAGAAAATATTTTGCTGCTCTTTAAAATTAGGCCAGAAGAACCTGAAATCTGATTGTAAATCTGCTTCCAATGTGACCTGGGGCACATTAACATCCATATTGTACCTTTAAGAAGTGTGGGCTTCTGGGGAATCTAAACCATCAATGCAAAAGAGAGTCCTTGAAGATACTCTTTTCTTCTCCCCATTCTGTTTTACAGATTTTTTGCTTTTCCCTAAAGGTACCTTAGGTCTATTTTTTTTTTAATGGAAGAGATTGTGCTGAATTTGCAATATGGTATCCTGTCAGTTCCTAATCAATTAGCCCACATCAGCTCAGTATAAGGCAGATAGCAATTTAACTCACAGAGCTAAGCCTTCTGATTTTCTCTAAGGGCAGTCACATAATTCATTCTTTGTAGTGCCAAATTATATTTGACATTTAATTTAAAACTCAAGGTACCATAATGCAAAATCTCACTAAAAATAATGGTGATAAAGCAGAGGAACATTTCATTTGACAGTGAGGATTTTTTCAGCTTATTTATGCACCCAAACTTTCCCCCCTCCCCCAGCTTTCAAAGCCCCAAACTCACCAGTGTCGGTTATCCAGGCAATCACTTTGGGGTGATTTTAGCCTCTACAGGTGCTTGCGTACAGTAAAGGGGCACTTGAAGGTGAAGCAGGAAAGCTGGCTGCTGCTCGCCTTTCGGTGGGAGTGCTCTCCGTTCCCTGACGACACATAAGCTCAAAGACATTTCCTGGGTTCTTGCCGCTGTAGCAGTAGAAAGAAATATTTCAGTAGAGCCACTGGGCTAATGGGAATGGTCCTGTGTGGACTGGGGAAGGGGGAGTCAGCCTGAAAAGGTTGAGTTTTTACTTTTAGAAGACCCAACACAAAAAAAAAAACCAAACCAACAACAAAACCAATTTAATAGCTTCGTTCACCATTCTGTGACGTGCAGCAACGCCAGTCACAGCCACCCGGCACCGTGGAAGTCCGGTGGCTCACGAAGCACGTCCAGACTCTAACAACACAACGACGTGCACAGATAATAACAAAAAGATTGAGTCCTCCTCCTTTTTTAAAAGGTGCAACACACTGCCAAACCATGGGGAGGTCCTCGCCATGGGCTCGGTCAGCACTTCCAGCGGAAGTTGGAAAAGACACGCAGCCACCTCTGTGAAGGTGAGCTGTTTGTAGGGACTAACCATTTCTGCTGGTAGTGCACAAAATGCTAAGCGGCCAGTGACTCGCCTGGCTAATCCAGAGCAGCTCTAGGAGGAGAGAAAGTAATGGATAACAGTAGGTTTTGCTTTGTTGAGACAATATATAATAGCAATAAGCAAAGTACATCGGTAGCGCAACCCTCCTGAGAGTGACTCAACTTTTGTCCTGTCAAAAAACAGCTACTGCTTTGCAATAAAGAGAAGAAAATGTCTAATGTTCTCATCTGTTATGTGCCAGATTAGCTCTTGGGGGAAAAAAAATCATCACTGGTCACAACATGCTTCTCGACATAAGATGGATGACTTGAATTCTGGGACGTTAGGTCTTACTGTGGATTACAGCCCCTCATTAAGATGAATACAGTCCAGAGTTGAACTCCGGTATTTTTGGAGTGAGTCTGGAGGCCTCAGGTTAGGCATTCTTGCTTTATTTCAAATTTGCTTGTAGGTGCATGCATATGGTACTGGGAGTCAAATTCACATTCAAAATCGTACCCGTTTACCCATGTGAACAGATCCATTTTTTTTTAGTACTTGCTATATACTCCCCATTTATATTATAGAGTATGTGGGTTATTAAACGTGGAGAGCAGACGAAGTTGCTAGGTACCAGAGCAAGAGAGTGCTCTATCAGCACACCTGGAAACAAAAGAAACTATATTTGATGTTGATGCAGTGTGCCTATGCCATAGGTTCAAATTAGTGAAACAATTGTGATGGCATAACACTGCTGTAAGGCCTTCCTACATTCCATCAGATTTCATCAGGGAATATAAAAACACAAAACCAAAAACTTCTGGAAAAGCAATGCTTTGGCATTACAGAACACAGAGGGCTCCTTTCTTTGGTACGTATCCTATCATTCAGCTCTTTCGGGCTTCCTGAGCTGAGACAGTATCAAGACCTTTGTTTCCAGTAGTAAGGATTTTGGTTTTTAATTGCAAGGACGACAGTACCCTTCACAAGTCTAGGTATTTGCTTTCTTGATCTAATTATACTTTGGCTTTTACGGCATCCTGTGTCAAAGAGTTCCATGGTTTATTAACATTTTTTATTAAAAAAAAAAAAGCACTTCCATTTGTTTATGCACTATTACAATTTTGAAAAACAGAATAAGCATTCTCTATTACTTCTTCATATAATTGAAGATCCTGCCAAGAGGAATTATGCAGACCTCGGACCTCTTTTCTAAGCTCATTCTATTTGGCTTCTTCTCATATGGAAGCCTTTCCAGAAATTGGTTCACTACTGTAACCTTTTCTAAATCTTGTCTGTAGGGTCTTTCTCAGTTGAGGACAAGAAATATGTATAATTTTCAAGATATGAACCTGTTTTAGATTCATATCATACACTTCATACTCAGTATTGTCCCAGAAGTTTTTGCAATTGTGAATCTGTGTAGGTATACTGAAGGGAAAAAAGACAGTAACTGCTCAGCAGCTTAATAACAGTATTTTGACACATAAAAAGACATGTGCATAAAATCTTCCGAGCTCTTCCACCAACTAAAGATTTTACACCAAATTCTTGAGAAAATTCAGCTGGGAAAATATTTTTCCAGAATAGTTTGAATGTTTTCAAAAAGAAAATTATGAAAGTACTAACGTGACTGTATTAGTCTAAAGAAGTTGGATTAGCTAAGTGGTCGTTTTAGGACTATATATGACTAAGTTTTCACTGTTGCAGAGAAAGCAGTTTTAAAAAGAATAAATAGCTTAAAATAGTAGTAAAAAGCACACTGAGTAAATATGCAGATTGGAAGACTGATATTTTGTACCACAAGGAATCTTTAAACGGAAGCGAAGAGATAAATTGACTGAGATTTCAGACCCTCAGATACTTAAGTTGGTTCCAAGTGCCAGGAACCCTAAGCACTTTCACTGGAAAAAGAGATAAACACAGAAATAAGAGTCTAACTTGAAAATTATCCTTTCTGAAGGCCTGATCCGTAATTGCTTTTCATTTATAAGATTTATCACATTGCTTTGCGTCTCAAATATGGCGAACTGACTCAGAGTCCTCACATTCAGTAAGGAAGCTGCTTTTTAATTACACTGTGCAAAAACATTAGCGATAAAACCCCCTTACAAATACAAACAGAAAACTAAATTATATGGTAGAAAGCCATAAGGGCTGGAACGCAGCGGGAGAGATTGAAAGAGGATACAAATGATCTCATGACACTTACAGTCTAATTTCTAAAGAAAATTCTACTTCAATTTACAGTGATGTAAAGAAGGCTCAGAAATTAGCTTGTTTACTCCTCATTTAAAATGCTGCCAGACAAATGGATTATGTTTTTTGAATCCTTTATGATATGGGATTCTACAGTTAATAGCACAGACGCATTTGTCACCATCCTTAATCACGGATGTTTGTGCAAAAACTTCAGCAAGCTCTCCTCTGCCACAATTTGAAATCATTTAAATCCCGCTCAAAACCAGGACAAAAATGGAATCCAGATTTCTTCAGGCTCCTCGTGGATCATGTATTGCAAAAACATTTTGCTTAAGGAATAAATGGTAATCGCAGCCTGACCAGAAGCCTACTGAATTCAACAAGACCACCTCTTGGTATTTTCAAAGGGGATTTTGATCAGAGTCTATTGGGTTACTCAATGAATGCAGGTAAAAGAAACCTGCAGCTAGAATAAAGCTGACTATATACCACAGCAGACTAGATTTATTCCTTTATTTTAAGACATCCCTAATTCAATGCCCATGAATAATATAATATTCACGGAGTCCCATCTGGTGTTCAGTTTTGTGTATAAAAATACGTTGCAGCGTTGGTCCAATAATTCTCACCAGAACCGGTAAAGTGATATAAAGGCCCTTGAAAACAGTAGTGGGATAAAAAAAAAAAAAAGAAAACAACAAACCCCCGAATTGAATAAAGGAGAAAAAATAAGCTTGCTTTAGTCCGAAGGGAATAAAATTGAAGCCTTTTTAACCTTACACATAAGTTCCACACCATTGCTTTTTAAAATCAGTTGAAAATAATTTAAAATCAAATTGATTTTGGCTTTTACATTCAGATGCACTTCAGCTTTTCACTTGCCTATACAAATAATGTCTTCAGCCAACCTGTGTTTAAAATGGGTTGAAAATCAGTTTGTATGTTCACATGCTTATTGGAATTTTCTCATTTCCATTTCACTCAGAGCCAATCATGATCAGATTAACTTGCTGGGGAATATGTCAAGAGGCTGATTTCACGGGTGTTTTAGCAAAGAAATGGTTCCTAATGTAGTGAAACATTTTTTGCTTATAACACGTTGTCTATTGCCCATTTTGTATCAATAAATGGGAAGATGGATAATCAGAACTGTTCATATTTATTCTGAAAAGCTCTTTTCTCCGTCATGTGTAGATCCATGATCAATCATGAAAGACCTGTAAAATCACAGGAAAATATTTCCTAGTTTACATCTGCTTCTTTCCACTAACAAAATCTGGAATAACTGTAGCCTTCCACGTACGGAGCGGTAGGGTAGGCTCCTGAACTGGACACTCCTCTGTTCACCCGCTGCCATCCAACTGTGGATCGTTTGGACTGGGTCACTGCTATCTGAACTGACATTTAGGCATCCAGTCTGAAAGCAAGTATGCCGAAACGATGCAACATAACGCACTATCGAGGCTGTAATAGGACATAGAACACCTGCCGTTGACTTGGACAGAAAGAATAAAATGCTTTGAATTGCTTTGTTTTCAACATTCTCTTCCCCATACTCCTCACATGCCCACTTTTACTTAATTTGTCACCGACGCTTTAAGGAGAGAGGAATAGCATAGCTGGAGAACAAGAAAATGTGAAGCAGATGCCCAAGTTCTATTAGTGACTCTGCTGGTGACTGGGTAAGCTGTTTATAGCGTTGTATCAAGTTCATTGATTTAGATGGCTCAGTTTTAGGTTTCCAAACTGCGAAGATGCACATGGTCTGCTTTCCACTGTGAGTCAGGACTTCAACATCCATCATCTTCAAAACAGAGGTAGAATGAGTCTGCAAGGAAGGTGATAAATGTCTCAAGCTCTGCATCTAAAAACTCAGCCTTGCAATTAAATGGTATCAGGAAAATATTGACTATCAGCTCACAGTAAGTCAATTTACTTGCCTGCAAATGAGAAATTAAAAATACATCACGAGGAGAGATGTTGTGGGTTCAAACAATGCTTTAAAGGCCTCTGCAAATCTCAAATGGGAAGTAAAAAAATCCACGTGCAAATATTAAATTTCAGAGATGATGTGTGGGAATGGAGTGGGAGGTTATATAACCTGATAATATCAAGGATCTGAAAGATATTAAACTATTTAACTATTCAGCAGTGAAAAGAAGTCAAGAAGGATCACTGCAGACAAGGAATGGAAAGACAATATAGAAACTGACTTGCACAGGCTGACATTCTGCTTCAAAGAGTATTAGCGCTAGAGAGTGGTTACAAAACTGTAAGTCTTTAAAAACAAGTCTGATTTAATAAATATTTACTAAATTGTATAAGAATTGCCTGGCATCAAGCTATAAATATTAAATTGCAATGTAAATATTAAAAGAATGATGGTTTTTCAAATAATCAATTTAAGATTATAAGAATTTTTGGATTAAACATAAAAAATAATAATAAAAAAAAATCCCTGAGAGTCAAACAAAAGCCCTGACGGTTAGATTCCAAAAGAACAATCCACTCAGAGTTCCTTTCATGTGCCAACAACTATTATTTATATTGTTTATGCACTTTCATCATGACAGCCCTAACACTGAGCAGAGCAGATAGAGTCTAACAGTTACCACATTAGAAAAAAGCTCTCAGAAGGTAAATAAAGTGAAGTGAGGCTATATTTTTGGATCTTGGGAGATGTAAGACCATACTGATAGTCTGTTTATATTGATTATTTTATATCGTTTAACGAATTTCTGTACTCTCTCTACAAAATAAATGTTGGGCTCAATGAATAGCGCCTGCATTTAAAGGAAGCACCCTATTAAAACTCATTTTGTTTGTGCCTGGAGAATCAAAACTGTTCCAGGCAGTTTGTTTCACATTTTACTTGAAAGCTCCCATTCCGTAAGTATGACATTGTTTCTGAGACAAAGCTTAGCTGTAGCGTCTTTCCCCTTTAAAAGGTAATGACACCATCTAAGCAAAAATAACGGGGGGGGGGGGGGGGGGGGGGGGGGGGAGAAAGACCCCCATTATAGCAAACTGTGGTATTAATGAAATTCTGTTTGTATTAAAATTTTCTTTCAACCCCGGTCTTCCTGTTCAGGGGGATAGTGTCAACCTGTCAAACTTTTAATCAAGAGCAGTTCATTGATGCTTCCATTATGTCAAAAAGCCCTCACCTAGGTGACTTCAAGGGGAGACAGCAGGTCTGACTTCCTCAGCATCCAAGGCTATGAATTTTTCATTTCTCACCCCCAACTTTTAGTTTCTAGTCTACATATGTGAATAGACATAATGTATTTTTTTATTGCAGCAAATCTATAATTAGTGTAGATTTTCAATCAAATTGTAAAGCCAAGAGAATGGAAAAAAAAAAAAAAAAAAAANAAAAAAAAAAAAAGAGGCACAGGAAAGACTATTTTTAGGTTGGTAAAAAAGAGCTAGTTAGAGGGCTGAAATCTATGCGTCCAGAAAGCCTTTTACACAACAGCTACTTCAGCCAAAATTTCACAATACAGCATCCTAATTCACAATCTAGAATACCCCTAGAAATTATTTCACTGAGGTGTTGCGTTTGCAGACGGGCTGATATTAATTACATAGTTCAGCCTACTTAAGTAGCCTCACTCTATTACACAGAACACAGATTTGGGGCCAGAGGATGACCTCCTGCGGTAGCTACTTGCCAGCAACTGGCAAGAACAAAATGAACAAAAAGTCAGTTCAACCAAATACCTAAAGCTTCACGCTCTGTTGGGAGAATACCAGATTCGGAAAACAAAAATTAAAAAAAAAACCAAAACACCACATGGGAGCTTTACAATGGAACATCTCTCTCTCCCTGATCCCAGGGAACCGAGATGATTTCTGGAGGGCTTTAAGAAGGTGATGGTAACTCAGAGCACAGCCTTAAGACAATGCTGATTTCCAACTCAATGTTGGCGTGGCATATGGTTGACCCAGTGTGAAAGTCAGAAAGATTTTCATACCCTGTGCTGCAGACGGAAGACAAGTCCCAAGGAAAAGTCCAGTCCTCCTAGATTCTCAGTTTAGTCCTGCAAGGGTTTGACTGAATTTCTACAATAGAGTTTCTGCTTTTACAATTTCTACCATAACCAGGAACAAAGCCACCTTTTTGTACTCACAGTAATATCCATTATTTATCAGTTAGATGTACAGCGAGATGAGTTTTGACTGAAAATACTGTGTTGCTTCATGTTCAGGAAGTGAAGTCAGGGAGAATTATGATATCCTGAAGGTATGGTTAAAGGAGCCTCCAGATCTCGGGTTTTTAAATAAGTTTGCAAAGGCATATTAATGGGGAGCGTACCACATAATCCATCTAAATAATTTAGTCTTCACTATTCTGCCAAAGGAAAGACTCTCATCCAAACAGTTTGGTGGGTTTTGTTGGGTTTTTTTTAAACATATCATATATAATTAGAAGATGACTATATGGGTCATTTATAAAGCCAAACAAGACCAGAACTCTAGTAATGCGAAATGACCAGCTAATTACAACCCTGGTTTAAATTATGCTCCTAGGTATTACTTGTTCTTTCCAAAATGGGCTGGATATCTGTACTATTTATTCAGCCCCAAAGACCAATTCATTCTTGCAAACATATTGCACGTTTAAAATGTAGCAAGGTTTAAATCATCCAAGCTTATTGTTTTAACTTCCAGCATTTCATTATTCTACTTAATGGTTTGCACATTGTTTTACACAAGTACAATATAATTTTATTGTATGATGTCAAAAAAAAAAAATCCGTGTCCCATTTGCTTCCAACAGAGATGAGAAGTGATGGGATAGGAGACCTAAACTACAGGGATGTTTTGCCTACAGACAGGAAAAGCTCAAGGTTGTTCAACATATGCTTAACTGGGAAGATACATGCTCAGAGTATTAACAACATATACACATCTGAATTAATCCACCCCTCAAGATCGGATTGGCAGAAATATAAAGAAACTGGGCCAGGTCAATCTTTCTCCCATTGTAGTCAACTGGAATGTTGACAGCTTTGACTGGGCCAAGAGAAGGCCCTAATTTAGGCCCCGTGGCTTCTGCACTGGAGCAGGTTTTGTGGCTGGGGATCGCAGCTTTGAGACCCCCATCTGGGGATAAAATACTACATGTGCCAGGTGGTCCCTCAAAACGCAGAGGAACTGAAGGTAGAGCCTGACACAGCTTCCTTCTCCCCCGAGGAATCTTGATTGGCAGCATTCGGGGGTCAAGAACCATGCAGAAGTAGTTCACTTCATGATCTCTAGGACTGCAGGTACCACTGACCAGAGAGATAGAAAGAACAGATCCCACAAGAGGAAAACATTCTGATGGATCGCCCCTGCAAAGGGTAGATGTTTGCCTTTAGCGTTAGGAACCCTACTAGGAATTAAAAAACAGATTTCAAATTGTTCTTTCGGGTCCAATATAAAAATTGCTTTTTCAGAGAAATATTTTTACTCAGTATTTCCACAAGGCATACCCAGTCTAACATAAGCACTGTATCTGCAACGCTGTTGAAGAATGGGTACTTCCCAAGTGCCCTCAGTTGCTCCTGTTCTACTTGCCTTGACCTGTTGCGTCACGTTATACGATATCAAACTGCCATCGTATTCCATTTTAGAAATGATTACGCTTCATTGGTGGGCAAAGTTGCTGCTTGCTGAGTGCTTGTGAGGTTTGATTAATTAGTGCTTATGAAGCGCTTTGAAATTCTTGCATGAATGATGTTACAGAAACACCGAACATCGCTGCTGCTGCTGTGCAGGCAGGTACATGATTAAAGATTTGATGTTGCAAGGTGTGGCTGGGCTTTACCTTCTCTTTGGGAAAATGTTCTGGTTTCCTCAGAATTCCCTCTGGCAAGCTACCTCAGTCTTCCAACCAAACCAAACCAAACCAAACCACTTCAATCTTTCTAGGGCAGGGAAAAATAATAAAAAAAAGATTAGATGAAGGGTATTTCTGAGAACTCATTGCCTGTCTAGGATATTGCACCTCTAGGTGGTCTGATAAACTTCAAGGGCACCTTGGTGATTAAGTTCATTCTCAGACTAACTCCATTTTTCTTCAACTTTTTTTTTTTTTTTTTTTTTTTTTTTTTTTTTCCCACTAAAATTTTTTTTTTTTTTTTTTTTTTTCTTCCCAGA
>VZSF01006565.1:381275-549111 GCA_013398295.1 Chionis minor
TTTTTTTAAATTTTTTTTTTTTTTTTTTTTTTTTTTTAATCATCCACTAGAAGTCTTTTGATTGCTTTCTCCTCTGGGTATTTTACATAGACACCTGACTGCCTGTTAAAGCACCTTCCTGAGGCAGTTTTATCTGTGATATCCGCTCCTTGGCTGGAGAGACCCACCTGTCCCCCTCGATCTCTCCTGCCCAAAGGGAGCTGTTACGCGTTGCATCCCTTTCCATCATTTCTGACTGTGATCCCGACAGCTCCCATCTGCTCTGGAGATTACGGCTCCCCACAGGCAATTCATCCTTGGCCAAGGCAGGAAGCTGCAGGGCTAAGCCCACAACCAGCCTTAAGACGCCCAAGCTGAAGACAATTGCTCCGCAGACTTACCCGCTCAACGGTTTCTCTCTCGCCCGTTGCTGCCGTCGTCGGCTGTTGCTGCGCTCTCGCGGCCCTGCGAGAGCATGCCGCTGGGCGAAGCGAGGGCCGGGATTCCTCTGCCCACAGGTGCTCGGCGCCATCTGAGAGGCCCTGAGGCATCCGGGACATCTGCACAGGAATAGCAGATATGACGCAGGACCTAAAGCAGACTGACGCTCCGCCGAGGCAGCAAACGGATGCCGGGCAGGCTACGCTCCGGCAGCTACAACACCACCGCGTGCCAGCGATGAAGCCACCGAGCGCTCTCTGTACTGCTCGACTCCCCTGTTTCCATTACGATCGAGGGCTCCTGAAAGGATCACTCACATTGATCCTCTGTGTCCATCACACGCTTCACATCCTTTTTGCCTCGCTTACGTTAGCCCAACAGAGCGCGATCCCCGGGTGGTGTCTTTGATTGCAGTCACAGCATAGTGTCTCCAGTTTCATTTTTCCTGGTTGTTCTACTCATTTCACATCCTGCACCCAGTGACAACGTTTTTTGCTATTACTTTTCATAACAACTTCATGGCTAATTTCATAAATACCTTCCTGCATAGAGTAACCTCTGGGTTTAGGTCCTTTGCGCTGCTTACTTTCCTAAGAACTATAAAGAAAAACATATCTATTGTTTTTGCCCCAGGCTTTAGTAGACCGGCTTACTTAGACTGCAAGGCCTGTGCCTGAGGACATGTCTCACTTTAAACATTTAGCATTTATGAGGTTCAAAATAACCAGGCCAAACACCCTTATTATTTATCTAACGCTGTCATCGGCTTCTTGGCTGCTATCAAGGCTGATGCCATCTTCCCAGTCTGTTGTGTATTTTTAGGGACATAAATCTTACGCAGAAGTTTTTAAATTGAGGGGTGGATTAAAATGTTCAAATGCTTAAGTGAAGGATATCAGGAGCCTCTCACTCGGTCCCAGGGAGTCAGGTATAGCATGTCTCCAAATCCGTACCTTCAGTTTTCTGATCGTTGTTCTTGTCTTTGGTCCTTCCGAAAACTGGGTTAGGAATCTACTGTGGCCATAAAGTTTCTTTCGTTAGAAATGAACAAGCCCGTTCTGACCTTTTCCCGGGGCTGGCGTGGGATTTCATGAGGCGTTTCTTGTCAATCACTATATTCTTTGCACGGCTTGCACTGTTCCATGTACGCTTTCAACTGGGTATTCATGCCTGGCCTGTAGATACATTTCCTGGCTCATCTCAGGCATGTCTCTCTATCCCCAGGTGTGAAATATGTATCCCCTGCCTGATGTCAGCTCTTAAATCTCCTGGGATTACCGTTCAGTTCCATTTAAAACAAAATCCGTGCAGTTCTTCATTCACTTCCTAGTGTGGCTGGGGATGGGCACGGGCTCCCGTGGCACTTACTCCTTTCTCTCTGGCTGGCCATGGATTGCAAATTGCTTTCCTGCCTGTCACACACCACGCTGTTCTGCTGGACTGCTCCATTTAAAGGAGTAGAGTCAGTAGTAATTTTTCACCTCCTTGTTTCCCCTTTCTGGATAGACCAGGACTCCACCAGTACCTGCTGCAGTCTGCGTCTTTACACCAGAGCTGGTTCTACTCCCCTCGCTCAGGGCACCCCCACGTTGGCGCTTTAGATGCTCTGCAAGCGTCCAACGCTTTAGGGACTTCCGCTCCACTTTCAATTTTCTTCTCTAAATGCCTGTTTTTCCCCCAATCTTTGAGAATTCTCAGGAGATTCCACGTCGTTGTCGGTGGTCAAGAAAAGTCCAATGGGACTGATCCACAGTTCGGCTCACTTTCAGTTCACCTTCATTCAGCCTAATGTTTTGCCTCCAACACCCATCTAGAAAAGTTATCACAGCTTAATGTCATGACCTTCGTTACCTGTTATTTCACATCACTTTCCTCCAATAAAGATGTGTTCAGCTACAACGTTGGTGGCTAGAGGCACGGTATTCTGTTGGTATCAAATATCTTGGATTTGGAGCTGATACTGACAGTCATTTGTGCTCATCAATACCTGCTAGAAGGTGTGGCAAAGGTTGTCAGGCAGCTGAATAGCTCGTCCTCTTCAGCGTGCCATAGTAATTGATTCACCCAATTTCCTCCTTAAGTCTTTAACCACCTACTCCATGGTGACAGGATACAGCCACGCAGAAAATAATCCACATAAACCCACCACAGATGGGAGTGGACAGAATGAAGGTGTACACCTGGCCCAAGCCAGGTGATTACTCCTGCTTTGCCAATTAAAATCACATTGCCATTTTTGCTAGTTGAACAATAAGCGTCTATTTTACATTCAGCTCTTTGTTTCAGAGCAGATGTGTTCATTCTTACTTTTTAAACTATGTCACCTTTCCTTCAACGTGGGCTTAGGTTAATAAACTGTACATCAAGCACTGCTTAAAAGCTGGCTTCGCAGGATGATAACTGATGAGGGAATTGCTTTTAATTACTGTACAAGTGAGTAGATAAAAATCACAGCCCTAATAATCAGCTCCAGAAACTGACAGCAGCAAAGTCTCACATTTCAAATGTGGATTATTTTTTCTTTCAGCATTCGGCTACAGAAGGCAAATGTTAGTCATTGGATCATCTTCTGTAAGCAAGCCAAAGTTATGTGTAACATTTCTGGATGTTAATAGGACACAGTTCTGGCAGAACAGAAATAAGGGTAACGTTAAAGATTAGAGCAAGCTTGGAGGGGAAGAAAAGTGCTTTTCTCAATCCAGGCTTTCAAGAAGAACAATCATCTCACCTACATCTGCTGCTAGAACTTTTAAAGTCCAAGGACAGCAAAAGCAAACAACTTCCTTGCACAGCTATCAAGAGTCAGAGAGAGCATGAGGCTTCCCAGACTGCCTTCAAAACCAGCAGCATTTGGCCCATTACCATCCACACCAGGCTAATGTATTTTTAATAGTTCACCTCCTAAAGAGATACTGCAGGCCACGAGATGCAAATTAGCCAGCCAGAACTGAGCGAGTCTGCGGTATGAGAAATTTTAGGGAAGGATGAAATAAATGAAAGGAGGATTACAAAGTGGGTTTGGTGCTCTGACGAGAGGAGAAAAATGCGTTCACGAAGCCCAGTAAAACTTTCTTTTTCTGGTTTATTAGGTGTTTGCAAAAAGGTCTCAGTTGCAAAGTACGACATGTTCTTTTTCTGAAGACTCATCTACAGCAGAGAGGCTCTGATAAATCAGCTGCTTTCTTTTTTAGCCAACTATGCAGCGTATGGGAAGCTGAGGCTTGTATTACGGCTTTGTTAAAACATTAGATGTTGCATGAAAGCTGCCATGTGAACTCCATTTTGAATGTATTTCAATGCAGGTTTTTACAATAGGAAAAATAAACACTTAGCAGTTCAGGAAACCAGAATCTAAAATACTGTAGTCATGAATTTGTTTATTTGTTGCTTTCCTGCTATAGATCAGCCTGTCAGGATACCTCCTTCATGTAAATATTTAAGATCTACAACAAAACAATTCCGATAGAAAAAAATTAAACTCCGAAAAGGAGAGAGGAAAAGGAGGATGCAGAGTTTTATTTATTTAAAAAAAACACAGATGCGGCTCTCTTTGCATCTATCAAGTGTATTCTCTGATGAAAAGGAGAAATATTCTGATTGTAAAGGCATTATGTGTAGCGAACAGCACTTAGCTCCTTAAAACCACATGTTCTATAGATTCAAAGTTACCATATTCCTTTTTGGTTTTTTTATGGGGCAATAATTTTAGCTCTCAAAAGTCCACATGAAAAACCGAAAATCCAGGATTTCAGAACTAGAGAAGTTCAGAATAGTAGTCATCTGGAAGCCTCCTCTTTTCATGTTGGTAAAGTATAATGTTACTTCACGCCATTTGGCTGCAAATGTAAATTACACCTTTTTTCAGTTGTTAGGACAGGATAGAAAACCACATAATTCTAATGAGTCATAAATGTTTCACCATTTTTTTCTTCATTTAATTCATATGGTGCCAACACCTGTGAAAACAATCAGCATCATAGCTGTGTGCTCCACTTAAATTTGCTTTAGGGTATGCTTGAGTAAAAGCTTTTATATCTCATTTCTCTACATTATTAACACGATGCCCTGAATCATTCTATAATTTAAGCATGCTCATTTCATTCTCAGCTATTTTATTAGGACTAGAAAAGATGCTCAAAGACTACGACAGTCTTAAAACAGACATAGACACACACACATACCCATTCTTGATCCTTACTGTAACAAAATATCTATAACAAGATCTTCACATTATTTTTTATATGCTTTGGCAGTGTTGCACCTTGAATTACGAATCTAAACTGTTAGTACAAGAGCCATAGCACAAAGCTTTCTCCCGAAAGGCTTTGCAACCATTGCTGTAAGGTGAGTTCATTTCATGATTGCAGCATCTGCACCGAACTGTATTTTAAGCGATTGCCAAAGGAAAAGGCACCTTGTTTTCCAGTGGGAAGAGTGCAGTGGTTGGAAGCCTAGTTGTGGAGTCACTAGATGGTGCCAGAGAGGAGCACACACGGGTAACGCTGCAGCCCTGCTTTAGTTGGAGCTGGGCAATGGGGTGGTTAAGTTCATCTACAGCAGAAGCGCACCAGCTAAAGGGTAACCTTTCCAAGAAAACCAGGGGTGAGATTTACGCCCACACTTCAGTGTCTGAAGAAACAACATAACAACTGGAGGATACAGAAAAGAGCCTAAATTCTATTGACTTTCAGTGGTCATCAGGCCTCTGACCCCCTTAGGAACCCTTTGTAACTCCACCTGGCATCTACGTAGCCATGAATGACTTAGAACAATTTGCAAAGGGCTTTTATCTAGAATTTTATAACAAAAGGGAAAGAGGTACTGAGCGCTCTCCCTACGTTTCAATGGGGATTGCATCTCAAACTTCCTCTCTAAAATTCTTCATCTAAACACACACAATTCAATATAGATGTGTGAGCATAGCACATTAAGCTGGAAGGTCCAGAGACCGTATTTCCCGAAGAGATCCTTTCCCAAAATGCGTGCACAAATGTACATTCCAGTGTTAAACAGCATACTACAAGTAACCATCCAGGGCCAATTTGTGATCAGGAAGCAGGCCAAAGCTCAGCCGATAAACGCTTCAAGCAAAATGTTTGCAGTTGTGATTCATTGCAATAACTTCCATTGTAATCCAGAGGTGGGGACATACTCCACGTAGCTCAAGCCAGCTAGCCCAGAGCCGGAGAGCAGCGCAGGGTCTCGGGGAAGGACTCAGACTGTCCAGCTGAGCAACCCAAGTCAAGCATGCTCGTTAATTTAAAGCTTCTGAACCGCAGCATGGTACCACCTGCACACACGAGAGCAGCCTGATCGCTCCCTTCCAGGTCTACAGAATTTCAACGCTGACTTTGAGGTGATTAAGAACAAGTGGTCCGATAATAATTTCAAACGCAGTTATTCCAGTAATCTGTACATTTTTACATGTCGTGTCACATTAATAAAAAAAAAAAAAGAAAAGAAAGAGGTCGATCCTCAGTTTCTTAATGGATAAGAATCTTCACCTGTGACGACACACCAATGCCCTTGTACTGGCAGTTTGCACAAAAGACACTTTCCTTTCTCTTTGCTTCTTTCCAGACTTCTTAAGATCTTCCACACAGCCACGGGACTTTGGGGCAGTGGGGGTAAGCATGGAAACCAATGCTACTCATAGAACACCTGTGGGTATATTTATTCATTCCCAACAGTATGCAGCAGCCCCAGTGTCTTCCAGTGCCAGACTGGAACACACAGCAATGGGACTGGATGGTGCTGAATCTCACGCAGTCCTGTCTCTACATATCGCAGTGCCCTCTGTTTGCTGCGACCAAAAAACCAACTGCTTCTTCCAATTTCACCTCTTTCAAACCTTCTTCCTTCCTGTTGGTCTACCCGATCTGCTTTGAAAGCATAAGTGAAAATCCTTGTGATTTAGACAGAAACTATCTTCACCTTTGCAGGAAAGAGGTTGCTCTTGCAGAACCCGTTCAAAAGACCACTCCGCATAGCAGGGCTGTGCTTACTTGATATTGTTTAATTCTCAATAGTTTACTCAGCTGAAGGTCTGTTTCATTTGAATTGCTGCTAGAATGTTTCAAAAATATGTAAGAAATAGATTTAAAAATTTCACTAAAATAATTCTGTATATACTTGAAGCCCTCCAGACTCCCTGACCCATGCAGTACCCATGAGATGCAACGTTTTCTATGGTGCCATACATGCATTCTTAACTTTGAAATGGAACAAGAAGGGAATATTTATACTGGCTGTAACTTAATTAAATTAATTAACTAAAATACAAGAGCTCTCTCAAACTAGGAGGTCCTGAAGAACAGAAAAGAATGAGCTTTACCTTTATTTCCCAATGAAACCAATCTCTGTTATTGAAATGCTCAACTAAAAAAAATCAGAATTTTTACATATGGGAATGCTGATTTTCCTGACTGTAAACTGCAAATCTTTCTTCATTTCAGTTCTTCCACTGTGAAGGCAGCTTCTGTGCTAGGAACTTTAAGAGGACAGTCTTGAAATGTTATTAATGAGAACTTACTGTATACTTCATATTTGACATAGGTGCACTCTGCCTCCTAATGGAAGTCGCATGTGTTTTTCCCCCAAGTATGCACTGGTAAGTAATGACCCATCATCAGGCAGCGACTGATGACAATTGATCATATGGCCATCTACAGCAGCAAGAAATTAGAGTAATCTCTCAAGAGAATAATCAGAGAACAATTTTCCAGGGTCACCACTAGCAAAGAAGCTCACTGAAGAAGAAAACAGACTCGGTCTTCACTCTTGATTTTCTTTTTTCTCCTGGATTTCATTTTATACACAAGCTTTACATTTGTTTTTAGAAAATTTTATGAGGCAGACTGAAACGTTAAGGGGATTAAGGAATGGGAGACAGTCTTTCACCTCCAAGCCTTCAGTTCAAATCCGGCTTAGGTTAGTAATGAACAAGAAGTATTTACCATTGCTGTTCAGTGTCTTTACAAAATGGATTGGTGGTTCTGGCTCGCTTCCTAGCAATAAATGTGCATGCCACAACTGGCAACTCCGTTGCCGTTCTCAGCAGACAGAGCCAAGAATTAAATGAAGCACGGGAAGCAAAGTTACCTCTCCCCCACTACGGGCCAGGGTGGAGGCACCTTGGCAGGAGAAGCCTTCTCCACTGCTGCCCGAGCGGGGCTCTGCCACAGACCGGCACAAAGACATCACTATTGTGAACTGTAACTGTCAAACCAGCTCCTTGTTCAGCACCAAATGCACTGATTTTCTTAAAAATAAAAATAGAAATTAGATACTGCCTAGCGTGGGACAGATTGGTGACTCAGACTGGGCCATGTTCTTCCTTATGCTAAAGTACAGATTAACCTGCCATTACACAGAGATTAAAACTTGATGTAAATGCAATAGATTGCCACTGCATAAGGCTTCTTTGTCCTGCCAGGGACATGGCCCTAACTTAGGGGAGGAAGAAGAAAAAAAAGAAAAAGAAAAAAAAAAAAAAGGGTCTTTTTCTTCCCTGTAATCACATGACAGATCATTTCTCAGGCTAGGAGACTTTGACTCATTGACACCAGAAGCCACTAGACCAGGAAGTTTGTTTTTTCTTATGCCATAAACTTAGAGTAATTCCACTGAAATAAATGGAGTCAACCACCCACACAGAGCAGCATAAAAGGGATTGGAACACACCCCGCTCTTATCTGGCCAATATTGGAGAGAAAAAGTGACTAACACAAATTATAAAACGCTGCCACGCTGCTGTTCTGAGGGCATCAGCACCATCAACTGGAAGGGCACCGAACACCCTCGCGCGTGGTTACAGCAACCCAGGCCTTTAGCCTTGGAGGGATTCTACCATTGAACAGTGCCAAATGAAAAATGCATGAAATTTAATCTAAAAATAACAAGATGGGTCAAGAGAATAATGATTCCAGTCTACGCAGCTAGGTGAATTTATGGTGATGCCATCTTTTATATTTCATAGGATATTCACTATGGACCCTAACATTTCCATGCGTTTGAACAGTTTATTTATCCATATTTTATTACCACTGTAAACATAATTATCACAGCATCTTCATGCTGAAAGTGATTGATAGATTTTGTTACTTGCTTGTCAAGATGCTCATGTTCACTGTATTCATCCATCCCACCAACCCAGAGACTGATGACTGTGCTAGCCTATTAATAAAAGTCTATTACAGTACATTGATGCTACTCCTCTCAAACAATATTAATGCAAGCCCTGCAGCAAGAGGCGTATTTTTAACTTGCAACAATACAATGAGGCCTATTTCATTACAATTAACTCCTTTACATTTTACTCAGACCGTCCATTCTTAGCCATAAAGAACAACCACAAAGTCTCCTCACTCGTTATTTTCCATTGTTTTAAAAAGACATTGTTCACCCAGCCCAAGATTTCAAAAGTAATTGGTGATTTTCAGTACCTCTACTTGAGGCTGATGAACTTGGGACAATATAAAGTGCAGATGATTTTATGAAATGCTGAGTAGCTACCTTTCAAAGAGAAAAGAATCACAAGTTGACAACTCCGAAACTGAAGGACTCAAGACGAGTCATTGATTGTGAAGATCTCGTCTGCTAAGAGTTCAACTGGCAGCAGGCAATGCATGAAAGATATTTCTCCAAATAATAACAGCTGGCAAAGCAAAATAATAATAAAAAAACCCAAACTTTGAACATGCTCAAGTCCTAAATGCAATATCGCTGGCAAAATTGTTTTTCCTGGTTATCAAGCAGAACAGTGTACTTTTCTACATACGCTCCTCTAGGATGAACTCGTTGCATTCTGCCACTGGAGTTTTGGCTTGATTCAGAGATATTCAAATTGAAATGTATTGATCCTGCTAAAGAAGCCAGATTATTAACAGTTAAGATACTTTTGATACTTCGAGATATGGTGGGGAAAAAAAAAAATCAGCTCGCAAGTGAGGAAAACAACAAATGGATAAGAGATACTGATCTTTTAATACCAACCGCGTTTTGTTGGGGTTTTTTTAAGCAGAACTTGAATAAGCCTGCAGTACTAGAACTTCCATAGTAACTTAATAGTGTCTTAAACAGACAAACCCAGAAAACCATAAGTCTTCTGACTCTGTCCAACAAAAAGCTTATAAAGTGTTTAACTTTAAGCATGGGAGCAATACCTTTTAGGTTTCTTTGGTGAAGATACTTATCTTGTAGCAGTTAAGCACGGGCTTAACTCTTTCACTGTGTGTCAATAACCTTATAAAAACCTATGAGGATTTTATAGGAAATAATATTGGTTCTGTTGTTCGCAAAACACATGCAATTTCCGGGAAATCTAGGTTCAGCAATCACAGCCTGAATTACCACGCTTAGATCCTCAGCCTGCGCAAATCACTGGCGCTCCACTGACTTTACCTTAGCCCATAACCCCTTGGAGATACAGCCTCGGGCCCCCGAACAGTGCTGTTAGCCCCAACAGCTCTCAAAGGCTGAAGGCTTGGAGCTCAGTCAGAGAGGTGGTGCTGGCTTTAGTGGAAATGGCTTACGCGGTTACCTCTCCCAGCTGTCTGCAGCGGTCCCCCACCAGAAGCTGAAACAGAGCCATCAGAAAGCAACACGGTCCAGCCCTCGTGCGCACAGCTCGGAGCCAGGACATTAATTTTAACTGCCAATGGTCTGCAAACTATGACAGTTGATAAACTGGCACTTGCTTGCATCTGCTGCCTCCACTAGTAGGGTGGAAGACCATGGCAAAGTGGCAGAGTAGACATCGAGGGCAGTAACCCCTTCCTCCGCCCGAACAAAATTAATAGCGCTTGTTTGCCAGAGCCCTAATCTGTTCAGAGTGGAACGATCAGTTGAAAGAAGCAACTCCATTTAACTTCGTTTGGAGGGGAACAGAGAGAGGATTTTCTACATTTCATGAGGCAGTGAATGGGAAAGGAGTTGTGTATATACAGTACCCCTTGTAATTTTAATTCACATTGCCCCCTCTCAGTGAATAAATCTTGTTAAACCTTATCCTCTCGGAGACCATCTGGACGAAAACTATTCAGGAAACGTCACCGTTGGTACAAGAACTTAAATCTCACCATAAATCTCAGCATGTCAAAGCCAAGCATGCATGCCTTAAAGAAACTTCGCAGCTGTGACTCGCTCAGAGTTGCAGACATGTGTGTGCGAACGGTGCCTCCCAAGAAACACATTGCTACGTTTTGGTAACTCTTAAAAACAAATGAAAGCAAACTCCAGGATTTGCTCTTTTTCAGATAGCTTTGACTTTTTTTTTTTTTTAATAGAAAAGAAACAAAATACTTTAATAAAAGCCACATAAAATTTACTACCCTATTAGAACTGTACCGGCTCAAATGATCCCCACCCTCCTCCTTATCTTTCTCTGATTACTTCTCCCTCTCTTCCAAAGTACATGTGCTAATGTGGCAAGCTATGCTGAAAATCAGAAATCATGATTACTTTGCTCTGTAATCTGATTGCCTGTATAGTTAGACACCTGCCTTCCTGGCAAATTTCTTTATGGTAACAGGGTAGGAGCAGGTTGGCCTTTTAAATGCCAGATACAGTCAAAACAGCTTTGCTCTAAGCTCAGTAAGAACACCACTCTTGTCCAACAACAGATATTCTCCTCTCTCTCCACCCCAAACCTGGGATAATTGTTTTTACAGAAAACCATTTCATATTGAGTTCACCAATTTCAAAGTATGCAAAACATAATGCAAAAGTTACAAGGCAATCCATCCAGTACGTGGAAAAAATAGAAAAGTAACTAGTAGAATTAATCTACACTCCACGCTTTGACCAAAACATTTTTGGGATGAATGCAGGCTTGGTAAAACAAAAGGTTCTGCAAGTTTCCTTCATTTTCACTCACTTCCATAAAGGAGCAAAACTCAAAATGTTTTGAAAAGAACCTTGTTTGGAAACATTTTTCAGGTAAGAAAAAAACCCTTCATAAACAGGTAAGTCCCAAAGAGAGCATTTCATTCTCATTTAAGCAAAACATTTTACTTGATTGAAACTGAAATTTTTTCAGTTTTCTGCATTCTGAAAGATGAACTGCCAGAGAGCTTCACAATCAGCTACTTTTGCACAATGAAAGTAACTTAGGAGCCTGGGAAGGGATTGATTAGACGTGCTAGATGGAAACAAGTTCCATGGGCCCAAGCAATGGGGTATTCCTGATATATATCAACATACCGCAATTGATGAGTAGAACTTTCTCCAATAGCTGGGAAGGTTTCCTGGTGAGTCAAGTTAAGATCACTGGACCTCACTCTTGAATTCAATACAGGTGATCCAGGTTTATTTTTGCAAGAAACTGCCATTCTGTGAAGCTGCGTAACACCACTGCAAAGCATCTCAGCTACCATCACAACAGCAGACACGACGCTGGTCTGCTAACACAGGTTCTTGCTTCACTACCTACAAAAAAAAAAAAAAATAAAAACCACACCCAGAAAACCCCCCCAAAAACAAACAAGGGAGATTAATTACCCTTAGAGGTAATAGGTGATATCCAAACATGCAAAGACTACCTAGATGGCTCCCTACAAGGTAATCCATCCTTTTCCTACAAGTACAACGATACTTACTACTAAGAATTATCAGCCTCTCACTGGAGAATCAATATTGTCTGGGCTTCAGCATATGGTTGTCTAAGAACCGTAGAGTGAACCAGTAAAGGAAACATTTGCTAGCTCAGCAGGAAAGATGATCAGCAATGTTTTGTCGTCATGCAAGGTGTATTGTTTCTTCTTTTTAAAGCTATATCCCATGGTGGGCTCTAATTCCTCCCACATGGCTTTCTACACCAAACTGGGGAGCTAAATTAGGAAGGGGCGCTGCTTTAGTCTGCCTACATAGTCAACAGATGGAGGCACGTGGGCTGAATTGCCGTCTGGAGGTGCGTATCGCTTTCCAGCTTCAATGGGGGAGCCTTGGGTGATTGGGTGCTAACTTACCTCAGTTACATGCTCGAAGTCAGGTGGTGCAAATCCAGGAGCAACGGTACTACTTTTCCTGTCCTAAACTGGTGCGGACTCTTGCTATGTGTTGCAAAACAAACGGCAAATACTAATAGTTTTGGTGGAAGTGCCAACAGTTAGTATACAAATTAGTGCTTTGGACCTAAACCTAGGATATTATTATTCTTATTACAGAAATCTAGACTGTTTTGTATGTCCTTTAACTTCACACCTTCAACTGCGCAGCTATATAGTTATTCAACTGCACAACTGGACATACTGTGTGAGATTGTTTTCACTTTTCATGGAAGCTTCACCCAGAGCTTGCCACTACTGGAAGGAAGACAGCAAATTTGCTAGGCCAACTTGCTGCACTGGTACAGTAAAACAGTTGTTCCTATGGCAAGTAGTGTGTATATATATATTATTTATTTTTTTTTCAACGCGCAGTACAAGGAAAGGGTGACTTCAACTGAATTTCACAGGTGAAGTTCAGATGAGTTCAGATCTATTCAAGCCCTTTCAGTGTTCCCATATGCTTGACTCGAGTCCAAACATTTAATTGTCAGCTCCAAACAAAAACTTCCAATGAAGAAGCAGAGGAGGGGATTGTGAACTCTGCTTCCCAGCACTAAGGACTTGAGCACTTTTTTCTTTTTTTTTTTTTTTTATAATCTGTCATTTGTACTTTTTCATACTAAAGGTGACAGTCTAATTCACATATGACCAACACCCATAAATCATGTTGGGGGGAGGAAATATTCATAAATCCATATCAAACAGCACCCAAATTATGACAAATGACATGGCAGTCATAAAATTGCACAAGCACAACTCACCAAGTCATTAATTTCATGGCCGTGGAAAATAAACAGACACATTTTTTTCGCAGCCCTAATAAATTTTAAAAAACTCAAAGAATGGTCCATCTGCTTCGAATAATTTTTAATTTCCTATTCTGTCTCGTTCCCATTAGCTATTCCACTGAGATATTTGCTAAATTCTTTCATTTGCCTCCTCCCATCTGTATTCAATTACTGTATTCCCAAATAGAGTTAGTTTTTCTTTCTCCTAAGCGCAGTACAAAATATCCCCACCTGTACCTTAAAGCAAATGTTATGTGTGTTTTATTATCTGTTAGACTCTATGAGTCATTCTAACTCGATTGCCTGTGCTGAAAGACTTGGAGGGCAATCTGATTTTGATGTTTTCTGGCTTTGGTGAAAAACACCTGCCTGATTCTCATAGCTAATCTATTAACTTGGTAAATGCCTCAACAGATGTTCTAGAATCAGCTAGGGATCAGGGTCTGTCCTCGTGACAGCGTCCGCTTGTAAGCTTGAAATATTTAAATGTTCAGAGATCAGAGGCCAATGATATGTTTTGGGTACAAGCTTTCACTAAATCATATTTTTTCAGTCAGTCCCCGGAGTGCAATCCACATACAATAAGTGGCTGCAGCGTTCTGACTGAGCAGGCCAACAATACAGGCCTCCTTGAACTTTGAAAGGACAAGAATTTCAAGGCAGGACTGGCTTCTTTTACTGAAAAATGGAACAAATTTTAGACTGTGCTGAAGCTGTTCCCTTTTAAGCTACACGTCTTTTTTCCAGTTCCTTTCCTTTCTTCCTAATGAAACCCATTAAGAAAGTATAAGCCTTGGCTTTGAGACCTGCCTTTCCAAGGATAACTTAAAGTCTCCGAGGAACCTGCTCTAAGCCGTCATCCTCTGTTTGGGTCAACACTGCTCTGCATGATTCACTTACTGTGGGCCTGATCTTCCACTTTGTTATGTTGGTTTTCAGCCAGGCTTGCTCCACTGACGCTAAGCCATTCCACTCTGTAATAGTCCCCAAGGCTGCACAGACTGGCTGGGATCACTGGAGCAGAGCAATCCCTTGAGGAGGCTTTACTTCTCCTATAGGAAGGGTGGGATAGATGCATGACATCAGTGTCAAGCCCACACGAATTCCCATTTTGCAGGTTAAGGCAGTTTTCTATCCAGCTAGCACCACCAGAGCAACACAAATGAGAAAAGAAGGGCTCGTGACACAGATAACCCCGTGGCCACTGCTGCCTCCCCTCTGCTTTCACAAATGGCCCTTTGTCAATCAAAACTGGACCCGCGGGACTAAAATATTTATTACTTTTGTGAGCTTTTATATCATCTTGATTCTTATAAGAAATGCTCAGGCTTGTAATAAAAGCTCCCAAACGATTCTATTTGAAATGGCTGCAAGCTTCACTGCAAAAATTGTCTCAATGAGATCACATGAAAGGCAGAACAACTAGAAATCTGACCTTCACTCACCACTTGACTCTGGTCACTTCACTTACCCTTTGTTTACCTCCACTTCTTCATCTGCTAAATGGGCTTTATTAATGCAAACTTACTTCACTGTTTTAAAGCTTAATTAGTTAATGCTTGTAAAGTGTTTTGAGATCAATAGGGTATTATTACTAATGTATTCCAAATCTCATCTGTGTTGCTATTTGATCTTGGACGCTTGACAAGAAGGCTTTCACTGTTCCACATCTTCAACAACCCTCAGAAGCAGCTCTGCTGTTAGAGCTTTCACATGAGCGATCAGCAGATGGAGTTGGAGGAGTGAGAAGGGAAATGACCGATTCAGACCATTATTGCTGTTACATATGCTGCTTTCCAGAAGACAAAGTAGAAAATACAAAGGGAGGGTTGATAACAAATACTTAGGCATTTAAAGGAAGACACTGAAAGCACAGAGAATTGCTTATGCGTTATCTGAAGTGACTGCATTTTCCAAAAGCATCCTTCTGGAATAGCCATCTTGTTAGCCCTCAAGCCTGACAAGAGTTAGAAAAAGGTTCTAAATGTGAGGTGAGGGAGAAGAAAGAGTCACTGTAAACACTGTTCCCCTCTGAGGATCTATACCAAAAAGCTTCATTAAGGAGATTTTCTGTAAACAAATGCAGGAGAATTGACCATAGCTTACCTCCTAGGAATAGTTTCTTCCTTCAGTTTTCAGGCTGAACTCAAATCTGCTCCTCTCCCATCACACAGAGATTTGAAGATGGACCTGGTTAGTGGAAAGATACAACAACAGAGTTTAATTTACAAAGTGTAATCCCTGCAAAATTCTCTTTATAAATTCGGCAGATATGTGTACCTACTCTTCACTTCTTGCCTCTTAACACTTTCAAAGTGGTATCGTTTAAAAAAAAAAAAAAAAAATTAAGAAGAAACACTGGGCCACGTCCCGGTCCAGTCCTGCTGGGTACAAGCAGCTCCTTGACCTGAAGAACTAGGTAGGGACTGTGCGGGCAAGAGAGAATGTCTGGATAAGCAGGAGCCAAAGCCAGTTTTAACCCACGTGCCCCTGTTCCTGTAGAAAATCTGACACCAGAGGGAGAAACAGTATGACCAGTGCCTGTTCCACAGGAATAAAACATGGCAAACATAAACTTTTTCTTATAGCCTGTGCAACCTGGAGGTGGTCTCCAGACTCAAGCACAGTTGCATGCCTACACCTCTCTTCTGCAAAGATCAAGATTTTGGTTCAGGATCCTCTCTAACCTAGAACATTTTAAAACCTTTTATCTGTATTCTACACATCTTTTCTTCAGTAAACGTTTGGAAAAAACTACTTTCCAGATTAACACAGGAAAGAGAATACATTTTCCATACCAGATACATGCAGCTCCATTGACACAAGCTGTGTTGCATGTGTAGATCCTTTGGTAATAAAAGAGATACATAATTTATAAACCAAGAATAATTAAATATGATGTTATCATAGCTGTCCACAGCAGAGGGTGCTAAGATTAAAGAGAACTGACCATCGAGTTAACATCTGGGCCAACGGGAGCAGATTTACAGCAAGCAGGAGATGGAGGTCTGTTGATTAGTGGAGTAATGAAGACATTGGTTGACTCTTCATGAATGCTACCTCTGTTGCTTTTTCAGAAATTCAGGCTTTTCATAAGAAAGGAAGTACAACATCCAGAGCAGAAAAATGATGCTTGATTTCTTGCGCCAATAATTTTTTCAGAAATTGAATTTAAAATGCCTACTAATAAAAACAAACCAGATCAAACAAACAAGCAAGCAGGTAGTGAATGTTTTCCTATAATCTGGTTTTTTTTCCTCCCAGAAGTTTTTTAATCAGTGTCAAGGAGATACATTTGTCTCATTGCCAAAAGCAGTCTTAAGAGGGGCAAATTCAGAAATACTTCTGCCAGTGAAACTGGCTGTTACTTCAATGAAAATAAGGTATTTGACTGATAGCTTAGCTTCTATTGTATTTCTGTGAAAACACATCCTTGAATTTAGAGCTGTGTAATGACATTATTACATTAAGCTTGTTATTTGAAAACAGACAAACTGCTCCAAAAATATTCTGCTACTAGACACATATTTGGCTACGTCTCTTCAGAGATGACTGAACATGTCATTAAGTCCCCCCTCCCTATACCTACCTACCCACTGTTTTTCACAGACTGTTAAATTTGCTTGTAGGCCAGGATGAAGCAAAAAGAAGGGAAGAGGCAAGAGGTAGAATACCGACAGCTCTGAAGCACATACCTGAGGCCCTGGAAAGTTCACAAGTTTGAAAAGGGATTACCAAATCTTTGCCTAGTGAGTCGATCTGAACTCAGAGGAGGCGGCAAGCAGAAGTTTTTACCCTTTGATGAAATGCAGCATCCTCTTGTCAGTAGTTCTCAGTCTTCCCCACACAAAACAAGCCCTCCTCAATTCTCTGCTCCTTCACTCACGCCTTCGCAGGAGGCACCTTCTCACCCACTGAGCACAGGAGCAGCAATTGAGGTTGTCTCTTTGAAACGCCTTAGAAGGTGTCATCCTCAGGATCAGCTCTCTGACCTACGAGACCTGAAGAGGAATCAGACATAGGTCAGAGGAGGGAGTAACTTTGCAACTGGAATCACAGCGATGAACTTGTCTAATTTTAAAACGGAGCCAGAGAAGCTCACCTGTGACAGCAGACATGACATCGATCCCAGATCCACATTCCTGTGTGAAATAACTAGATTGCTTGTTAACCTCTAACAGTGAAAGGCTAACAACTGGGAGGCTGAAATACTTTGTCACTGCTTGCCATGGATGTGTCCCTTCAGGTCAGGACCCCACCACACAAGCCCCGCAGCGCGGGTAGAACTTTTAGAGCTGCCATCCATGCAGTCCCCATGCTGGGACTTTTCATCAATGGTAAGTTCAGTGCAACTATCAAGCAAACAACTGATAAAAGTAGTTTGTCTTATTAAATAAAAACAAAAACCCATTTTTTAAAAAAATCTGAAATCCAGGATGGTTTTCTGCTTGCCAGCTTTGACATCAGGGGAACTCCCGATTCACACCGGAGCGAGTAGAAGTCAGACTTCAGGAGAGAACAGATGGTTCAACACTTCTGCTCGAAAGCACAGGACACTCACACTAGAGAAAGGCAGAGAGAAAGTGGAAGGCTGAAAGACAGCCTTGCAGAAGAAATCCCACATACGCCATGGCTGACAACTTGTTGGGAACCCAGCTTTGACCAAAGCAACTGACACGACTCCCCGCAGACGTCTACTTGTTTCAGTGGAAGTTAGGAGGCCAAACAGGCGTTGGTCTCATCAGCGTTTTGGAGGATCTGGACTTTATCACTTTGGTAGAACCTAACACCTTTGTGCATAAAGTCCCAGGTTCAAATCTTGTGGCAAGATGAGAAGAACCTGGCTACAGACCGTAAGGTAAAGAGAAAAGCACCGTAATGCTCGAGCATACACACAAGTTCTCAAGGCAGAATTCCTGTTATGACTGACGTAACACTGGGATTCATTTAGCCGCTACTCAATTAGAAATTCTTCTTTTTTCTTCTTTTCTCCTCCAAGTTACCACCCTCACTAGGCATGAGTACTCACTAAAGAGCAAAGACAAGTAGTAAATAAAATGCAATGACAGTTGGTTTGTACCTCTTTTCATTCCCTCTATACGACTCCCTCAACCTTAAAATTTACAGAAATAAAGACCAGGTTTTCTATGCAGAAAATTAAAAGGTCGGGTGTCGAATGTCAATTCTATAAGAGGGAGGAGACTGAAAGAAAGAAACCCATAGAAGGAAATGCACCACATTCTTCCACCCTCTATCCCAACAAATCCAATTAAACTTGCCAAGACACACACACGCCGTCAATCATTCTAGATCCTATCTGCCCTATCAATATTTCAGCAGTATTTCACTCCCTTACTTTCCAGGACTCCACACACTCCACACAGCATGCACTCATTGTTCCCTGTGCTCTTTCCTTGTCCCTTTTAATCAGTCACAACAAGCCACATTAATTTCTTCCCCGCACCTTATGCTACATCAAACTAGTTGGTTAGCTGGCACAGCAGAGCTTCTTTGTGCTCCATTGATGGTTTGTGGGTTCGTTTTGTTGTTGGGGTGGGTTTTTTTTGTTTTGCTTTTAAACAGGAAAACGCAGGACGCAAAACGTGGCTGTTTATGTACAGAAGGACACTGATACTGAGGAATTGTGTCCGTCCTCATAAAACAGGATTGCGTATTGGGAAATACTGCTTTCTTATCGCGGTGGCCTCAATTTAAAGAGCACAAGGAAAACGGGCTAAAAACTTTAGAAAACTTCTGGTAACATACAAGATCCAGAAGTCCCCCAGAGACCTTGTATACCTGACATGGGCATTCTCAAAGCCTGCCCTGGACAAGATAGCATTATCAAAATAACATTAGTCCTTCGGACTTCTGTTCCTACGTAAGCTGTAGGGTTCTGATTTCAGAACAGAACTAAATCTCCTGAACAGCAAAGGGAGATGCGTGATGGCTTTCTTGTTCTGTGTATCTTGTGCAGGACTGAGGGCACTCTCAAGGGCTTCCCTTGAGCGATGGACATACACAGTAACTCATTTTCACAGATGAGGTTATTTCAGGTGCACTGGAAAGATCACAGCCATATCTTTTGCCAGTATAATAATAGGTCTGTCAGCTTTCTCTTCAAATTCTCTCTTGATGTCACCAAAGGAAACTTGCAGAAAGCAAATCTGATGGAGGATTTCACTGATGGTTGGTCTGCCTGTGCTGACAGAACAGGCAGTGACCTCCTAAAGTGGCTCCTAAAGAACGAGCAGGCTTTCAAGCAGGTGGTAGCTATTCCAGCTGAGCAATTTGTCGATATGCATTTTACCGTTTTCCAGTATTCTCACGTCTTGAACCACTCTAGTGCTGAGTGGATCCCCACCTTGAAGGTAAGCTCCGATTTTGAGCTCTTATTCCATCCCTATGACATTTTTCTTTTTTTTCCTGAAAGGCCTCAAAAGTTGACATTGCAGCCTTATGTCCATACAAGATGACTGGAGTGCATAAATGAAATGACACAAAAACACACATGCTGGTGACCATTATGTGTGCTGGCACAGCCACCAGACAACAGAGACCAGTTTCCCAACTTTATAGATCCAGTTCTGAATAGATATGACCAGATTCTAGTGATTAGCCTGTACTCTCCCCCTCAAATCCAAACAGAAGCTGGAAGAGGCTAAAGCTTTTCTTTTCTCTCTTGCAAAGAGGATTTTTATCTTTCTGGAATCATAGCCTCTCGCTTGCTGAGTCTAGCTTATGTGTCTAAAAGTGCTCTTCAGTCTGCAACATCGCGCCTTCTGTTCTCAAATACAGTTCTAACAGGTGTCTCCTGATGCGACTGTCCCAACCCCCAATGACATTTCAAGCTCTCTCTGCACGAAATGTGAATTCTAAGATTTTAAATCTTCTCGTGTAATCAGTAAAAAATTTCAGAGGTGCAAACTCATGCATCTTTTGGACAGAACAAATTTAAATGTTAACTTTTCAACTTCAGTTTTATTAAATTATCAGGGAATGCTGAGCTTCCAGTAGCAGGAGAGAGTTCACCTGGAAAGCATAACTGCATCTCCTATCACGGTGAGAACCAAGTACACTCCCCTGAAAGATCTTGTTTTGCTTCCCCTTGCTGAGACCTACCACATAGTCCTGTGGGATCCAGGCGTAAATCTGGTTGATCATGCCTTGAAAGTGCAGGGAAAGCCAACTACACATAGAGCACTACAGTCTCCTCAGACAACAGACACCTTGCTAATCATTCGAGAACGAGCTGAGATTAAAAGGACTCGCATAGACAGACAGGCTTGTTATTCAGACAGTTCCCTACCTCTTTTTAGCATTCTCACTGGGGATCTACACTTTGGAGAGTCCCAATCCCTCATCTAAAAAGGGGCTTTTATCCACTTTAGAACTTCTTTGAAGCAAAGCTCCCCAAAACCATGAAGGGAGCCGCGTAATCTGGGATCCAGGGTAAAAAGGGGAAAACCCCACTCTGCAAAGTTCTGGCTGTAATATAGACCTCAAGGTTTTGAAAACCAACATCCCAAGACGTGCTGTCCAGAAAGCATTTCTTAGCCCAGTTCAGATGAATTAAAGCCAAAGGGAATTTCTGAATGAGTCACAACCAGAAGAGGCCATAGAGCACCTGTAAAATATTGACTGCAATGTGACCCATTTCCTATATTTGGTGACCAGTGTGTAATTTCCACATGAATTGGGAAGCGACTTTATGACTGAAAAGAAGCAACAGTTGTGCAGGCTCACTTATCCCTGGCAACACAAACTCAGCTGACTTGGGGATTGCCTGGAGGCCTCCAGGGCACGGGCAAACTACAGCACAGCCTTTTCTGAGAAATAGGTTTGACACGGAATAATGCCGCGAGTCACCCTGTAGATGGGTTTATATGCAGTGTTTGTGGGCAACAAGTGCAAAAACAGAGCCGAAGAGCATTCAAGAACGTAGCTGGCAAGATGCTGACATGTGATTCCTATAAGGAAATTGCAGTTTTTCTCAGCCATGCTTTTGGTAAGGGGTCACTTGATGCAATGTGTGGAATTTCTTTAGAGTGCTGCGTCTTGCGCGCCGTTCTTGGGAACACAATGGGCAAAGGTCCCAGGATATGATTAATTAAAATAACTACCACATGTTTATCTGTGTATTTATCTGATGGTAGAAACCACATGTACACACACAGCAATTCTGACCTTAATTTATAACCAGGTCACTTGCTTTCTGCGCTAGTGATGTTAACTGGTAAAAATCACAGCTGAAAGGAGTAAAAGCTCCCTCTGTTTACCCTGGAAGGGAACATGAGCACCGAAGTGCTCAGCAGGACAGACGTGGCCTTGCAGAAATCTTGTATTCTCATATTTGTCATACTGCCTGCTCATGGTGTGGGGAGAGAGTAAGGCAACAAAAAATGTGTGCTTAAAAACCAGCACCCTGACCAGGGAACAAATTGAGCTTTCCAACAGGGAGTTCAGAGGAGACTATGTCTTCTGCCTTCCCATTCCTCTTTGCAATTTAGAAGGATATCTTCCTGGACCTTGACTTTTGTACCTACCATTTGAAACTCACAGCCTTAAGTATGATGCTTGGAATTACAATCTCATTTTTCAGAAACAAGAGCAAGCTGCGGCCTTTTCCAACGCATTTGAGAAGAGCGCAAGCTCCCTTCTAATCCAGCAGCCTGGTTCTACCTTGAACCTGTCTTCTGAGAAAGCCTGTTGGTGTTAGCACAGGGAATGGGCACACGAACACTTAATCTGAGTCTGGGTGGACTTAAATACAAGCAAGGCCCTGAATGGATCAGCAACCTCAACATCAAGCAGCTCTTTTGGTCCTTTGCAGGGGCTTTAAAAACACCCAGCGTTGATGTCTTCAGTGCTGGGTGACAGCCAAATGGGTTCTTGGGAATCTAAACAGTTTGTCACTCAGACCACTTAGTGGAATTGGCTTGTCCTCCTTTCGCTTCATCTTCCCCAAGGAGCTTCAGAAGGTACCATCCCTTCCACATTTCTATTACTTCTTTGTGCACGTATCTTTGGAACCAACCTGCTATGCTGTATGCGCCATTTTGAAGCTTTGATCTCAATTGGCTACCGGGTGCGTGCTTCATGTGGTCCTAGGTTGAAACAGGGGAGGATCCTCCCATAGATCTGTTCTGATGGCTTTGCCTGCTCCATCACACCACTCACCCCCTGAACCCCCATCCTCACATAAGCAATTTACAGCAGTCAGAACACAAGCAACACCTGCACGCCCTATGGGGGAGCAGACAGCTTGCCCGTACTGCTGAAGGACTCTGGATGAATAAGGCAATGTATTCCTCCCTCAATTATTTAATGAAATTGAAACTGATTTCTGACACAGCACCTGGACAAACTGCCATTTATCGAATGAACAAAAATCCCTGATGAATGAACCATTCTCTCCCTTCCTGCCGTTTTTTGACACTGTTGTTGCAAATTAGGTGCAGTTCGCAGGGCGTACTTCCTGGTAAATCATGATGGCTATTTCAGCAGATTTTGCTTTTGTAAGTCACTTACCCCTGAGCAGGAAACTATTCCAAATTTGTGAGCATCAAGTGAGATGTGGGGAAAGACCTAGATGTGTTTGCAAAGCTCAACACTGCAGAAGTATAAACACATATTCCCTTGTGCTACAAGGGCTGTCTCCAACAATGCTGTGGGTTCACTGCTCTTAACATGAGAAGCATCTAGTGCCTTTTTAGAAATGAAGCAAAAAAGTAAAATTTGCATCCAAAGGTTCTCTGCACTGAAAGGTTTGGACATATTTCATCCATTAGGAGGAAAAAAAGCAAACCAAAACCCAAACAAATAAAAAAACCCAGGCTTGAAAAGATTGCTTAGGTTAGTGGGATGAGGCTTCACAGCCAAACTTTTAAGGCATTCCAGTACCAGGTGTTATGGATGGATTTTCAGAAGCTGGAAATTTTTAGGATCTGGGATTCATATTTGCAGAAGATAATCAGACTTGAACCTGACTCTGTATTTTTACAGAACATTCCAAATTACAGAATTACAGAATATTCCAAAAGAGAGGACACCAAAAATGCCCATCGCATTTCCTAAATATTTAGATCATGTATATTAAAAGAGACAATGGGCCCTGTAACCTCACACTTTTCTTAATTAGGAAGGAAAACTTGCAATTTTGTTTCAAAAAACCATATTGTTACTTCTCTGCCAAGAGCAAGGAGAATACCTCAAGGCTTCAAAAGAACTAACGCAAATTGGTGCCAAGGTCACAGTATCTTGTATTACCTATTTATTTTCTTAAGAACAAACCACACACATCTCCATCCTGGGACAAAGGCAGACTCAAACAGAGTTTAGGCAATATGCTCTTCCAGAAGTCACTGCAGACATACAGAACGCTCAGTTCTTGGGATGTGATTGTATCTTTACAGGAGTCTTCAACAAAGCACTGAAAAAACTATTTGTTAACTCCCTCAGGACTTCTACATAATGTAAAGCAACATAGTACACGCTTCAAGTTGAAAAAGCAACACATTCAGAAAATCAATTTTTCAGACTACAGGAAAAAAAGTATCATGTGAAAACGCCTGCCACAAACACGCCTTTCTATTGCAAAGGCACGGTCACTGTGCCATAAGGGTAACATGGATAGACCTGACCTCTTAATTTGAAGAGGGACTCAAAAAGCCAGCAGCAGAAACGCCAGGTTTTTGAGATGTGATCTTTAAAACATGATTAACCACACTAAATTCTAACTTTCCTTCTATAACATCAAAACATTCAAGATAATGTATCTTAATATTAAAAATACAGCATTAAAGCACACAAAAAACGGCAAAATAGTCAGGGAAAAGCCAAGCTATTGACTGTGACTTTGAGTCTTCAGTATGACATGTCCTATATATTTTTATCTAGCTAACAGAGGACAGATATTCCATCTGAACAAATTTTTGTAGAAGAATGAACTTCACGATTCACCATATTCTAGAAGAGTTAATTTTCTCATCCTTAACACTGTTTTATAAAGAAAAGAATGCAGAAAGATAACGGTGTGGCCAGAAGGTAGTGAAAGGGTTAGTTGTTGAACATTATGCATGTTATGTAGTCAGACGCTACCTATTCATCCCCAGCATGAAGTATGTCACCAAGTTTGTGACCTAAACGTGTGTTGTTGCTAAGCAATACCTAGTCACAAGGTCTCCTGTCATCCGTACCATTTGCTGTTTTACTAGGGCTATGCCATGGTCAGTTTGCTAACACATAATACCCATGCTCCCACACTTGGCAATAAAACTCACATTTGCCAGTAGGGATGGTGAGTTCAGGTCTCGTAAAATAAATTGCTGGACTATTTTCTCTAACAAACAAACAAATAAATAAATAAAATAGGTTGGCTTTTCTCTCTGCAACAGGTCTTAATACCTTCTTCTCCTTGACACAAGTCCACCCAGCTTTGATAGCATGCACCTGAGCTCTTGGTTATACGTGACAGCTTTTCATGCTATAAATAATATTATTTTTGGAGAAGGAAGGGAGAAGAGAAACTGATCTTCCTTCTTGCAAAGAAAGGTTTGAAAAGGTAATCAAATTGCTAGGGCTGAGCAGACCAGGCAGAGAGGCTCCTTACATACGTATAAATTCTTGGATTTATTCTTGGCTTTAAGCAATGAGTTCTGTTTGACATAGACCTCAGCGGCCAAAAGCCTGTGCTCTGGTGCAGAATGGAGTGATCATCCTAGACAGAAATCGGTCACGTCTGGGGAAAAGAACGAAAAAAAATATGGTTTCCTGAGCCACTCAAGAATACCCAGATCACCTCTACAAGCATGCAGGCTGACAGGAGACTTCAGCAAGTAAAAAAAGTGCAGCAAAGATCTGCTAAAAAAGCAGGTCTTGATGGATTTTATCACGGAACTCGATCACTTTTCTTTTTTGTTCCTCCTCTCATGAATGCTAGGAGCATAGTCTGTCCACAGTCCATTCCTGCAGCGCACAGGGACAGGAGGAGGGCTGTGCTGAGTGAGACCAAGGTCTGACCTAGCTCCTTATTGTCCCTTCTCTGACAAGGGACAAAATAGCATATCCTGAGGAAGAGCATAAACATGAGACAAGCACAGGCATGCATAAAGACCTGTAAACCACAGTATATTCTCTCAACCTCTAGCACACAGGGTTTCAAGGTGTTTCTCAAGCCAGAGGAGTACTTTGTCTTGCACACCTTCGCAGACAGTTCTTACTTGAGTTTCTCTGGCAGCCATGTAGGGGCAGCCAGTCCAGAGGGAGCCACAACGTCCCGCAGCAGCAAGATTCACAGTGTAACTACACCTGTGAGAAGGGAAGAGGAAAGAAGGGCAAGCTGTTGCCCTGAACAAGGACTATAACATCAAAGCCCATCTGTCTATCAGCGCTTGACTGATAGAATTTGAAGGAATTAATTCCCGCAGGGAGTTTAGATCTCTGTACACAGCAGAAACTGTCTCCCAACCTCCCTAGCAGGACATGAGAGTGAGGGTCATCTCCCCCAGACAATACTCCAGCTACCTGGAAAGGTCTGGCAACCTGAAAACCCAAAGGTTTCCCTTACGCTCGTCATGACAAGAGCTGTCAAGAAGCCCAGGTAACTTGGAGGCAGCACTAGCAAAAGGTTGAAATCAACTGCTCCCGGGGCACCTCACAGAGGTGGTGGAGCAGGGCAGTTCTAAACGGTGCAAAGGGGCACAAGAGACAGAAAGGGGTGCATGGGCACAAAAGCTTGAGGAGAGCAGACTTAACACTAGACAAGAACAGAAACCATACTGAGGTTAAGACTTCCCCCCCCCCCCCGGCCCCCCCATCTTAATTATCCTTAATTGCTATTGCAACAGCAAAAGCCAAGCAGCAGCCCTGGCTACTGCCCATGCCCTACCTGTGCCCTGAGCAGTTCTCAGGAAGCAAGGGTTAACATGTAATTTGAAGGTAACGAAATACCCCAATGATGAAGTGACACGTAGCATGGGAACCACCATTTGAAGCATCAGCTGAAACCACTTCTCTCCTTAGGGCCTGTTTCTGCAACTCCAACCCCAAATCCCATGATCAGTAAGAGTCTCAATCCACAGAAGAGTCACCCAGCGAGATTAACGCCAGTGCAGGAACCTGAGCTGGCTGAACGCCACTTTCTAGGACTTAAAAATTTGCTTGCGATACACTCTGAAAGCTTAAAGATAATCTTCCTGTCATTTCTATAGGCAGCATGTCAAGTCCTGCCCTTCAACGTCTAGTCTATGTGCAGTTCAAGTCAACGCAAACTGCAGGTGATCTCTCTCTTCCTAACACACTTTCCAAAGAATTTCGTTTGTCCTGTGTAATACAGAGAGCACTGACTTGCTTCACACTTTACACATCTCCTTTTTCTCCTAAAATGAACAAACGACTGCTGCAACACCTGTATTAAATAGTAATGCCCAGCCTCAGACCGCAAACCAACAGCCTTTATTTTCATTTCTCTGGGACGCAGCGTGGCAAGTGCTGTGGATTTGATAAACGCCTTCAGAACGTATTATGGAATATCTCCTCTGGATCTAAAGTGTGAAAACTAAGCATCAGTCAACATAAAATAAATGTGATATAGCATAGAGCAGAATAATAGTTCTAGCACATATGGTATTGTGAGAAATGATTTTCTGTGACAGCCAAGCATGACAATGAACAGAAGACAAATGAATTTCCTGCACTGCCTCAGTAAGGGTTGCCTGCCCTGGAAAGACTTATATAGAACAAACTGACAAGATCACCTGGAATTACCTAATCTGATCGGCATTATATGTGACAGATAAAACATCTGTTTAAAGAAAACAAAATGTACTTATCCATGACTCAGATACTGACCAAAACCAGATGAAACAGTGGGAAAGCCTCCTCAAAAAAATTCTAACAAATCTTGTGAATTATTTTCAAACAATTTATGGTAGTGCAAAGACAGGGATCTCATCAAGTTTTCTCTTCTATTGATAAGCATGCCATAGTTAATTTAAATGTTCTAGTTGTGTGATACGTAGAGAAAGGGCTGGTGTGTAATTTTAAAACTAAAATCATCTGGAAGAGAAATAGGTGAAATGGGGGGTATTCAGAATAATGTACGTCAAGAACAAATTAACCCGTTGTTATTTATTGGGAGGAAAGGTATTTTAAGCATTGTCGTCTTGTTCTCTTTGTCTGAGAATAAAGTTTGTATCAATTTTACAATTTACGGATTTTAAAGTGTCACTAAGTTTTGAAAGAAATTGTCCTCTACAATACCAAATACAATTGTTTTCAATACCTGGTGGTTGTAAACATCCAAAAAAATAGCAGGTATATGCATAGCAGAAAATTTGCATTTTGACTGAGATGAGATGCTCACCAATGAGATTCTGCTGAAACATTCACTAATGGCAGTAAAACTTCCCAGACTAACTCAAAACTCACGGATCTTCCCAAAAATACACAGATTATACCCTGATCTTCTTTGTTAATGAAGTTTGAATATCCCCTTCTCTTTCAGAATTTGTTGCCTGTATCTTAAAATGTTCTAAGAGGTTGCTTCAGTTTCGATGACAGAGGAGCAGAAATGTTTAAGCTGCGCATGCTGACAGGATACCGACAGGGAGAGGACAAACAGCGCACGGGGAACAGGCTGGAAAGAGCCGAGCGCCACGATGGAGGATCACTCTGGTGATAATGGTGACGTGGTAGATGATGGGAAGGTACTCCAATTAGCGTGTGAGCGTAAGCGACAGCATCGGGGTGATGAGAGGAAAATTACTTTACCAGAGACGGTTGAAATCGACTGGGAGGGAGAAGTCAGTCAAACAGAACAATGGTCATTATATGGGTTTTGCAGGCAGAGGGACCCTGTTTTTCTGGCTGGATGCAGCAGGCACAGCGTCCAGGCAGCTGAAACACATCTCCCGTAGAAGACCGCGTAGGAAGCCAGGGGCGCGCATCGTCACAAGTTGCCTAAACCCCCTCCAGCTGCAAGGCCAGGAGCCTGCGGAGAGAACCACAAACCGCAGTTCTGCCTACTGTGCAATGCTTATAGCTTTGGAGGCAGCGTGATTGCAGTGACACTTGGACATCTGCTCCAGTTGCCTCGAAAATCAGCTCCCAGTGATTTAACCAGGATCTGCTAACACGAATCTGGCAGCTCCCTTCTTGTTAAAAATAACAAAACTAGTTGTAATGCCCTGCTCTTACTTAAGGACACATCTTGAAGCTTTCACTCTTGGTGAGTTAGCGCCTTCAGCCGGACTATTAGGTAGAACTCAGCTGTGATGCAAATGTCCTTTACCCAGGACCTCCTCCAGGCAGCAGACCTCCTTTCATCCACAAGCATACCTACAATCCCACAGAAACGCAGACCAAAACGCCCCTGGAACTGCGGATCATTGACTTCATGAGATACAGCTGTTCCAGGGGTTCCTCACCGAGACTGGACATGGGAACTTTTTCAAAGGCTTATCACCTTACTGCCTAATAAAAGATTTCTGACTGGCAACCTGACCTGGCAGAACTCCCTGGGGCTTTTTGGACTACTTACACTTGTTCCCAGAGATATCCCCAGCTAGAGCTGGAAAGAGGCAGCTACATCAGCTTATAAGGGAGCAAACCTAAAACTGCACGGCTTATGCAAAAGTTTCACAGAGAAATGTCCCAGTTTTTTTCAACACAAGTTTTGCATGCTACCTATAATCAATGGAAGAGACCAGTCCCTGGAGAGGGTGGTTTAGAAGAGAAGGATCATTTAGATGCTTTGAATTTCTCCTCTGGAAAGATTCTCTCTCCATTGACTAAATAAGGAGCCTGGAGAGGCCGGGGAACAAAAACGCAACAGCAGACTCTCTTCTCGGACAGAGGCATCAGAAAAGTCATCACGAGACTTTGCCGCCCAAAGAGGGCAGTCTCAGGAAGCAGACCAAAATCTGAACAATAATTACACTTAGCTTTCTGCAATAATTTTTCTGAAACTTTTTAACTGCACAAGAAAGTAGACGCATGAGCTTATACGTTGAACGTCTTGGTAAATAACGTACAGAGAGAGAGAAGGGAACCTGGATTAAATTATTAGGAACAATGAAAATTCTTTTTGGGTAAATCTGAAAGGAAAATGTATGCTCTGTTCCACTTGGGAGCATCTGCTTCTTGTCACGTATGGCATGAGTTTGCCAGTGTGCTTCTTTACTCTTGTAACAAAATAGCTTTGTGAATATCCTGGTCTCCAAAGGCAGACGTGAGGAGGAACTAGGAATCCTTCAGTTCAGAGCTTGACCCATCTGATCAAACCCATACACTTCTCTTCAGCAGGAGAAGAGCGTTGTCACTGCGTTGTCTCAAGCTCTGTACATCAACCCTAATCTTCCTCCTGTTTCATCTTTCCCTGTATTTTTAGTCTGGACAGATCATTCTGTTGTACTTGAAGATTCACACACTCTCGTGCAACTGTTTTATTTCACCCTCGCTCAGCAAGCCATGCAACAAAAGCCAGAGAAGAAGAGTGAGCTCTGCGTACTGTCAGGGCTACATAGTTCTGACTATTATTTCCGTTTGATGGCTTTGGTTTTATCCAAGGATTATTCGGTTTGGGAATAATGGGAGATTTACATGCTTGCACACAGGTCAAATGACAGTCAGAATGCACATGTCTTGCAATTTCTTCACCTGCAGATTATTCCTGGTGACTGTTATTTTAAAGCTTCCCTAACTGGCAACAGCAGAAATTACTGTTTGAATCCTTCTGTTTGCAGATGGATGTTGATGTTCTCCTGGTGTTCCAGCAGGATATTGCTTAGCCCCTGGTTTTTTGCTTTGATATTGAATGATAAACTGTTTCAAATAATATCAGGCTAGATTTCTAAAAAGCAATTCTTAAATACTCTGAATGGGTCACTCAAACTCTAACTTATTGGGAAAAAAAAAAATATCAAAATTTTTCCAAGTAGGTTTTTCTTAAACCAAGACCGTTACCACGTTATTTTGAGCTTTAGACAAACTCAAGCAAATGAACATCAACTATAACGCCTTCCCCTCTGATCACAGAAACAACTAGAAACGCTTTACTATTATTCCTGGTATTCCTAAATGTTTCAGTAACCATGTGGAGATATTAAAAGGGAAATACACTGAGCTATGCTGATTTGTACTGCATAAAAAGACAAAATAAACACAATGTGAATTTCAGCACCCGTCCTATAACAAAGCAGGGAAAGAAATGACAGTTTTTCAGCTTCCGAGGATTTACCGTGACTGGCTGAAAAACAGCTGTGAATTCTGAATGTAAATAATGAGAAGACAATGTATGGAAAAAACACTGCCTTACTGAGTTATTAATTTTAATGATGTTGTACACATAGGCAAGCTAAGGAAGCTTACTGACACCTAATTTAAGTTCGTCTAAGTTTCCTAGAACCATACACTACTACTCAGACGAAGATGAAAGCGTGCACGGGATTCTCCACCACTTTTGGGGTATTTGGGATTATTTCCTTGAAGATATTCACAGTCACGTGCGATCGAGCCTAGTGTCCACAACACCAACAAAACTCTCTAGCAGGGATTACGTAGGGGTAAAAATTAAAGGATTAGAATGGTCTCTTCTACATCCTTAACACGGAGCAATGGGTGTGTGGGGAGAGGACAGAAAAACTGATGATAATCCCCAAATGGGGTTCCTAAATGCACTTACCAGAAGCAACAGGATAGTGGGCACTCCAGCTCCACCAGCTGCACGCCAGCAGGGAACAAGCCCTCAGCTTACTTCAGAGTCTCCCCACTTTGTCCTTCCTGAGCAAAGTATCTTGGTCACAGCGCGAAGGTAGGTCTCACCTCTTGAATCCTTCCCTTGGCTCTTAATCCCTTCTGAGACGTCCTAGGGATGCAGGACTCACGCCAAAGGACAAGTCTTTGGTAGAGGAACTTTAAAACAGAGGCCTATTCAGCAACTGTAATAGATCAGATGGCTTTTTTGTTTGCTTGATTTCAACAAAGAAGAGTTCCATCATAAATCTTCGCTTCAAATTTGATTGCCTTATAATATATCATACTGTGATGTAACTGGCATCCGCACTTGGCTCTTATTAGGTGATGCCATATGGCACAATTAGAAGTGGAGATAGAGTGCCATTTAAATAAGTTAAACTTCATTCATCTACGATTAAACCATCCTCATTCATCTACGTGCATTCAAGTTCCTAATTTAACCTCTAAAGAGATTGCCGTTTGATGCTGCATATATCTTTTGTATTTTGGAAACTCTGAGCTGGGCTTCTATTTTAATTTATGCAAGTTGTTAATTTGTTTTCTTAATAACATGGTTTCGCAGTCTCTCACAAGGTTGGCCTGTCGGGAAGTTGTGCACAGCTTCCAACACCTCACGTCCTCAAAGCAAGGGCTCTTTTACACACTGCTTGCCTCCACGGGGAGATCCACACAATTGAAATAAACTTTTGTCTTGCGATACCTACACTCCAGCTATGGCACAAAATAAATCTGCAGGTTACCAATAAAGGATTTTTAATTGGCAAGACCATTTTATTTATTCATGGGAAGATAAGAGAGCCCTAGAATGCCTTCTTTCCCAGAAAGTGAGGGGGTTGCACAGAACTCACAAATCTTTCTTGATAATCCTTTACTTGAACCAGAAATTATATTACGCTTTTGTTCTTTCATGCCTAGAACTGGCCAAGCGGGCAATGATTTATTAAGCTAGAGTCTTGAGTCTCCTGCCACACAACCCACTTAGTCACAGTAATGGCTATGAAACAGATCATGCATTCTAAGATAGGCTATAATTTGTGTTAAAGAAACTTGTCTGTTTCAATTACCAAATTTAATTTGCGAAGCCCTATAAAAGGTTATGAAGTAAAAAGAAACAAAGCAGCTAAACTTTAGGTTGCAATGTTATGTGTTACATATATACACAAAGTCGAAGAGAAAGTAAGAATTTGGAACAGACCCAAAAGATGAAAAAAACCCAAACACTTCTGCATAACTAAACATTAAGCATACCTTTGCAAACGTGTAGCATTCTTCCAGTCCACAATTTTGCATCCTGAGTCCCTGTTTACAAATGATCAGAGGCAAAGACAGTCATCTGTTTTTATACACTTTAGCAGTGAAATACTGAAATTGGAGCCCACTTACAGAAAGAGACGCTTTTCTTGAAGGACTGACTCCACCATGCATTTTTAGATGCCAATTAAGCACATCTTAAATTCGAATTTTGGTCTCATTGATTTCAACATATGTCCAAGGTTATATGCATTACAGAGTAACTTAAGTTGATGTTTAAAAAGTGCTTTGTTGGAGAATGCACAGGGGGGAACAAAATAAGTCTTCACCATTTTCAAATAAATGTCATTTTCCCAACTAATCCAAATTATTTGAAATATACCAGTTCATTAAAAATAACTTGAGTGATATATCTGGAAAAGACTGAGGCAACCTTTATTTATTTATTTATTTTCATAGGTTAACAATCTATTCTCTTTTGCTTTGAAACAACAGATAATAGAAGACAGGAAACGGGAGGAGGCACTTCTGGTAGTTTCTGTACCATAAAGCTACACGTTGGCTGCCAATATCACAACAGCTTTATGATTTTCTTTTCCTGGGTGAATGCGCAGTTCGAAGGAGGGAACGTTAACTGGGAGGAAATAAATGGAAAGGCAGAAGGACAGAGTGAAAGGAGGGAGGGGATGGAAGTGGAAGATGCCAGGGACAGGCACGGCTGGAAGGCAGAAGGTGAGGAGAAACTCAGGGAGTCCCCAGGTACCACGGGCTGGCACTGACAGGAACAGGCTGGGGAGCACAGTGCCAGCCACAAGCCAACACCCTCGTGACAAGGGGACATTTGCCACACTAACCTGGCTCATTTTAAGTGCGAAGGGCCACTTCCTACCATTGAAAGCGATTAAGTTTCATCAAATGATTTCAATAGCCAGAATCAAGAGTTTCCATCCAAGTTTAACCTGATATAACATTTGCTTGTTGAGGAGAACGAGGGAACTAGATTTCAGCCTCAGTCACACTTATATCAGGCCAGCAGGTCAGGTGGGAATTTCTTTAATTTGCAACTCTGCAGTTACAATATGTGCCTAAGAGAAGGGAGACATGTTACGTTTCTGCCCGTGCCCACAAGCTCCTTTTGTGATAACCACAAGCAAGCCACTCCAATTCCCTCTATTTCAGCTTGTTCCGTAAAGCAATTACAGTAATATCTGCTCACTCGGAAGGTTTGGTGAAGGCGCGCTGGAGTTCGCAATACAAATTTTGATCCCCGGACTGCAGCTGTTACTTGTTAAAACTATCCTTACGTTGCAATTGATTCAGACCTAGAAAGTTTCTGTAAGAAAACCGAGGCTTCTAAGCCATTTTAGTCACTTTTGAAATATTTGTGAGGGATAGGTGCAGGTCTATTCTAACTGGGGAGAGATGAAGGAAAGGAAGAGGCAGGAGACAGGGCAGCTGTGACCACAGCCTGACACGCAGCACCGCATGCTTCACTGACGGCTGTTACTTGGGGGTGCCAAAGCCCCACAGGACAATACACACAAAGACACAGGCTTGAACACGGACACGGAGAAGGTATACACCTGCACCCACTTAACAGCTACACACTTAAAATACTGACCTCCTTTTCCCGTTTTAATTATAGCCATCTCCACTGCCCATTCAGCGCCCTGAACTGAGCTAGAGCTTCGGTATGTTTTATAGTTGCTACCTTTTCGAAATTGCCCTGCATTCTTCACAACACATTATTTCAAAGCAGCACTCTAAAATGCAGAGATTACTGGATAAGATTAAATGTTTTTTCAGAGTTTTGTTTTTTTTTTTTTTTTTATCTTGGCATTTTAGACCCAGTAATCTTGTTGCTTTCAATGATTGATGAGAGATCACTATTGAAACCTTCAAGTGAGTCAGCAGCGCATGCAGCGCAGATGAAGTGTTGCAAGTGCAGAAAAACATACATCAGAAAAATGGTCTTCAGACTTCCCATTAAAATGTACCCCTTTGCACCTGGAGAGAAAAGGCACAAAGCAATCACCCAAGGCTTTTCATACAGGATTTCTATCACAAGAATTACAACAACAAAAAGATGCTCTTATTAAAAGATATAAACAAAGAAGAGGTAAATGATCATATTTAGCAAAATTAATGTATTAAATCCTTTAGGGTCTGTACTGTTGTTTTTACCAGGTTAAAGAAGTCTTTGCATTGTAATAGCACAGCTATTACTAACCATCCTCAGCTGGCCACGCTGTGAGGGAAATTCCTGTAATAAAATAACACCAATGTGGAAAAGTTTCAGATAAAGACGATGTTTTACTATCCAAGGGTTCAATGGTGACTGAAGTCAGACCCACATATGCAACTGGCAGGTCTATTCAGGGGCTGTTTGTGTCAGGAACTGTAAGATAGGCTACTATATTTGTAAATATGAGTGGGGTTTTTTAAATGCAAATATGGTTTTACAAATATGGTGCCAGCAAGACTGTGTAAAAATGGCTGCTCCTCCCAGGAACAAAGAAGCCCATGTGCAAATAAAAGGCAAAGGCCTTTAATAGTCATTAGCTTTTACTTTTCTCTTTGTTTCCATTTATTTTCCTTGTTAAAAACATATCAAATAAAGGGGAAAGTCCCCATGAATAGGCAACATGAACATCAGTGAACAAGCAGCTCTTCAAGTTACTTAGACAATATTTTAAAATAAAGTATTGCAGAAATGAGAATCCACTTTTAATCATAAAAATCTGGGCTAATTTTTTTTTTTTTTTTACAGACAGTTATTCTGCCATTTTTGTGAAGGTCTCTTCCAGTTGGTCAGAACACTTTCTGATGCTGAAAAGGAGATAATTTGTGCTATAGGAGTTTTTCTGTGACAACCTCTTGCATGGCAGGTCAACCAAAGACAAATTGTTTATTTCAAGCTCTACCCATACTTGACTGCCGAATGCTAGCGTCACAGGATCTTGTGGATGGAAAACACTCATCTGCCTAAATAGACAAGGCACCCGCACAAGTTACTGTGAGGCCGACTCTTCACTAAAATTGTTCCATGGAAGTTGAAGCTATTTAAAGTGACTACTGAAGTGAGAAAGTGGACATGCTTTTTGACTGGTTGTTAGGAATCACTCTAGAATTTTCACAGAAGCATGGTTGCAAATCATGTTACCCTTAAAATGTATTCACTGTCATCTTAAGCCAGTACCAAAATATGTTTTAAAAGAAAGATGAAGGTCCTGACAGAATGGTTAGAGAATCCCAGGCAAATACACCACTGGAAATGACGACTGAATACTAGCTGGGACAAACAAGCATGCGTAAGTAGACACGGTAAAGTTAAAGGTGCTCAAAAAAGGGGAACAGTCCTAAGCAAAAGTAAAGTCTGGAGCCCACACTCACAAGTCTGCTTGGTCCTATCATTTGCTAGGGGTCTGTCAAAGTTGGAAAAGCTGCATTACATTTGCTACTGATTTGGTAGCGTAGGTTTAAAATGCGTAAGAAGACTAAGCCACGCAAACATAACCTGTCAGATGCTGTGGGTGCGATGGGCTTTCTAGTTCTACCTTGGAAAAACTGGTATTTCACCTTGCCATAATGCTCCCAGTCTGCAAAGGCAAAAAAAGTTTTCAGCCACTTGGAACTTGTGCTTTGGATGATCAAAGAAACTTTCTCATTTGCAGGAGAAGCAGCTAAGGGGGCACACAGAAGACATTATTGTGGGACACCTGACTAATTGTCCGAGATGGTACACACACACTAGAGAGCACTTTGGTGTCTGGAACCCAGCACAAATGAACAACAGAGCCTCAAAGGTGCTGATCAGTTCCGGTGTGTGGAGAGCTCCCAGAGGCAAAGGTAACTTTTTTCCTAATCGTTGACTGTTTAGACCACGGTGGTATATCCAGAGGAACGGGAGAACCAGAGGTGCAAATGAGTTGGATGGTGGAGGGGGGAAAAAACCCAGACTACAGAAGGTGAGAAAACTGAGTTGTAAAAAAAACCTTGGTGATATTACACGGAATAGTAAGCCCAGTGACACTGCAGATTGCAAACCATAGAGATTCATGAGCCAGAGCTGGTTCTGGAAGTGCATGTGGTACAGCACGCCTCAGCGACCACTGCAAAGAGCACAACGCAGAACCTCTGCACTCACAAAAATTCACCCACAGCCTGGGTAGTCTGGATGTGACAGAGTTATTTGCATGGATAAATTACCAGAAAAAGAAATACGGGCAGGGAAGCTGATACTGAAGCTTGGACAAGGTCACTTTTTATCATCGGCTATTGGTTGACACCCTAGAGTATCTGCTTTGCAACCAACACACAAGTCATCTTTTTAACCTCCATAAGAGCTAGGAAATCATCTAAATGCCTGGCTTCCTACTCCAGTCTGTGTAACGGGATAGGTTCTCTGCCTTGGCTGTGAACCTTGTGAGCCTGCTTTGGCTTACCTTGACTGAGGGTTGAGTATCTGGGAAGACTAAAAACTTCCCACCAACGAACTTAAAAGACTTACAGTCTTAAGTTTACATAATGGATTTTCATGCAGCCCAAGCATCGCATTTTTTGCCTGCCTTTATCTCTCTAAAACCCTGGCCAGACTTCTTATGCCACAGGAACAGCATAACTGTGACTTAAAACTAAGAGAGTCACCTTCTCCCATTAGTTAATGTACACAGCGCAACACTGGCATACTTCCGAGATGGTGCGATGAGCGCATTTTCACCTCAGGTCTACCCAAGTGCTTGCTGCCTGCTCCTCTCGCCCCCTCAGACATGCTTCAACAGGCACACAGTAGCCGCTACCAAGATCCCTTCAATTACATGTTTTCCAGCCTCTCTGCACCCAACTACTACACAATTTCTTCCATGTCCAGTTGTCAGGTATTTACGATCCTGACAACAAGCTACAACTCATAGCCCAGAATGATCAGCAAAATATGCAGAATTGGCAGAATAGTAAGAACTAAACTTCCTGCTCAACACCCTTTTACTTCCCTATTAAAACCAAGTAGAGAAGCATCTGTAAGACATACTTAAGCTGCTAAAAATTTTTCTGCTTTCAAAACATTTTACTCTTCAGAGTTTATGCTGTTTCCATTTCACTCCCAGAGTGAATGTAAACTCAACAAATACAGCCACATTTTCAGCAATTTTCTCTTCCACTATTTTTCTGAATACAGTACAGCTGTCAGCAATCAGCACAAATAGGACATAAGCAGAAATGGGATAGTTGTAAATCTTCTAGACTGTTCCACTTGTGTGACTTTGTGGGGTTTCAAGTTTTCTTGGGTGTTCCCTCCCACCCCCATCTCCCACCTCTCAGTGGAGAGCCTGTTTGCTGGAGTATGTTTGTGGATCTTTCACCTAGAAAATCTATGCTGTAAACCAGTTTTGAACGTAGATCCAACAATTTTACTTTTTTTTTTTTTAAGCAAGGAGGTACTCAAGCATCCTGAACATCAACGCTCTTCCACTCTCCAAACACATAATAAACCTCCAGTCTCCATTCAGCCAACTAGAAACTGATGTAGCTCACTGAGGAGGGTCAAGTGAAGCACCCATCCAAGGCAATACAGCACTGATATGGTGGTTTGTTGGTGTCTTTTCCCCAAAAAAATTTCAAGCATAAGCATGTCCCTGCTGAAAGTTCAGCTTCTGCATCTTCAGTATGGGCTTCGCATTCACGACTTTTCAGTGTCACAGCTTTGCTTGCACCTAAGTGTTTCAGACAAAATACTCACAATGCAAAACTTGGTTAGAATTTTTGAAATATAATTACCAGGACACAGTTAGCTCTGGGACTCAGGATAGCCACCAGTACCACAGCAATCATCACCTAAGGATCTCAAAGCACGTGATAATACATCATTAGGTATCATAGCACCTTTAAGTTTTAGACAAAAAGGTGCAAGGAGACGACCACTAGTGACGCGCAAGAATACTTCAAAGAGTTTAAGGACAGGGAAGGATACCTCTGCCTATATCACACTTGTGCTCTGGATTGAGCCGATTTCACTTTTTTGCCTTTGTTCATCAAAACCCAACAGACAAACCAGAGAGGAGATCAGCCCAGAGGATAACAGCAAACTAATACAGGTAAGCAGACTGAATGTTTTAACAGCCAGTTATTCTTGGATACTCAGAATTATTTAACATAATTTTAAGAAACCTTTATTTGGCTATGCCACTCCATAGAAAATATAAAGGGAGGATGGTAATGTATTGCTGTGCCCAAAGCACGACAGTTCTGAGTAGCATTTTTCAAGCATTTTCTTTAAAAACTTTTTAGCATTAAATAATAAACCCCTGCCGTTAAAGTATCGGTGAGCAGAAATGGGACAAATGTAAATCTCCTAGACCATACAGTTGCTGCTGTGGGTCTTTTTAAGTAGGGAGGGCTTTTTTGGGGAGGGAGGTGCCATAACAGCAAAGGGAAATAGACAGAGAAAAGCTGTGAAGGATAAAAATGCTGGAAATTTATCTGAGTACAGATGAGACAGAAAGAACAAGTCTCTTTGCACCTCATGTAAAAGTCTAGCAACAGCCTTTTTCACACAAGCCTGTTTTCATCTAGTCTGCTTTTTAGGAAAGAATCCTTCTAGAGGGAAAACTCGCCAGACCCGTCTCACAGGTCTTCGCAGCCGAGTGCCAGGCAGGTGGCCCTGCTCTGAGGAAGGAGCCTGAGCATCGCCCGCTCCCGATACCTTGCCCACCAGTGGTCAGCAGACATGGCTTTCCCTCTTCTTTTTTTTCCTTTTATTTTATTGCTATATTCCCATTTCCTATCATATTTGCAGGGGAACAAGGAAGACTGGACATTGTAAATATTCTAATTTTTACCTAGTGAAGACTATCCCTGGATGACTCTCCCTGCCTCCTCTGCCCAAGACAGGTGCTAGAATTGATACTGAAAATTTTCAAAATTAAAGTTCGTTTGTATTACCTACCTTCAAAAGGCCTCAACAATAACTGTTACTCTAAATCAAGCTTTGATGTACTATAGAGGGCTACATTTGAATTAAACATTCCTCAGTAATACTCTGCTATTGTTTAGGTGAACAATTACGTGCAGATTAATCCCTGCCTCGGTGCAGACTCAGTCGTGTAGAGACAGCTACTCTGAATAGGTCTCTGCAAGTATAATTGTCTCATCTGATTAGGATATTGGTTATGTACTATCATTTTTGGAGTTCTGAAAAAGCAAACTGAAGATTTTAAAGATAAAGGTAATTGACTAAGAGAAGAATGATCACTATACCTTTTCAACACCATCCGTATGAGAGGCATCATCCCAGTATACAAAAGGGCTTTAACTGTACAGTTATTAGACATCACTAGATTTTCAGCCAAATGTTTTTTTAAGTGTGACAATATAGAAGGTTATATTAGAAAGGAAACGCCCTAGAAAAATCCATGAAAGGGTCTAGAGGTTCCAGAAAATATCCAGAATTACAGGTAACAGTATCTATAATGCTATTGCACTGTTTGCCATGACTGGTGCTATTTGGTTCCCTGCTGCCAGCTGGTTTTCTTTCAGACCTCTCATCCTGATACTACAATAGAATTCCTAACAGTTCCCCAGTGGTGTAACCGATGTTAAATGATGTAGCTAAACTTTACAAGCATGAAGTGTAATTTGGGGTGAAAGCAAGTGGTGTCAGAGAGAGACGCCACCACAAAGACCAAAGTGGAATTTCTACGGGAGAAAAAGCCACAAGAATGTAAGAGGGTCAGTTCTGCAGAATGACTTTAATACCCCCGATTTCTATCACGTGTCATGAGGCTTAGTTTATCTGTGTGTGAAAGACTTCAGGATGACTTAAAATTAATGATTTCCAAGCCGCAAGTGAAACACAGCCAGTATAGCTCTCTGGTATGAATTTCTAGAGATGTTCGAGACTGTCCACCTTGCAAAAAGGCACAGTTACCTACGCATATAAAAGAAGCCTGAGTTGCTAGGGGTACACCAACCCCAGGAGCTGCAAATCAGCAACACAAGAAAAAAATATCAGTTTATGATATTTTTCTTTTTTAACAATAACAGAACATATACTTATTAGTCTATTATCATTTAAGTGGTGCAGAAGTTGCACCTAACCTGACATTCTGACACAAAATAAGGCAAACCTACTGAAAAATACCATCTAATCACAGTAAAATAAATGTCACATTTGTGTTGCCCTGTGAGATCATTTCCATGTTAACTGTTTTAAAACTGTATTTGGATCCAATACTGCTTAACAGTTGGGTGTGGGATGCAATCCCAAAGAAGAAATCTTATAAAATTCAACATAAGGTAGTCATATTCAGGAAAAGCACCTACCAAAATTCATCTAGGTCCACTTCAACATAAAAGGTATTTACTTTTACAATATTTGCAAGTGCAGTTCAACTGTCCAAACTGAGCGCTGGGGACGGAGGATACCAACAGCTGCAGAAAACAGATGTTGCTTCTATTTATTTGTTTATTTTGAAACGATGAATCAGTGTAGAAGAGAAATGAGACTGAAGTATAAAAGGGGAGCTTGAAAATGAGACATTTACCGTCTGAAATCTGCATCCCTCTGATGTTTTCCAACAGCACGAGGGATTGCAAGAACTGAACCAGCGAGATGCTGAGTGGCCTCAGCTTCTGCAGACAATAGAAGGAATGAAGATGCTCAGCCTTCAGCAGGAGTTCAAAACCCGATGGGACCTGACCCCCACCGTGCGTGCGGTATTCCTGAGCTGTGGCTGCCTGAGGATGTCCCCCGAGCAGAGTGTCCTCATCCCAGCAGTGACAAATGTCAGATGCGAGGCAGGATTACAGAGCTTCAAAATGGAGTATTGCTCTGTCGCCCTCCAGAATGTTCGCCACATTTTTGGGTTTTATTTACACGACTGCACAAGTGTCAGTCAGAACTGGCTTCTGGTATGAGTATATGAATACATACTGGTATGAGTATATGAAGAATTTTGCATTAAAGTGCCTGCACACATCCTGGGTCACTACAGAAAGTCCACACTAACTACTTCTGACGTGGAGTCACCGCAACTCGTTGTTAAAAGTCAAGGACCTGATTCTGTTTCTAATTATAAACATCCAAACCCCACTGTCTCTAGAGCATCACTTCATCCAAAGCTTTACTTATGAGAGCACACGTTGACGGGGTGAGCAAAATGTTTAATTCTGCATGGTAACCGGATCAGAAAGATAAAAGCACAAAGCATGAGAAACTTGCTGAGCGCAAGCCTGACTTACTCAATCCCTCTCCTCCCGTAGAATTTCCTCCATACTCAAGCAAAACAAAAACCAAACTAGTATTTAAAAGGGAGGGGTGGGGGAGAAGTTTTGCTAGCTGAAGGAGGTATGCCACTTCCAGAAGAGCAACTACAAAACCCAGCTGAAGCGTTTCCAGAATCTAGTTACTTGCAGAGAGCCTCTTCAAATGCTGACACTGTATTTCCAAGGTGATAAAGAAGAATCCTTACAAGGATTTTTAGAAAGAGTGTTCCAATTACACGTGCTTGCAGTTAGTATCCAGAGACTTAATTTATTATGGTATTACAGCAATTTGGCATAAAATAACACCCAACACTATCATTTGTTTTAATATTTACCCTTCCAGCAGTACTGGCGAAATTAAATTAAATGGTTCCAGTTTTCTGCTGTTTACAATACACTTGGAAGCACTAGAGTGCTTTTCACTTCCAAAACAAGTGATGCACACCATTCTTGAGGAATGCAAGGAATGCTGTCACACGGCTGCTCTAGCCCAGCGATACATCTGACATGAAAATTAGAGACCAGAACAACCAGAAGCAAAATATCATTTTGGGGGGATTCTTTCATCCACTGCAATTCTGGCACTTAAAGGAAACCGCTTTGGTACCAAAGGCTTTGGCAATACCACCTCACCGAGGAAAGTGAGATCATCTTATATGATACTTGACTTGGTAATTGATAGTCCTAGCCAGAAAAGGTTTGGATTACTACCCCCCACTTTGGTTTTGCTTTTATCTTTACCTCTAAAATTGAAATCCAGGAGCTCTTTGGAGACGATTATTTCGTTCTGACAGATAAAAAGAACGTGATGTTTCCCTGTCAGGGTTGGCAGATTAAAGACAGGATAACATTAGGCAGCATCTCCGCACATAGAACAACCCACCAAGACAGGAATCTGCATCCATACGTTGTTGTGAAGGAAAATTATGGTAACACATCGCTGTGAAAAATCAAATATTGATGAAAAAATGCATCTCTCGACTTCAAAATAAAAGTCATCTAAAATCAGAGGGGGGAGATGCATTATCCTGCTACCTCAAGGCCCAAAGCACTACATTCACATACAGATAGATATAAGGCCTAGCTCTCATGCATTTAGCCCTGATCTCGCGTAATAAACTTCACCATACAGAGAAATACACGTATTTTGAAGAAAAATTTGCTTACAACATACTAACAGATAAAGCAGTCCCTTGCAAGTCAACATCAAGTAAAAGACACCATCTTCCACCAAAAGAATGTTGCATTTTTGAGTAATGACTTACAAGGCATTTCAAAGGTCAACTTATTTAAAAATTTCAGATTAGGACATGCTAAGACTTGGTATACAAAGTCAGTCTCTGGCCTCAGAATTACCAATTTGTTTCTTAAGACACAGATGCCCTGACTTGCCCACTGGGAAAGCAGGCAGTCAGAAAGCAAGGACAAGGGTGGGTTTACGTTTGTGATCTTACTCTGTTCTTTTACTGGTAAGCATTGATCTTATGGAGAAGAGACACAAAACACTAGTTATTAATGAGTGAAGGGGGGCAGGGTAGCAACTGTGCTTTCTGAAGACTCCAAATTCTTTTAACATCCTGCATTCTACTACATACTACATTTAACTACTACTTCCCTCTTATTTTTCCTGCAGTACTTTCTGAACCATCATTTCCAAGACTTCTGTTTAGCTTACATCAGAAACGTCATTTTCTGCTGCCCTCGGGACACCGTCAATCCAAGGGAAGATACGCCAGTGTGCTGTTGTCAGGGCCACAGACAGTCGAAATCAGTGAAACCAATTCCACTGAGTAATTTTAATGTGGGATAAAGCAACCCAGCCCAGAATGAACGACCTGTGAACGCAAAACCAAAAAGCAATCCTTTCCATGCAGATTCACATAGCACCTGATATTCTAGAGCAATAATCTTAAGTCAGAAGAAGCACCTTCCTTCAGTGCATCTATCTGGGATGGGAACACTCAAGAAGTATCGATTCAATGCCAGAATTGCAGAAATCTCATGGAGATGCTGTGTGTGGAAAAAGCTAAGCAGGGTTTTTCGGAGGGTCACAGTGCTGATACCTGCCGTTTGGCCTATGCAATTTATTCTGGCAATGACAATAAGATGCTTGAAAAGAAAAGGTGCAGAGCTAGGCTCAAGTAAAAGCTAGAGTGTACAGCATCACAGAGAACTGAAGACACATACAACGTGCATCTTCTTATACCAGCTGCCTTTTCTACAGGAGGGCAGCTTTAAACCCTTCCCTCCTCCTATGCACCAGGATCTTTGTTGAGAATAATAATGCCATAAGAAGGACAGAGTTATTTTTCCTGTCTTTGGTAACTCTGGAATACAAATGAAAGCCAGAGGAAGGGAGACATAAGTAAGAGCCAGGAGAGAGATGCAAGCAATGGCCAGAAGAGAGATGCAGAGCGAAACCAAGAGGAAGCAGAGAAAAGAGAGCAGGAGAAGCCAAATGACACAGATGCAGTACAACCTACAACAATTGCACGTGATCATAATTAAACTTTGAAAAAGGAAGGCACGAGAGAGACACTGGTAGGAGAGCTAAACGCTGCTAATATGAAAATCCATCTTCAGCACTCCAAAGAAATTAACAGAAAGGTGAGGCCAACGCTACAAGGACCCACAAGCATGACCACTATTCACCTTCCTCTGAGGAGACAAAGGAACACACTAAGATGAAGATGGATTTCCCCAGCAGAGCAAATACTGTAGATGTGATACGTATAGAAAGGATAGAAAAGCAAGTTGCAGAGCAAGTGTGCTTGCAGACACACACCAAGCTTACAGGCACCCATCAGATTACATTTATAGGGCATGGGAGATGCTAACAGAGGGGACACTGGGAAGGAAACATGAATGACTTTGATAGCTTGTCCTTGGTTAAGTGACTTAATGAGAGGAAGAGCAATGACACAGAAGGGAAAAACAATAGGACAAAAAGGAACGGCTCAAGTCCCTTATATGCAGACAGAGTATTAACTTAGCAGGAAGCAAAATACCATCCGTGCTGGAGACTGAACCTCACTGCTGTTGATCCTACTTCCAATTATTGTACAAACCCTCGCTTTACACCAGCGGTCCCACAAAAACACCAGCTGACTTGTCACAGATGTGGTCATTCATCTGTTCCACATGAAGTTAAATAGTGAACAAAACTTCTCTGGCCAAGCAGCATCACAAAGAAGAGTAGACCGCAAACAACAGTGGAGTTGAATAGGAAACACAGAAATATTTATATTGAAAACACAATCTGTGGATAAATAACGCACTCTATAGAACATACAACGCTGTGACTAGAGACAGGCACAGATGTGAGACATACGTGAAGAAGGGCCAGATCTTCTACCGGAGTAAGTTACACGACACCATTTTATACCCTAAGGATACGGCTTTTGTATTTTTACTTTCATATTTAGGGAACTCAAATCACAGCCAGCTCGAGGGGCTCCAGCACCCCACCGTGCCAGCAGGACAGGGTTGGCCAGCTGCAGTCGGAGAACGAATGCATGGTGTTGTAGCCACACGCTGAACTGTAAGTGTGCCCCTAGGCATGGCAGGTTTAGGTGCAAACTTCCTCTGCAGGAAAGACAGACTGATTTATGGAAGGAAGGGACCACAGAACAGCCCTGTCCTCCCAGAAGCAGGCTAGAAACTTTGATACTTTACACAGTTTTAAATCACGTACACTTTCCAAGCATCACTACATCTGACTTGACCCCATTGTTACTTTTTGAGTCTTCAGTATGGTCATGCACTGTGTTAAATAATTCAGACGTATGTTTCTAACGCCACACAGGCACTTTTTGTACAGATGAGCTGCAAACTTCAGAGCCAGGCTCATCTGGCCACATAAACCCACATCTAAGATCAAGTCTGTGTCCTGCCCCATTGATTATCTATGAGGGCATCCCAAATAAAGTGCTTGAAACTCTCTCAGCTTGAGCGAGGCCACAATTCAGGCAGATCCTTAGAGAGAGGAATAGCAAAAACCAAATATTCATCTAAGTTTCTTCTTAAAAAGGTACGACCTGGCAGGAATAGTCTGAGACTGTAACCAGCCAAGTCCAGCTGGACACACAATAACAACAACAGGTTTGTCTGGAATAGCCATTAATTAAAAGCCCATTAATAATCCCAGCCCACCATACTTTCCTGACATTGTACTGCCTTATGCTCCAAGTCACTCACTTAAATCCACATCTGTTGATCTGCTGGTATGCCCTAAATATCAATTTAAAACCATCAGATTCAGAGTCTCTAGCAATTACGATCCACCATCATTATAATTAATCTTTCTTAGTTTGCATAGCATCTTAATAGTAAAATTCTTTCTAGAGAAGAGACACTTCTGGACGGAAAGAGAACTGGCACACTATCTGTTATTTATAATGAGTAAAAGTTAATACAAATTAAACTCCCCGAACCAATAAAAACAAAACTGTATGAAACCACAAAATAAGACTAAGAAAATCAAAACCAACTTATGACTTCAGAAATAATATAGTCCAGAAAGAGTCTACAGCAAATAAACAAATGTGAGTAAACATATTAAAAATACAGCGTGTAGATAATGGTATTTCAGTTTTGTCACATTTTATGTCAGAGCCGCTGCACATCTGTGGACAATGTTCCATGTCACATTTTGTGATACTGAGGCACAGAAAATTCAAAGGTCAAACACCAAATCTATGGCAGGGCTATTTCTCCATCTCTCATCTTACCCTCAAAACTGTTAAAGCAAACCCTGAAATCCTATCACATTACGTACAAAATTTCAGAGTAAGTTCAATATAATCTCAGAAAGATTTGAATCCCAAATCAACAAGAAAGAATCTTAAGAGGAAACAAGGCAAGTATTGAAGAGAGCAATTATAAGGCTTTCTGTATGTTTGCATCTTTACCCTGAAACGCTCACAATCAATTTCTACATGAACGATACATCAGCTATTCAGGAAATCATTTTATAGTGACATGAATAATTTCTCCCACCTGTATATTAATTTTCGTACATAAACTGTATATAGTTGTATACGTGCATATACCATTATATACAGCAAAATTAGCTTCAGTAGTAGAGTTAGTGACAGAGTTACAGCACTTGGAAACTTGTCAAAATTTGCTGGGAGGTGCCAATAGTCTATTTACTTTCCAGTTTGCCCTGGGAACTCAGTTACCTCTGAGTTTGGGTTTGTTTTTTTTTTTAGAAATGGAAAATAAAAATAAAATAATAAAAAAACACTTCTCCAAGCTAATGAATTTTCTTCCCAGTAAATTTCAACTGTTGGCTACAAAAAAAAAAAATAAAAATCACACATTAGCATAAACATAACAAAAGCCAACACAACAAAAAAAAAAAAGAGAAAAAGACCTCTTGAGATGCAAGCTTGTATTAAGTCCAATAACACACAAATCAGATGCAGATGTACTTATTCTAAGGCAATATTTAAAAAACTGAAAGATATCAATCCAAAAGAGATATTTTACACTGAAGCTCTTGCACATCCAGAATACTTTTCAGATTTCTCTGTTCCACCATAAGCCCACAGTGTCTCTTTAAGCTTACTGCTTCTCACAATGAAATTTATTTGCAAAAATGTGCGACAACACAAATTGCGCTACTGAAGTAGCACTAATTCTTGATGACATTAAGTAAACTGCATCAGAAACTGAAGAGGAAAACTTGAAAGCTGTAAGTTTTACAGCTTACTCAAAACCTGCAGCAGCTGAAATAATAACGTTCAAGAGAGCTTTTGTTTTCATTTATGAGGGAGGGAAATTTATTCTTTTGATTTGGAGGTGCTGAAGGGGAAAAATTAGATCCCTTTTTTCCTCGACGCATCTTTGCCACTCCACTGTTTGACAGAAATCTACTGGACTCTAGGAAATGTTTAATCTGCTTTTTTTGAAGATGGGGGACTGCTGATAGCAAGTTGGGCAAATCATAAACAAGCATAAATCTACACAGCCTCATTGATTTTATTAGAATTAGGTGTACAGAATAACTTGTCCTATACGGTTTCTCAGTAGAGAGACGAGAGCACACACTCTGCTGGAAGTGGTCCACATGAACACTGACCTCCCTAAAAAGCATCAGGATCCCCGTATTGTTCCTGAAGGCTCACGGAAACAAGGAACCAGCACTGAACATGCTTCTCATTTATGCAGCTAAAACGTCAATTGTGCCCTTTAAATCAGTAAAAAGTAAACTTATTAACCAACCTGAATGGAAATAAATCGTGAAATGATTTACATGAAAGCTGTTCCAGGCACAAATTTGTGAATAAATGGGGGCTGTTTAAAAGAAAAAAAGAAGCCTTCTGTTTTCTTCACTGCTGGCCACATGCTATCAAGATGTGATCAAGGTGCATTGTAGCTGGCTGTCTCCAAGCAAATTACAGTAGAGGCTTTAGGGTCCTACTTACAGCTGACATATAACTCCATCAATCACATTTGTTTTCATCATAAATTACAGAAATCCCAAGACGTTTTGTGGTTCACCATACTTCACACATCCCAGTTCCCCTTTTCTAAAGTTTCTTTGGTAATAGAATATACATGAGGAAGAAAAAAAGTTTAATCTATATTGGTTTAAATGCATAGCTAGTCAGAACAAGTTTTCCCTCCAGCTGACATTGAACTTTGTAATTATTCCTGAATGTTGTGTTTTAGAGACCTTCTCTGCGCTAATTTTATGGAGATCGTGTTTTCTACATCCTGACTACATGTTTGCCCCTCTCTGAATAGACAGGAATATCGTGGCTTTTTAAAAGACGCAGCTCTCCCTGCCCCCTTCACCTTCCTTCCCTCACATTTTTTCTTCAGATGTTTTAGCCCTCAGTTTTGCGGAGGCAAAATCCTCAAAATTCTCCTTTTGTGGAGAAGCAAATCTCAAGGATGAAGACAAAAGCAGAAGGTGAAACACTCGTGTACCTCCTGAGCCACGCTCCGCAACTGCAGCCTAGTCCCCAGCTCAGACATGAGCTTTAAGTGAAAGCGGGGCTCAGGGAGAAGGGAAGTCTTCTCTTCCCGTCGCTAAAGCTCTTGGGCACCACTTTCCTTCCACCCCGAGCACAAAGAGCTGAAAGAGCTTATAGAATATCCCTGTGGATAAAGCACTGACCAAGGAAGTCAAGGATCAGGGTTCCAACCCACCCCTTACCCCCAGGAGACTGTTCTGCCTCTCAGGCTGTTGAAGTGGCTTGAGCAGGGGGCCATACCTCCTCCTGAGAGCCTGCTACTGGGCAGCCAAACACACGGGAGGTGGCCAGACATCAAAGCATGGTATAGGTTAGTGTCCGGGGCATGCGGCTCAGTGGGACAGGAGAGGGTGAAGCACGAGAGTAAATCAAAACAATTGGCCAAAATTCCAAAGATTTGACTCCTGCAAATAAAAGACCTAGATCTGCATGCGGAGCTTATTACAGAACACATACCAAGTCTGCTTAAATTCAGTACACACGTAACTATGCCTAGACCCAAAAAAGTAAAAATTTAAAAATGAACATACCTTCTTTTTCATCTAAAAAAAAGACCTGAGAAGCCTCTGTGATTGAACATACACTATGACTGTGTAATTCAAGCTGAAAGACAGAAGGATAACACCGGGCTGAAAATTATTGAGTATGTTGTGAAAGATACTCTCAGAAACCCCAAATATACTGAGAAAGGTATTAGCCCGTGTACAATCCCCATTAGAAGCCATCATCTCCGTGCTACAGGGCTGTACTACAGCTTTTGCGATACCCGCATTAGTCAAGCACGCAAAAGGTCACCAGTAAGAATGATCCTAGTATAATATTCAGATTTAATATTGCAAAATTAACATTCTTAAATGCTAAGCAAGATAAGCTGATTACAGTAAATGGCTTTCCCTCTTCCACATTTGTGGAGAGAATGAAGACAAGCCACACCAGAAGAGGGAAGGGGTGATTTACAGAAGGGACCGCTGACTGGCACAAATACATGCGAACTATTTCTCACAATGGCACAATCTTGTCTGGATTTAAAGCTACCTTTTGTGTCAAGCTGGGAAGAAAGGGTCCATGAGGTATCAATACATCAGCATTTCGTTCTCTTCACGACCTTTCAGAGGTGAGCCCATCTACCCAACTAGGCAATTTCCCCTCTCCCCTTGCATTCCCCAAGAGGCAGCTGTTGGGATAATCACCTCCTTCAAGATCCTGGAGACTCAGAAAACACAAATAATGCACTAGGCCAGCAGTTCAGCACTCTCCTTCAATTACCAATATACGTAAGTCAGGAGAAGCAGGCAATAAAGTATCCACTTTAAGGTAGACTTTAAGAGGCAGAAAAAACAAACCCACACATTCACGCTCCTCTCCCCACCACATAAAGGTACAAATTTCTTCTCCCCCCACCTTCCTCAAAACATCATCTAGCAAGGAAAACTTTTAAAAAGGAACAAAACGTATATTCCTCCTTAGGCTCCCCTGTATCAGAAGGGAAATTTATCATTCTGTGTACCTCAGCAATATTTTCTGCTTCAGCCTATATGCTTTCAAATTCCCTTCCAAACATAAAAGCAAAGCATCGATGAAAAGAAAATTGATGTCCCAACGAGCAAGAGCTCTTGCAGTGATTACAACCAAACAGCAATTGGCATGAACAGAGCCAACATTTAATACCATTTTAAGGTATAATTAAAAAGGAGAGCTGCTCAGAAAGGGCTCTTTACTATAAAATATGGCAGGTACACACTACAAATGCTCCAACAGCTTCTTCTCATGCAGTGGAAGACTAAAAACCTTCAGATGAAAATGTATGGTGGGTCTGCAGAAGCCCTTTACAATCACACTTAGGGGCCTTTCAGCACATAATAGACTTTGGCACCCTGCTCTCCCTGTCATTAAGGGTGGCACCAGGAAGATTTAGGGCTGGAGTTTGCCTCCTCACTATCTCACAGAGAGAGTGTTATAAAAGGTTGGGGTACTTCCACTCCATGTCTGGTCACCGTCTGATTTAGGGGAATTTGATAGGAGGACAAATAAAAACAGATTTGTTGTTAGATGCCTTGTCTCCTGTTGTAGAGCTTGAGTAATACTGCAGTTTAAAAGGAGCTGTGGAGTGGAAGGGAAAACCAGAGTGGTTCAGCAGCAGAGCATGGTTACTGCAGAGACACGAGATGTTTCACTGAATGAAATAGGAACGTCGTTGCCAGGAACGTACCGGTGCAAAGCATACCGGAGGTATTCACTTGTCTGGGGTTTGGTACGGTTCTTTATTCACATGAGAGCCAGCTGCAGCTGGAACTGGATCCAATTTTCCCTGCAAAGCCGAGGGTCTAAGCATAATCTCAATGCATGCGAGTACCTGACTACGCGGCTGGTAAAAACACAGGCATCACAGCCAACTGTCAGAGCGCGGGTGCGTAACACCACATTGGACAGGAGACTGGGTGAGATGTGCCCACACACCTGATGGCTGGGTCTCAGTGCTGAACTGACAACCCCCTCAGGCACACCGAGTCCTCTTTTCTTCTTTCAGGACAAACGTATTAATTTCAAGGTGTGGAAGCCAGGAGCAGCTTTCTCAGTGTAGAAAAGCCCTTTAATACAACATCTCAAGGCCTTCCATTCCAGCTTTGGCACTCGGCTCTCCCAGTCATCATGGGTGGCACCCGGAAGATTTAGAATTGTCTTCCTCTTTCACAGGCACTGCAGAAAAATCTGTTCCTCGTTAGTGGCTTTAGTCTCTCAAAACCACTTGCTGCAACTGGCCTACAAGAGACAAAAATTTTGAAACTCATCTCTAACCTTTCAAATACAAATAATAGGGTTTTCCACACTAGAAGCCCAAGGAAAAACTACCACCGCAGTTGCTAGTGGTTAAGTGAGGCACAAAGCAGAACAGGTCCATCACAGAATTACTGGAGGATAACTGCAAGGTGGAGTTTCTACACCGAAGAGAAAACTAGCTTTCTGTAGATCAGAAAATTAAAACTCTAGATCTCTTTTGGCTTGAGATTTTTCTGCAAGATTACATAGGATTTTTAAAAATAAAATTATTTTGTCTCATGTGCAGTCACATGCTTTCTGCCCGGTTTCATTGAAGACTTAGAAGAAAAGATCCTTTAATACCAGTCTGTTCAGGCTAGGTAACTCTCCTCCCAAGGAAGTGAGAGTTTTAGTGGCCTCTCAATGTAGAAACGTGTCAGAAACCTGCCTGCAGAAGTCTCTATACAGCCTGCAGGAACAGAAATGGAAAGCTGTCGTACTTCTTTTACTCCCAACCAGCTGTTTAAGAGCCATACTTACTAATGCAGCCACCCTTGCTCAACAGCGCAATCTCACCAAACTCTTGCCACTTCCAAAACTTCGTCACCAAGTACACACAGTCGTACCCCTGTTCATTCTACCTATAGCCAGCATTTTGGGTCATCAGATAAAACTGGGTCAAGGGAATATTCTGAAAGGAAATACAGTTCTTGTTGGAAAAAACCAGCAACATGTGACTCAATATTTTACTGTTTTAGAGAATGTCAAAATCTAGGCTGTAAACAAGATGAGCGCTACCATCTGACAGCCTGGTCCACACATCAACAGAAAGGATATGAGAAAAACACCTACAAGAAACAACTAAGTATAGAAACAAATGCTTCAGTGATGTCATCTAAACAATAAAACCAGTTATTTCAAAGCACTAAGCCTAAAAATTTATTTAGCCACAAGAGGGAGACAAATACACAGATGGAGAGTATTTCACACTACGTTCCGCTTTCACCGGGAAAAAGTTTTATGGAAAACATGGATATAGTCAAGAGGCACAAATTTAACTTTGATCTCATAAATCTATCTCCCATGCAGCAAACTTAAAGGACACCTGAATCTACTGAAATTCAAATCCAAGCCAGGATAACTGCATTGATGCTTGCAGTAACAATGTGACATTTCTTTGCATATGCCAATTCCAGCACAGTAAGAGAATATCAAGAGCAAAATTTTCATTTTAAGCATCCTTTCTAGAAGAAAGAAAGTTCTTGTTGCAGTGGTGAAACGGTTTGGCCATAAAAATCAAACTTTTCTGAAACATCAGGGTTAAACAGAGTTCACAGCATTCTCAAGATACACTTTTATGACATCTATAAGCCTATCATATGTTATAAATTAATGGCAGATACAGCACATTCTAATTATACCACCCATGTCTATATCATTTAAGTAATAGCTCTAAAGGGTGGATTAAAATGATAAAAATCTAAGGAATGGCTGCAGATAATTGTGCGAGGTGCTACACCTCACAGATTTACAACCACTGTACAATATCACCCTCTGCTGGGCATCAGTGAGGAGAATTTGCATGGCAGCATCTTAAGAGATTCCCACAATGCACCAGGGGCAGAACAAGACTGGTGAAGCACATCATCTGATGCACAAATTAAAGCATTTGGGCTGTAAGATTTCATTACAACTCAGCATAAACCGATCAACTGACTTGATAGAACACAACGGCAAAAGTACATTCAATATGTGGTAAATAAAATAATCCAGGCACCTGGTCTTACAAGGCTCTGCTTCCCCCTCACCTGCTATGTCTGCCTTTGAAAGCTCAGAGAACCCTATACAGCCAGGGTTAGGCCCAAATTACCTTCTGCTTTCAAATCTGAAGGTAAAAAGAAGTTATTTTAAAGACAGGAAGTGTTTGGAAAAGAGCCATTTCACAAACCAAAGAAAACAATAGAGAACCTAATCCTTGCTTCATGTAATTCATATAAACTGTCATTTGCAGCATCAGGCCACCCAGCACAGCAGTTTGAGGCTGCACATCTGGCATTTGGTCTGTAATACCACTACAGCAATATAGCAAAATGCAGAAGAAAGTCCAGTAATGCAAAAGGGATGGACTTGAAACTATTACCTTACCCGTTGTTTCACAGGCAAACCAATACTTAAATCTAATACTGCAGAACATCACTCCATGGATTAATTCACTTCACATCAAGGGGAACACGCATTCACGCCATGAGACGCAGGAAGCCGAGGAAGGGCAGACGGCAAATCCCGTGCTGTTGGGATGAGACTGGCCCAGACGTGGACAGCGGGAGAGGAGGTGGTGGCTGCCACCTGCCCCATGACTGAAGCCCCCCCAAAAGCAAGCTAGAGTCCCCCCTGAGCAACACCATGTCTTTAGCTAGTCGCGGCAGCTTCCTGTGAGACCATTTAGCCGTCTAGAAGTAGCTACAAGGCTACGTGATTCACTCACAGCTCATTCTTCCCACGTCTCCGTGTGGGCTTTAACCACTGGGGAAATCTCCTTTACACCAGGCGCAGCTCCGCTGGCTCTCCAGCCCCAGCATTTCCCCAGAGGCAGGCCTCGATTGCAGCCCTTATCTTCATCATTTGTTCATTTTATTTTAAAATTTTGCATTCTGACGGAGGACCAATAAAGCCAAAAGCTGCTGCATTTCACTCGTTTTCGAAAGAACCATCCCATTATACGATTCTGCCCTGAGTAAATCCAAACAGGCTGCAGTTTTCCCTGACTCCGGTGCACGCTGGAGACAGCGTGCAAAGATGTGCTACAGATTCCCAGTCTCTCCAGAACTCCAAACTGCTGTGGATTTAAGGTTCGCTGCACTGTGGAGACCAGCTGCTGTAAGACACCCAGACTCTTAGGGGGTGTAACGTTGGAGAGAGAATGCAACTGAACTTCTTTTGGGTTTCATATATACAAACAGAAAGTTTAAAAACTATTCTTATTCCATTAAAAGACTCATGTGGACTACGTGTCATAGCAACAGTTAGAAAAGCATGAAACAATGAATGCTGCTAAAAGGAAACATACACTTTCTAGACAAGTCTAGATTTCAGAGGTTTTTTTAAGTTCATGCAATCCAGACTACTTGCGGATTTTTTTTTTAAATCCACTGTGAATGGGAGACAAGCAGGTCAAATGTTTCACAAACTTGCTTTCAAATTAAGACTATTTACTGATTCAGGTTAAATGAGCGTAAATCAAGCTTAAATTGAAATCAAAGTTATTATCTCGGTTTGTATCATACGAGTTTAACAAACACACGTTTGCAAACACACATATTAATTGATCCAAAGCATGAGAAAATACCTATGCTCTCCTTAAACCTCTTGCAGGCAGCCAGATAGGACAAAACACAAACAATGCATTCCCCAAAGAGAGAGGTACGAGCACAGTTTCAAACCAATACTTATTTTCTTTATTCTCAATAAGTCCGTTTAATGTTGGAGAAAAAGGATTCTTTATCACTGCCATATGGATCAGGGTCTAAGAAACTCTGTCTGGCAAGGGGCTGAAAACGAAATAACCATCACCCTTAGGTGACCCCTAATTGTGCAAAGAACCTCACTAGTGCTAGAGGGGCGGCTCACGTGCACGAGGGTGGCAGAATCGGGACCACACAATTTTCCTGATGAGCAAAATTTTATCCCCAGTGGGCAGATTTTCTGTCTAGGCTGCAGAGAACTCAATAACTTCTGTCGTGTGAACTGCGGAGTAAACCCCTGCATCAAAGTCATGTAAGTGAACCCAATTTGCTTATGAACAGTATAACCCATCTCTGCTGAGAAGAAACTAAGCCAACAGCAGCACCAATCACAACTTTATTCAAAACCACAAGTCATGCCTTGAGGATATAAATTTATTCCCTCCCTTTCCCATCAACACACACGTTTTGCCACTCGCCTTGGGAAGCATGTTATTAAAAAAAATTCATTTCCCCCTTGGATACATTTTTATATTGTATACTAAATTATGCATTTAAAATCAAATAAAAAGAATTTACTGCCTTAAGATTACTGCACACATCAGAAAGCTCTCTGTTCCTAAATTTTGGAAGAATTTTCCACCTTCCCACCCAAGCCAAGCAAACATCCAGTGTTGTTACAGCTGAAGCAGTGGGGAAAAAGAGACAAAAATATTTTTCACATTAGAAAGCTGTGCTTCAAGTAGTGAGGAGGAAAAGACCAGATCTCAGGAAAGGTACCGTTCAATGCCTCCAAGGGCGAAAGGGAACTTTAATTTTGATGCCATGTCTGAAAAGTTCAGCACTGGGGTCAGTCTCAGATAAGAATCCTCTGATCCTCTCCTAAACAACATTAAACTTAGAGTCTGATTAATTGGCAGCCTAATGCAAAAGTTTATCTTGCAGCATTTCACTCCTTTCGGTCATGGTTCTCCTTGTTGGCAGGAAACAAAGAAGTTAAGAAATACACAGAGATGTTCAGACAAGGCAAATGTTATTCTAGGGTTTTGTTTTCAGAAGGGCAGAGGATGGGGGTGAGAGGTGACTTTTTTCCCTGGTATTAACACAGACTGAAACCTACATACAACAGCAAACACCTGCAAGACTTGAAAACATAAAATATAAGCACCCCCCTTCTCATTTAGGGACTTAAATACAGGTGTCCTGATTTCCTGAAATGATTTCCTGCCCCATCCCATTCACCTGGAGTTGCAATTGCTCAAATGTTCCAAAAATCAGAAGACTTAGATGCTTAAATATAAATTTATTATATTAACTGCAGGTAGTCATATTTGGAGTAGTTTAACTTGAGTTTCTGTAAGGAGCAACTGCAGTCTCTGATTAATGTGAAGTTTGTTCTCCAGCTTACATGGAAGAAATTGATAAACTAAGGTAAAAAGGACAATAAACAGGCAAAGATAGACTTAATTTAAGTATAAACTAATTTTTTTTTCCATGAACCACAGTTAAATTACAAATCTCAGCTGGACAGGGATGGCAACCCACTCTGCAAACAGTGCTGAAATTCTCCTGTGGAACTCCACCAACTCAAGTGAGAACCGCTGCCCTGCTATTCGTGATGCTCACAAGCTTGTCAGTGGATGGTAACTACAACTGAAGAGAAGCTGCAAACAAGAATAGCGAAGAAACGGGAGACAGAGGCTGAGGAACATTCTTGGCTAGAGAAGGCAAAAGGCCAAATCAAAGCCAAGCAGAAAGTACACTGAAGAAAGGACACAGATTTGAAACGTAGGGGTACACACATGTAGATGTGTGGCAGAACAGCTTTGAAGAGCTGATACAAGGATGGTAAAAAAACCCAAATAACACACAACACACAAACAAACAAAAAAATAAACCAAAAAGAAAACCACCACCATGTAAGACAGCTAGCGTAATACAGACCCAAAGACGGTCTAGGAGCAGGGAGATGAATACAGTCCAGGTCAAGAGGCAGATAAATAAACCCACCAGGGAAGGGAAGGAAGTTTGACACCAGTTGCATATGGTGCCCCAAACCAGAAAGACTTCCAACTGAGAAAACCAAGGACAGAGCACAGCAAACACTTCAGCCTAATCAGTAACCAATTTTTTGCATTGTGTTGTTTTGTTTTATTTTTATTTTTAACAAGCAGGGTCGTGTTATCGAAAAAGAGTACTCAATGCAGTATCATCCTACTTTTCCTCTATACGCAGAGATAGTGCCTCTTTCCTTCTGCAGACTCTGCAAGCAGCCAGGTCCAGGTGGCAGGGAAGATGGCATTTGGTAGAGCAGGAAGCCACTGGCAGGCTACAGCATATTTACTGGAAAGTTTTGGTCGTACCTGAACCATCGGGAAGGGTTTATCAAAAGCCTTCCCATAACTTCACCGCTTCCTCACCCTTATGTTTCAAGCAGACAGAACGTGTGTTGGATACTGTCACTGAAATGGGTTTAACATTCCTACAGTCTTCCCCAGCTTTAAATTCCAGGCCTCTCGGTTGCACGTAAAGGATAGCATCATAATTTAACTCAGCTCATGGACACTGAAACAGGTCAAACATTTGTCAACTGCCTTTAAATGTCTTTTAAAATATTTCCAGAACCACTAAATAAGCCCCCAGAGAAGCATGAACAAATAGTCAGAGTCTGCTAAAGAGAAGCGGAAGGATTGCTCTCTCCCAAAAGGGGATAGTCAGGACATCTGTTGAACACTCCAGTTTTTTTTCCCTTTCCTAAGGTAATTGTTGACACAGTCCCATGGTCCTACTTACGCTTTCAACTGGAAAACTAGAATTTGGATAGCATCGTAATTCATTGTTGGACCCTTCTACCCTTGAGCTGGCTGAGTAATTAACACGGCTCCTGGGACTGTGGTTGGACTCCTTGGCACTGCACATTTGGTTGAACTGGAAGTCTCCCCAGCTTGTAGCAATGAAGGCGATTCCCTTACCAGGCCTGATGTAGTGTGGCTACCAGATACAAGGAAGGAGTAGATTTGTATCATTGGTTATGGTGAGTGGGAAGACCACTAGTTCACCGGACTGCACAGGTCTCTTCTAAGAAAAAAAATTGAGCTTTGCCATGGCCATGTGTGGTACAGCTCCAGGTGTAGCGTTCTGGATACAACGAGGACACGACAGACAGGGGTGTCTACAGCAGTAAGGACATACCATGACAGGTGGCAGAAATGTCAGAATGAACAAAGCTGATCAGGAAGAGCATGTTTTTTCCTATGTACCACTTGGGCTGAAAACAACAAATTTAGCATTTCCACCTCAGAAAAAGTGCTGCCTTCTGTGAAGCCAGCAGTTGTTCTGTACCCAGGACAGAAACTCTGTGTGTTCCCCTCCTGTCGGTGAATTTAACGGTAGTGACAGTTGCCACATCAATGGAACAGGAGGTTTAAGTTTTCTGCTCTGGCAGAAAAAACTTTGCACAACCTTCCCTCTGCACCTCGTGAAAGAGTAGTTCTCTCCCTGCCCCAGCACTCGGTCACACTATGGGATTGCACAGAAACGATGGCCGAGTTTGGACTTCAGATTTCCAAGGAGTTGATCTGAGCAAACAAATTCCTTTCAGGAACACCGTGGTACAGGTCCCTCAAAGTCACATATGAATGACCCTGCTTCTCATGTTGTCCATATAAAAAAACTGGCTTTGCTACCTCAAACAGCTTTGCTAAGAAATGAGGACCCTAGCTATCTGATGCAACCTCGGAATTTAAAATAAACTCACAGGCCTCATTCGATGGAGCCCATATTCTCACCCAGTTCCTCCCACTGAAGTCAACGAAGTCCTGTGATCAGCTTCAGCAGGACCGGGGTTTGACACCGAGACACACAGCCCCTCAGCGGAGCTTTCTGTAAAACCTGATGCTGAGCATGCAAGTAAAATATCAAAATGCTCAAATATTTGTGAGCGTTTGTGACAACATGTCACCTTGTCTTCTAGAGGTTCCATCAAGTAAAAATTGCTGCTGCACTGTAGATAGATGAAAATCTAGCCTCATGCCAGCAGGCAATCACCAAAAATGAGTATTTCTAGAGGAACAAAGAACCACCCCAGAACTTCCCTGGTACATCCACAGTCAATAAAACATGACTGTGCTGTAAATTAAAATCTGCTGTAAATTCACATCTTGTAATCCCCTTGTGCGCTCATATAGGAAACAAAAATCTAACTTTTGGTGGCTAGCTGCATCCCATAACAGATCCTGGAACAAACAAACGTGTGCTGTGTCTAACCAGCAAGGACAGAACAGCGAGGAGCGTATTGAAAACACACTGCTGCCTGGTGAGCTGTCAAATCCAGCTCCAACCAGCAAAACGCACCTTGCACGACTTCTGCTATATAAAAGTACTCCTGTACATGGCGGGAGATTATCTTTAAGGGCCGTCCAGTTTTGAACCACGTGACGAAAAAACCCCACATGGGTGCTAATTCAAGAGGAGGAGCTGATTGTCAGTAAGAAGCGACCGACACTTGACACTAAATATTTCATATACGCAACACAAATTGATACTCCTGTATTTGTGTCCGTCCTCGTTCTCTCAACTGCTCCCTAATGACATGTAGTCAAGTGTTATATTTTGATTTGCATGTTTCACATGAATCATTAATGCAACAATACAGAACAGAATGTTGTTCCCACCAAGGCCACATTACGTTCCTGGAGATGGAGTATGCCCACATAATGCTTATAGCAAGGGGAAAAAATAAAAATAAATAAATAAATAAAAATATCACACAACAAAAGATTGGGCATGTGCACATGCTTGCTACTGTGGGCAAAGGCTCCTCTTGCTTGATTGCATTTACCTATTTTCATTTGTTTCTTTGTTTTGTGAGTTTTGGTTGGTCGTCCCCCTGCCCAACAGCTCGTGTACAATTCCATTTGGGGGTTTTTTGTTGGTTTGTTTTTTTTTTTTTTTTTAAATAGAGTTGCAGGATGCTAAATGGACTGGCTTAAAGTAAGCAGAACTGGCAAGTCTTAGGCGGTTTTCTACAAGATCATTGCCATGTGGATCACAGACTGTAGGTTTTTGTCTCACAAGATGTTGACACATGCTGGCACAACTGAGCTAACACTTCACTACATATCCCCAAGCAGCACCTGGTCCTGGCTTTTAAGACAGACCTACACATATTTCCTACGTATCTCATTTCCCAAACTCATTGCTAATGCTACAAATAAGACGACTCCACCAGCCAGGAAGGCCAACCAACTGGTCAAGAAGATAATTTACAGTTAATGTAAACCTACTCAGCAGGATTACCAGCACATTTATACACTTACAAGCATTCATGAGTGGCATATGATGCTAATGGACACTAAAAGGAAGGCTGCGTGATGGATGATGGTAATTAATGATTAAAGCATTACACAACACATTTCTCTGGGAGTGCCATGTTAGTGTCACTAAGTTAAGATCCATCAACCTGCAGCTTAAGAGGTCTGGGGTTGCAAATCACTATTAGAAAAATAAAGGTATTTTTACCCTTACACTTTTACTCTTGTATCTACAGGCAAGAATATTAATACAAGAATGCCCACATCTCCAGTTCGATAAACATATATTAAATATGTACACGGAGGACACGCACGCACCTCCTTTTCTGAAAACTTTACAGAAGTTCCTAGCTGGTAACAAATCCTGCCTTCCCCTCCATTTAAAAATGTTCTGTTTATAAGTACCTCACATTAAGGCATTGTTTGCATCAGTAATTTTTCTTAAGAACCTTAAGAGCTGACCAGGACAGACAGGGATCCCGTTTGCTCTACTCTTGCTCATGGTTATATATTTTATGGTACAATTTGTGAAAGGGAAAAAAGAGTTTAAAAAAAGATTCCCCAACCACCATATTCTGTCAGGAAAGGGAAAAATTTTCACGTTGTATAAATGTACATGCATTGAGGGGAGGGGAGTACACAGCCACGTTGCGGCCAGCCACACATATACCCAAACAGGTCTATGTGACAGCCTGCAAACTGCCAAAACTGCTTGGGGGGGGGGGGGGGGGGGAAAAACCCACANCCGGGGGGGGGGGGGGGGGGGGGGGCAAGAACCCGCAAGCCTGGAAATGGTGTGGACAATGGATTCAGCAACACCTTAAACTGCAGCAAAAAGATGAGCTATAAAATGATCTGTCAGACCCCTTGTCTGAAAGAACATCTCCAGGTGGGGACTAATGGCCTGCTTAAGGGAACTGAGAGGGGGGTGTTACTGTGGTCGGGGGTTTGTTGTGGAGTTTCTTTGTGTGTGGGGCTTTGTTGTGTTTTTTGGTTTGGTTTTTTTTTTGGGGGGGGTTATGTGGGTTTTTTTGTTGGGTTTTTTTGGGTTTTATGTGGTTTTTTTGTTGGGGTTTTTTTTGGTTTTTATGTGGTTTTTTGTTGGGTTTTGGTGGGCTTTTTTGGGGTTTTTTTTTTTGTTTGTTTGGCAGTTTTTTTGGTTTGGAGGTTTTTTTGGGGGGGGGGTTGGCTTTTTGTTTGGGTGTTGGTTTTGGGGGTTCCCCCTCCTCTCCCCTCAAGCAGGTTCAGCCTTGCCACAGCTGCAAGCCTTAACAGACCTACCTCCTGCAATTTTAAAATCCCATCTACCCATCCTGTTTCCAGGAAGATGAGGTAGCATGGTGCTGAAGAGCTAAGCACATGCAAGATGCAGGTCAGCATCAGACCTTCCTAATGCACTAAAGATGTGAGCCAGTCTTACAGGAATCAGCTCTCAGCCCGAGAAATTGATTTTCCCAGCCTCCTGCACTAACCGGCCAGACTTCCTACTTTAACGTAGTATCTACTGGAATGGTGCTGAGTCCCATAATCTGAGTAAAGCTAGCTGTTATAGCAGAGATGCAGGTACTGTGAGAGTTGCCTTGGCTCTGCAATCAAAGTTATTCCCCATATTAAATTTCCTTTAAAAATAATAAAAGTTAATTTAAAACTCATACAAATTCAGAGAACACCACCAAATGCAGCTGGAAAGGATAAAAGATGCATAAAAATTTCCCCAGCTATATGGTCAATCAGGTTCATTTCATCAACCATCTACAGCCTGAACATATTTTTCCATGCTCAGTACAAACACAGCACAACATTTTCAGAGCATGAGAAGCAGCCAGTTAGAAAAGAATGAGAAACTTGAAGTGATCGCTTGATCCTCATAAATGCCATTAAGCTGATTTCAGAAGCAGGCCTTTGTCTTCCTAATCCCAGTAATTCCTTTAATTGAAACTGCAGAAGTTGTCTTTTTCAGCTAGGAAATTCTAGTTCTTCACTCAAAATGACTGAAAGGCCTTTTTCTCAGCCTGGAAGGTAGGTAGGGTCTGCACAGAGCACACCAGCCGAAGGACCAGGAAAGAGCAATGATCAAACAGAAACTTAGGTGAAATCATCAGGCTTCATTTTCACATGTTGAAAAGCAGAAAAAAATGCTGTGAAGTCTATAAGGGGGGTGGGAAAGCGGGGATTTCTCCTTCCGCATTATTTTCCAGGGAGTCAACCTGGAAAACTAAAAGGTGATGAGTTATTATGAAGAAGCAAAGAGGAATTGTGTTCTACTTAAAAGTAGAGGACAATTCAGAATCACGGGTTCTGGGTTCCGTTTTATGCTCAGCTGATGACTTTGAGTAGAACACTTGGGGCCTGACTCAAGAAAATAAACCTACATGGAGCCACTGAAGGACACAATGTCAGTGGGACTTCCACACAGAATCCTTAATCGTTCTAGGGCCAGATTTAGAAATCCAAGAAACCATCATAAATCTGATGGGTAGAAATCACCATACAGAGGTTAAAAATAAAATAAAACCCACCATTTCCAGATAAAACTTACTTGAGTCCGATAGCAGGAATCCGTATTTCCCATTTCCAAAATAAACCTAGTACGCAGTGCTATGCACTTTGCCAGTCAGGAAGGTCACTTTGTCATGGAGCCGGAGGAGGAGAACAACAACAGAGGCAGCACTGTCTGTGTGCCAGGACACCAGCCAAAGGGCAACTGTGAGGCTGAGATTTTTTTTTAAAGATATATGTAGTGCTATCTTTAGGAGATGGTTCTCTGAAAAGGAGAAGGTTCCCTAAAGAGTCGTTCTAATTATTTCTGCATCCCAAAAATAGCTGGAAAGAGACCTGAAGGATGAAAACAGGTAGATTTCCACGTCTAAGAAGCCAGGCCACAATCCACCTGCTTTATGATATTTGATCATGATCTGATTGCAGCCTGGTGCCCGTAGGGCCCAGCTGATGATACCCAACAGACTGTATTTGTTTTACGTGAAGAAATGAATTAAGCCTTCAGAGACGGAGAAGTCAATGGATGTCCATGGTAATGAGTGTACCAATATCAATTTTAACAAGATTTTAGAAAGAGAAGTCAGAAAAAGAACAAGCTAGTTTAAAATGAAAATACAGCTGTCTCCACAAACAGGAGAGATTGCAGATGCTCAAGAAATCACAGTGATACAAATACCAATATATTACATTAAAAGTACCCAGATATCAGCTGTACAACTGAAGATGAAGCTCAGCTTTACAGGTTTCAGTAGCACTACCCTAGATTTCAGCTGGTATAACCGAGACTGAAATCTGGCCTGCTGCCACTAAACTGCACAAAGCAATACTTGATGTCTTTTTTGCAAGCAGAAATACAGAGCCAATAGAATGTTTTCCAGGTACATGACTGTAAAGTGAAGTATTTCTCATCGAGAAAACTTTAGAAAGTTCAACAAGCAGTCATGAGCCCAACTTTAAGAACAGAAAAGTCCAGGCAAAGTGAGGATGAGAAAAAGGAAATGGGTAATGAGTACTCTATCCTCCTACAAAATTAATAGAGGTGGCAGGGCCGTAACTCATACAGCCCTTATGAAAAGATCTTCCCAGTATTTAGTGCTCAGGCTTTTTCACTCTGGTCTCTTCTTGCTCAGCTTTCAACCAGCTAGAGTAGACACAGTTGGTTATGTTAGTTGGGTGAATACAAGTGATTGCACCTTTCCAGCCTTTGAGGCACCAACACTCAAAGTAAACAGTGCAGTTCAAATTATTAACATTGCTTTTCCATCTCTATGTACTGTGATAAGCATTTAGCTATGTAACAAAGTTGTTATTAAAAGCAATGATTATTTTAGTTGATATATACACACACATTAAACTAAGACTATCCTCACCTCAGAGCTACTGTATGAGACTACATGCAAACTCTGGCAAGCCTGGCACAGTAAGCACAATCAGGTCACCCATTTGGTTTCCCTTACAACTTGCCAGTTTGGTTTTTTGTTTTTTTGTCTTTTTTTTTTTTTTTAAAGTCATCAGTAGCTAAGAAAAGCAAGGTAAAATGTCTGACACTCGAAAACAATGTCATTTCTTGAGCTACACGTATGAACCCAGTGGCATTCAGACTTGTTGAAACTGGCTTTATGCAACAAGAAACTCATTGTAGATGGGCGACTTCAAGCAAAGGCTTTTTTGTTTACATCTAGAGATGGGAAGTTAGCCACATAGTCGTGCTTAGTAAATCCTTAACTACTCTGCTGACTACCACTGAAGATAGTTTTGAGCTCCCCCCTCCCCCAAGACCTTTGTCGTATTCCACAGGAGCTGAAGACATCTCGTTTCTTTCCATTTTGGATCACTTCATCTCCATGTTCACTATCTAAACAAAAACCTATGCACTTGCACGTGTGCACAACGTCCTCTTGCATGAGGAAACCAAAGCACTCAATGTGTTTGCTCATGAAAGAGAAAAGAGTCCATCTTCCATGACCAGCGCCCCAAGCCATCCAGAACATGGGATCAATGTAAGAATTACCAAAGGACAGAGTACAATCTGGATGACCAAAAGCTTCTATTTACAGGCTTCTGCATCCTTTTCTTATGTCAAAGAAAGTTTACATGCTTCACCTATTTATTAGCATTTCCAATCCTAATGGAACTAGGAGAACAATAAAGAAGCCATGACAGAATACTTTCTCCTCTCTTCTCTCTGACCCAGAATACATACATAATCTTTTGCATTTTTGGTTGGCAAGATAATTAGCTGAAGGCTTGAGACTTGAAAATAATTTGCTGGTGCGCCCTGAAGAGGAAGGAGTCAGGCACAAGAAACCTGTGCTAACCAGTGAGTATTACTGGTAGTACACCTTAAACACGATTCTTTTCTTCAGATACAAGTAGTTTAACCCAGCCCTAATGATAGTAAAGAATAGCATCAACACAAATAGTTTGGGTACTCTTTTTCTTTAAAAACCAGAATAAAAACCCCAACATTAAGAAAAAGTAGAGCAATAGCTATATACACTTCAAAAGGTATTATGTTAATGTCTACCCCATTAGCTACCTCTGATTTTTTTGTTTGATTTTAGGTACATTAATATTATTCCTTTCCTACAGAACTGGGAGAACTGAAGTAACAAGACTGTGAACATCTTGAATGAGTGAACTTGTACCGCATCAATAAGGTCGTGATACAGGTCACTAGCAACATCATCTTCACTAGGCTGGCAATAAGTTCTCAGATTTGACATATGACTTCACTGTCACAAGACGTTAATTATCCCCACTGAGGTAATATGCAGGCAAACACAGAGAAGTGCATGTTCTCTTTTGATTTACTAGAAACTGTATTAATTTGCAAGAATAAACACCGAACTCATTTATTTCAAATAATGCAATTTAGCTACACTGAATTACACCTGTTCCTTAGCTCCCCCACAGAACAGAAAGGCATCAGGTATAATAAAAACCTGAAAAGGATTAAAATACTGAGTCAGGCCAGGGACTATTGCCTTTTTTATTTAATGCAGGCATTGTCTATTACAAGCAATTTTCTGAAGGCTATTGCTCTTGCATAATATGCTGTACGAACATGCAGAGGGTGGGGTCCCAACAGCCCAATTCTTTTAATTCACTGAAGTGGAAACAGTCAAGAACAAATGGAAAGCAGAGATCAATTGCTCCCACTGGCAATGTCACCAATTATGAATTTTGTGGAATTAAAATGAATTTACCATCTTGGCTGTGTTATTATGGTTACGTTGTGTAACATTATGAAAAGCACATTCATCTCATATATAAGATTAGCTGAAATAAATGTATGATTTTTCTCCTTTTGAAATACTGTACATGGTAATGATACTTGATCTGTTCCAGCAAGATGTCTCAGGCTCACTTTTTAACTAGTCACAAAGCAGCTGCCAGCAGTATCAGGAAGCAAATGCGGCAAAAAAAGGTAAAATTCATTTAGCCCCACATCAGCAACATCTGGTACAATCTGTGATAGCCACTGAGGAACCTGACAGCCTCCTCCTCCCACACTAGCTTACCTCCAAAGATGATTTGCCTTGCCTTCAGAGGACTTGCTTCCAAAATACAGTGACAGAAAAAGGGACGTGAATCCAGCCTTCAACAGCAGACTGTGTAACTCAGTAATCTTACTAAGCATCAAGTAAGCAACATCACCTTACAGAGGGCAGTCTTCCGAATGGTAAAAGCATCCCTTTGCTACTCTTTACCCAAAGTTCGTAGCCTAATGTTGTGTAGGAACAGCCCGATCATGAGTGACTGCAGCCGAGAGCTGGACACATGGCAGTCTCCATTGCATGACAAGGTTTAACAGACTGAGGATAAGGAGTAACCCTTTTAACCATTCCAAGGAAATTCAACAATACTCATCCAACACAGCTTCTAGACAGCACCAAAGTAATTTTGCCTTTTGTGTCTGTGGAAAGAAAAATGCTTCTTACAGACAACCGACACTCCAGAATTGCCAAGTTTCTGTTCGGAAATGAAATGAGGAAAAAAAAGTAGATATTTAATTACATTTAACAAGATTTGGGAATGGAAGTCAGAAAACATAGGACTGTTTTGCAAGCTAATATAGGAAAGACGACTTACCTGCATCACTAGCTCCTAGCAGGGGAAGGATGGCTATGGCACACTGCAGGCAGTTCAAGTCACAAGGGTCTCTCTCTCTCCCACATTACGTTGATGCCAGGCACATATTAGACTTATTAAGGAACAACATTACAAAGGGAATAGGAACTGGGAGAGACAAAAGGAGGAAATAAAGGCTCTAAGAAACTTTGGTTTCACACAAACTAAAACTCCTAATAGCACAGGAGAAGGAAAGCAATGTCAACAAATCAGAAGGAATAAACTTTTAAAGGGTGAAAAGAGAGGTTGCAGGGGTCACAAAGCTGGAGAGTGAACCTACGTGGTCAGGTCAACACTTCACAACTGACACTTCACACAACCGGGGCCACAGAGAAAAGCACATAGGATTTGGTTAGAAAAAATGGCTTTTGTCCAGTTTAAGACAGCACAGATCCACAGCCCTTAAATGGAAGCAACTGTATTATCTGCTGAAATAACAGAGTTCAGCAAATTACGTCAGATATACTAAATTCTTTGATAGGGACTTAACAGCATTAAAAGTCTGCTTCCCATTCTAACAGGTAAAGTACAGACAGTGGCAGTCAAATACAGTTATAGCCAGTATCTCAGCACAAATAGCAGGCAAGCCATGAAAGGGAATGTTTCAGCCAGGAACACCTTTGCCTCGAGAGCTGCATGTTTGGTTGGACACAGATTAAGGGCAGAAGTCTCCTGTGAACAGGCTTTTTTGCAAGATTATGCAATTCTTTCAACTTTTATTCTTATTATTTTCATTGCCATAAGTAGCGAGAATCAAACACTATCAAGCTAAACACATGCTGGGACAACATTCTAGCCAAGAGCTGAAAACCTTAATACAGCAATTACACAAGAACTGGAAAGAAAAAGGTGATGAAATACATGTCAAGAGATGAAATAACTTGTTCAGGGCCCAGATCAAAAGAAGAACCAGGGAAACAATTGTACAGCCCACAACCCACATGTCTGTGCTACCTTCTGCTCCTAGACTGAAGTCAGGAATACCTCTAAAGAAATGCAAAGAAATCATGTGAATTTTTCCTAATCTGGATCAACCAGCCATATTGCTAATAATAACCATAATATTCTAAAGGAACTGAGAATAATTGTCTGTTGAGCATAAATGTGAACTGCCCTCTCCTGGGCAGAACTGGAACACTCAAATATCTCTAACCCAATTTCACACCTATAAGTTTCAAAAAAAAAAAAAAAAAAACCAACCCAAAACCAAAAAAACACCTTAGCACTGTTTTAAGCACTTGGAAATTCTTTGGGGGTAGACGTTGAATTATTCCAATAGCATCCAAAATTACATGTGTCTCTATGCGAACCCCAATGTCAGGTTTTGTGGTCTCTCTAATCTGATCCAAGACATTGCAGGCAATAGCCATCAGCTCATGGTAAATGCACAATAGTGACTTTTGAGCTATAAAATTCAAATGGGTGGTGGACAATCACAGAGCCAAGACTTCCTGAAGCTTGAAACAGCAACAACCCCATTCTCCCCTTGTCCCCCCAACAGAAAGCCCAACCAAACACACCCACTGCTGCCACTTCTAGCAGAACAGAGGGACAAAAAGTTGGGGGAAACCCTGCTCCAGAACATCTAGCTCACCTGTGTCCTCCCACTAGCAGTTCTGCACAAAACAAATAAGACGACTACGCAAAGGATATTCAGAAACACCCTGCAACAAGGCCAAATCCAGCAAGCTGCTGAGTAAGTACCTCCCACGAGGTGCCAAGTGCCCCTGACTCCTGCTGGAAGTTATATCGCAGAAGCCTTGACACATTCGGACGCGTGGAGGACACCCATTATTTTAGCCATTTGAAAGGAAGCCTGATTGATATAAGACACCCACAGGGGCAGTAGAAGATGGCTGCAGTCTGCACAGTGACATAGGAAGGTCAGAGGGATGTAGAGGGACTACACTATGTCAGAATTAAAAAATAAATACCCCCCTCCCCCTCCCAGAGCTTTGGAAATGACCTACACATCATTTTGTCAGTTTCTGTGGTGACAGAGGCCAACATAACAGTTGTGACAGCAGCCCTGAGTGGGACGGGGTGGGGAGGGGGATGCGAATCCACAAGGATAGCTTGCTTCTTCCGAGACACGGTTCCCAAGCTCGCAGCAGCCAAATGCACTGGGGCATACAATAACAGCTTTCTTTTTGCTGCATTTTAAAAATACTAAGCAGCTTTCATCAATTAAGAGGGTTTTTTTAACACACAAATACCCTGTTAGACCCTATTAGTACCGTATAGCTCACCAGATGTATGGAGTGAAAGAAGCATTGCATTCCACTAGTTAGTAAACATACATAAAGATATATTTTTCACTGTGGTTTAAGAAGGTGAGGACGGGTAAATTACAGAAACAATCCTATAATATACATTTTCTGCCTAGAAAACCTAGTTTCAGAGTGAGTATTTGTAGAAATGTAAGTACTGAAACTGCACTTTAGTTGTCAGTAAATTCATTATCACATTAACTAGGTCTAAATTATTAAACCTTAATGATGTAGGTTCTCAAAATGTGTTGGGCTTTATTTTCCCACACAGAATCAATGTTAAACATTAGCAGTATAAATTAAGTAATACTTTACCATGGCATGCTGCTGCTTTGAATTGAGTTACCCTAGGAAGATGTATATTCATGGCTACAGGCTCTCTTTGGCCTCCTAGCGAGGATGATATAGTTTATTGTAACAAATGAACAGTCAACCTGTAATGACTTAAATGATGTATACATTTTTGCCAGTGAAAATGTACTAGTGAGGACCTTTCTGCTTAAGGGAATGAGAAGAAAACAGGAGCGTGTACTATAAACATAATTTCCATGAAAGCCTGGGGGAGCATCTCCCTTTACACGGTTTAGAAGCACAGCGCATATCACAAAACATTTTAGGATAGTTAAATTAATAGAATATGGACTCAGGCAAATTTGAGAAGGATAATTTATTAAAAACCAGCATTTTGGCTTTAATCCTGTGCTGCCTTTTTTGTGGCCTCCAATCTGAACCGTGCAAAAGACAAGTTAGGAGACTGTACAGTCATTATCTTGATGCAATATAAGGGTCCTTAAAAGAGGAAAGTATTTATATAGCAGAGTCATCACAACTATTGTCACATATTATTGCTAGGCTTCAATTTCTTCTGTTGCTATTTCTTTTACTCACCCAGAGGGCTTTAAAATTGCAATGAGTAGCTTATCTGATAGCCTAAGGATTACAGAAGTCCACAGTTGGAAGTGATATTTGAATTGGAGAAAGCAAGATAAAATATACATCTTCTACTGCTTTCCTAGGATGCCTAAAAATCAGATGGAATAGCCACGAATGCTAGCTTGTCAAAGTCATCAGCAACTACCACCACCACACTAACAGGTTGAGAGGAACGAATTAAAGACTGTGATAATCCAAGTCATTTGCCACAGATCCCCTGACCGAGCTGCCTTACCCAAAGACTATCTTACCTCATTCGGAAGTGCAAAGTGAATGCTGATCCTACCCAGATACAGAATCAGAGACTACTGAACCAAAAAAAAAAAAAAAAGGTATGTGATAAACCTAGAGGTGAGAGACTGCACAGTCAGTGTGACAGAGCGCTGCTTTTTCTTCCCCTGTTTGAAACACTAGGAGGTAAAAGAAATATTTTGGAAGTATATGAAGTATAAAAGACAAGTTAGCAGAGACAGATGACAAAAAAAACTTAGCCTTGTCACAGGAGGTAGAGAGGAGAAAGGAGGAGACAAACTTAGCAGTGAGGTACAGTCCCATGAATGGCACATGGAGATCCACACTGCTCTGACAATACCCAAGTGATCCAACTACCTCTCACATTTTGGTAACAATTACACAATGACTTTTTCAACAAAATCTTGCCGAGCAACATCTTTCGACACTGAAAATGCAGTTTATCTCCTACATCCCTGTCAGGGTGAAGAATAAATAGATACACAGGCCAAGTTCCATCCCCATTCCATTTGAGGAATGGACCACCAATGCCAATTGGACCAGTCTGGGCATAAAGAGGATCGCACCACTACTTCACACAGTGGCACACAGTGCTCTTTTCTCCTGCTGGGATTGCATGTGGGATGGACCTCTGTATACAAGACAGCTATTCCTATGCGCATTCAAGTCAGTCCATGGATAAGACGCACACCAGCTTTAATGAGAGCGCAAACGCTGGTGACGTAATCCAGCAAGTTAGGCACTCACACAGCGGTTTAAGTCAAAAGAAATACACATAACAACAACAAAAAATAAATAAATCTAAAACCCAGGAAGGTATAGGAAGGCAAAAGGAAGATAAAACTGCATTTTCGACTACTATCTAAAACATTTGAACTTTGGCTGCAAAAACTTGTATTTGCATTCACATATGCGGAAATTACTTATGGGTAGCCCATATTTCACAAATGTGAATCAATGCCTTTAGTCATTTCACACCTGGTTTCCACTTTTCTATCCATTTTCAAACCTATAAATGCAACTGATACTTAGAAGCAGGGATGAGACTTGACCTTGGCTTGGCTATCAATCATATTAGATAGTTGATAAACACACCAAAAAACCCCACAACCACCCAAAAAGATTGTTACTGTGTCAGTGGCGAGTTTTGCTCTCTCATATTTCAGTTTTCCCAATGTTCAGTTTCACCTTTTGTTTTGTACCAGGTTAATTCTGACTAGCGATCCATTTTCACGCGTTTTATTGGTCTAAATGTAAGCAGTTCCCAGAAAGCAGACGGTGAAACATAGACTAGTTTCAACAGTCTTACCCTGCCTGCAGTAAACGATCACACTTTACGGTATCCCCAGCTGGCTTCTAAGGACTCAGATTTCTGAGTCTCTTTTGAAGAGCTTGATTAGGTAAGGATCGTGGCTTATAAGAAGAGGGGCCTTAACTCTCAAAACTAAGGTTTCCACAAACATCTCGGCATGATACTGTACCAACCATTGCTGGTATACATCAAGTATGTCCAGAAATGCTTCCACAATACTGTCTGTTTATATCTGCGCCTCTGCTACGGTATCTCCTAAAAATTACTCCTTAGGAGCTTCATCTTGAGCTGAGTGCTTTCTAATTCCAGTATCATCAGAAATGGTTTGAGTCAAAGGCTGCTCTCAGTAACACTTGTCCTAAAGAAACTAGCTTAATGGAATTATGAATCGATCTACTTCTATGTTAAAATACTTATTCAAAAAGAAAAGAAAATTGTATGGTGCTTTAAGAGCCTTCTGCTAACAACTAATACATGTTGTACTAGAAGCATACTGTTTGTGCTGTAGAAACTGTCACAGTAGTAACTGTGGTCAGTAAGACGCAAAATAAAACTAAACCTGGATTTCCATTTAAATAGTATGCTTATAGCTGGAATTATTTGTATTTATGCATTTCCTCTTGGGTTTCATTCTTGACACAGGGGATTTTTAGCTCCTGTAAACCTATTGCGGCATTTTTATACAACAGCAATTCAGGTATACTCAGTTTAGAGCACATTTATTCCCCATGGGAATGAGCTTTCCACTCACATAACTTTAAGTACATAGAGTGCTATTGCCGGTAAAGTAGTAAAAAAAGTCTTTCCTTGACTCATTTGGTACAACTTCTCACTGGTTAAAACACAGGTCTCAAGCCTATCTATTCCACTTGTGTATTAAACTCAGAAAATGCAGCAAATTGCTTCTCTCCTCCTCCTATCTGAATACTATTCAGAGGACCTCAGAAGGGGTCTGTTTCCAGTTTCATATCACAGCTGCTCCACCAGCACCATCACCAGTACCAGCAGAATTAGGCTATGCATCTCTTCAGTGTTTTCAGGTACCACGGCAACACAACAACAGTGCGACTGGGTTTGAAGGTGTAATGCTACCATCTGTTTACACAACCTCTAATAAACAACAGCTTTGCATTTCCTGTAAAAAGGAAATTAACCTAAAGAATGAAAAGGGGGTTATCGATCTGTAAAGAACACCACAGGCTCCAAAACTTCCTCGTGATGAGGCTGCATCTGGACCGAGAATGCACGTGTGTGCCACTGAGAGGGGTAAATTCAAAGTCAACAAAAACTAAACATGACAGAGATTAGGCCACCAACCTCTAGCACTACCATCACCCCCATGTTGCCTATTCCAGCAAAATTAAACAGTAAGTCCAAATTCAAACAATTTACATGTAACAATATTCTTTACTTCTATAATGGCCATCTCTCAGGGTCTCCAGCATAAAGCCAGGATCCTTTTATATGCAAATAAAACCAGAAAGAGTGTATTGATACCAGTCTATTGACCACTTGACAGAGTTAACCCACACCTCAGGAAACAGTGGGTTCACAAAGAGGTATTCCAGAAACATCAGGGTAAGCACAGGAAGAGGCTACAATATCTACACACTGGCCACCCACCGGTGGGCATCCCAGGGAAGGGGACGCTGGCAGGAGGACAGTAAAACGCCTGAGACGGCAGAAAATGCAGGAGTTGTGTCTGGCTGGCCCAGCTCTTACCCTGATGAATGGATGAATTCCAGTCTGGATGAATCCACTGTACACATGGAAGCTGAACTGCTGTAGTGCAGACATAGGCAAGAGCAATGTAACGCCCAAGGGTACAAAAGGTCTCCGCGCCGAGCACAGGCAGAGGTTTGGAAAGCTGAGCATTTCACACTGGGAAACGTGAGTGACATGAGAGGCCAGATCAACAAACGACTGCAAACCCTCCAAACCTGTTTGTCATTGCATCATTACATTACAGTGTATTCCAGCGTCCCCACGTTCAACTGTCCAAAACTAGACACTTACAGATATTACAGTATTAAACTGAACATTCCATCCTTATTTAAAATAAGAAAGTTTAACGTTTGGTGCCGCTCCATCGGTCTGCCTTTTTTAACAGACATTTCATTATGTGATTATAGGATAGGTTTCAGATCTTAACATAAGATGGAGAAAGTATAAACCTATTAACAAAGTCATAACTGCTGGTTCCTACTCTGAACCCCACCATTATATGCAAGGTGTAGTGCTAAACCGGAGCAGGTTTTTTAGGTTACTCTGAGACAAGTGGAATCTCATTAGGGACCTCTTCAAAGATCAGCTCCTCCAAAAGCAAAATGGAATTATCCTGTATGTTCTGGCTACTCACAGCAGCACCTTTACATTATGTATGGCTCTTGATGGCTCTTAGTGTGGGCAGATTGCAGAGCACACTATTAGGGATTTTCACTTTTATGCAAATGATGGGAATTTATTGCTGGTTTTATGCTAACACATTGGTGTTCTGAGTATTTATAACATATTGTTGCATTTGTTATTAATAGAGCAGTGTACTGGGGAGGGAGTAAGAATCAATAAAACTCTCACATCTGCATTTATGATATTTAAAAACAAGGCAGAACATACATGGTCCACAGGGTTTACTTGGGGAGATGTGTTTCTTGAGCAATTTCATCATTCTACCCTGGGCGAAGTGGGGTGGTGGTGTTGGACAGCTGGTATCATTGGCATGTGATGGTGGAAAAAAAAGAAACTGAGAAGCCGTATTTTCTATGAGTTGAAAAATGTTAAGACTGGAGGCAAAGACCCCAAGTTCTGTCCCACGTCATTTATATGTTGTATTGTACACTATGGGCCAATTTTTAAGAGCATTTAAGCCCTGAAGATGGTACCTCATGGGATTCCCAAACGAGCCTCACCCTCAATCACCTTGAACTTCTCTCTGCTCATGAAATAAAAATAGTTACACCACGGACTGAAGCAACAAGCAGTTTGAGGAGCTCTAAGAGACAATAGATTTCAAGCAGGTCTAATGTAAGACCTCAGCAGGTGCAGAACATGATTCCTAGGCAAGCTGTGTAGGGTGTATGGCTACGTGAGTGTTTACGTGGAGAGAAGGACGCTCACTGCTCTGACTAGCTCTGAATTTTCTCAATTTCCACACCAAACTTCCCTTTTGTTAATCCGCAGGGGTTTCCTGGTACCTGTGCTCCACCTATTCTGATAAGGCCAGAACTGGGGTCTGTGCGTACCAGGAACACCACACCATCGACAGGACAGAGACCAGCGCCTGTGCTTCCTGCCGGGCTGCCCATCCTCATGTTCCCTACCAAGCTGCCACACATCCCTCCCACAGGCAGTATTCACGTCCACTCCTTCTACAGTCCAAGAAGGCAAGACAAAAGCATTTGCTCCACGCTTTTTACAGGTTTCCAACTCTTATTGGGAGAAGGGCTCGACAAACCTGAGCACCACGCAAGTGGCAGAATCTGCCAAAGGATTGTTCACAAATTCTTACACCAGCAGCCACCAGGGCGTACGAAGGATTTTTGCACATTCCACCTAAAGGCATTTTGATGGATAAAGGTAGCGCAGAGAGCTGAGGAAAAGAGAAGGAAAAGGCATACCATATTCTGCCTCTACCCAAGTAATAAAGGAGACCGCTGCAATGCCCCCCGTGCCGTTACATCTGGTTCCTCCCTCGTCTCTCAGCTTCTTACCTGCACAAAAACTCATTCCCAGATTTGGCCCTGCCATTTCCCTAATCCCTTGTGAAAGACACTTACCAAATTCCCCACCCCTGTTCACTCTCTCCACCCATCCTGCCACCCTCCAGTCTTCTTGGCTCTATTTATATGAGAGGTGTATCAACACGTTCCATTTCAGAGGCACAGGGAATTTTTAACCTCATGCACTTGCTGAAGCAAACCTGGCCTAAGGACTTCAGTTAGTCTGCAGGAACTGGTGATGCAAACAATGAAGTTATTTACTGAGAATTAGCAAAAGGAGAAGAATATGATACCAAGAAAGTACACTTGTGCTTAACTGACTGTACAGGGTCTAATTTACGTGGCTTTAGCTGCTAAGGTGTTGACAGAAGCCAACAGCTCTGGACCTGGGAAGATGGGTATATCACAATAACCCGAGGACCAACAATTCAGTCCCTTTGATTAGACAAATTCGTATTTGTGGGCACGGTGGCAAACTGAGTATATGTTACAGTCAACTCCTTGAGAGACGCTTCCTTTAGTGCCATTTTTCTGGCACAGAGACATATCACTTCCTGCGGGTACCAGATTGGTTTCAAGCATTTGTGGATGGAAACGCTAAACTATGCAGATAAATTTCAAAAGATGAATGAGCGTCTACACTCCAGTGTAATTTATATGCAATAATACACGTTATTTATACACTCTGAAGGCTCTGCGAGCCAAAACATCCCCGTTTTGTCTATTTTCCAAATGTATAAATAAGACATCGGATTGTAGAGAAATTATATTGGAGTGCAAAGGCTCATTTATCTTTTGAAATTTACTTGCGTACCCTTTACACTAGGAAAAATGACACCATCCAGAATTTACACAGAAATAAAATCAGTCAGATGAAAGGCTCTATATAAAGTCTTATGGTAACACACTCAAATTAAGTAAATTCAGCCTTTTTCAATTTCATTAACCCCCACCATAAACTATAAACAGTTTAAACTATCCATATGTAGAAAACATGATGCAAACGCAGGTCAAGTTAGCTGAAAACCAAGAACTGCTCTTGCAAGGAGGGCCAAATTTTGCTTTCACTTACACCAAGGTAACAGCCATGAGTTGAAAGTTATTCCAGCTTTGCACAGATCGCAATGACAACGTAATTTGCTCTAAGGAAAGAAACGCTTGCTCAAGCTTTAAGAATCTCTAAAAACACTTATACATGTAAATTGAAATACTGTTCCTAACACCATAGCTCATTGCCACTATGTGTAACTAACTCCTGGTCAGAAAGAACCTATGTAATAATATGCATGTTTGTTACCAGCAATTACAAATTCGCTCTCAAGTCAACTCATTTGCATTCACAACCTTCACGTACAGCATTTGGAAGAAAATATTTCAAAAAACCACTTTCCCAGTCTTTTTTTATGTCAACTTAAATTTTTCGTTGAAATAATAAAGACGATGGTGGAAGGTCAGATTCCGCTGTCCTCATCATAACCACCACCCTGTTGCTTTTTAGGCTGCCTGGTCTTTCAACGCATCACCCGCTCTGGGGTCTGTTTCATGTCCAGAGCAGACCCACGGTTGACTCAGGCAGGGTTATAGCTTTCATTCCAGCTGAGAATTCACATCAAAACCCATCCTACAGCTATTCCTGCCTCTTCTTTCTGGCCGTCTCTTGTGCATGAAACACACACACACAGAACTTTCATAAATTCATACTGAAATATCTTCGAAAGGCTTCCACATCTCTCACTTTTTCAGTATAAAAAAGCACTTAGGATATCACATAAGAGAGGTTCAGACTCTGTGACAAAACCACCAAAACCACATATGCTGTCAGAAAACCTAATCCAAAGAAACTGAGGTTAAAGGAGACATTTTGGTCCAGATACCAACAACTAAGCAAATAGTTATGCTTCACTCTCCCCAAACAGCTGTCTCTCCTAACACTTTGAACCTTTGATTTGTCACACCTGAGCTGAATTGCACCATTACCTTTAATGCAGAGGCAATACTGGGATTTCTTGCTTTCCTAAGCAAAGGTTTGCTAAGCTATTTGAAACTGAAAAAATACACCAAATCCCACATGAAAATGATAGTTTTTAGATTACTTTTTCCTTTGAAAGTTAAAAACGGGAGAAACCGCTCAGTGAAAAAAGAACCAAAGAACACCAAAGTACTTCTTAACCGGATTCTTTTTGTTATTTCCACTATACAGACCTATCAAACTTCTGCACAAAAGCAAAGAGTCGGAGAAATATAAATCAAAAGAACACAAAATTCCCTTAGATAGTCTGGAAAAATGCCTTTTTCAGAGCCAATTTTCAAGGAATCAAAACTAGAATCTCAGTTTGCTGTTTCTCCAGCCACAAATCTAATTGCTGATTGTACTTCCCTCCACACAATGCGACCCTTTCGATACCAGTTCTGGTCTGGTTAGATACAGTACACTAAAACTTCTGCTGCAAACTGCACAAATAAATAACTGGTGTTTAAGTGCACTGTGGGATGAAAGCTTTATAGATCCAGGAACATTTCTCATCTGCTCAGTTCTGCAGCACATATCTGCTTAAGGCCTTCTGGCAACACCGCATGCAGCCGCAGTCAGGGAGTTCCCAATCCACCAGCCGACCCCTGTATCTTTTTTTTCCTGCAGATGCTATAATCTTTTTTTCTCTCTATGCACATTCCTAGTACCGAACAGCAGAACCAAAGCTTGATAAAGTGACAACAGAAGATAAAGCATTTCTTCAAATCTAAACAGCCAGAAGCAAAGGTAATCACAGTATTTCTATACCTCTGGTCGGAAGGCAGTACATAAATACAGAAGCACCTCATTTAAACTACTGAATTGAGCTTGGTATCCAGGTCTAAGCAAGCTGTCTTCTGAGGGTGATTTTTTTTTTCCCCCCCAACACAGAAAATGAACACCTGCAAGTTCACAACTAGTATTTTAGATTTTTTTGTGCACTAGAAAATTAGAAAAAATAAAAACAATGCGTACGATGCAGCTTAAGTAGTGGCCTATGTTACATGGTGCTGGTTCTGCTCTTGAACTAGGTGGTTCCTAACCCAGCTATGCCAGAACCAGCTCTGCAAACAATTCTAGCAGGCAAATGCATAAGGTCCCCTGCACGCGCAGTCACTAGCGATGTCTTCTCTCAGCTCACTGACCAGAGAAAACCATACAAGACGTTTTAACCCCCAGCAAAGAAACGTGAAGATAGACAGACACGAAACGGACAGGAAGGACCAATAGTACCTGTATTTTAGAGATTGATAAGCGAGATGCCAAGCCAGAATAACAGAGTCTCCTGGGAAATATCCAAGTGCCATAAAGAAAGAAGCTGCTAGGATGTCTCCTCTGGAACACTATGAGGCCATACCACGCTATCAAGTTCTGCTGGGAATATTCAAGCACTAAAACCTCCTACAATTAATCAGTCATAAGGAGAAAAAGACAAAATAAGTCAACACAGGAAAAATCCGCTCCATAGATATCAATAGAGCAGATTTAAACTCTTAAATATGTCAGCTTGAAAAAAAGCTGCCCAGCTTCCATTCATGAGTGCTGTCTTCCCCAGGCTGAAGGAGGGCAGGTGACTGTCAGGAGACAGTAAGAAGACTCCGGTTGGTACAAATACATTATCCAGAGTTTCCTAGCTAGAGCCCATTCAAGCACACCATGGAAATAGCTTCTTTCTCCCTCCCTCTCCAAGCAGGTATGCACTTCTTTGGACTAATTATTAGGCCCAGTCAAGCTAAGAAATTCAAGATGGAACAGCTTCTCTGGGCGCTTGTTGAGACACATCAGGCAACCTCTTGAACATGTCTTTCTAATACACGTCAAGACTGTAGCACATCGTCCGACACTCCAATCAGGAATCTGTGGAATGGGACGGCCAAGGTTCTTGCCACCACACAGATGTGGAGACCAACTAGATGGAACACCCAGGTAAAGGACACCAGGCCAGATAGGTTTGGTTAGGATCAGCCATAGAAGGAAGCAGGAGTCCTTTTTACCAAGATGAAGGCACGGGATAGCTTTTGCTCAAATATCTCATGAAAAGTGAGCACAGCAGAGGCACAAAGGTCATACTAATACGTACAAAGGCTGTTTTGTCTCGATTAGTCTTCTTTAAATTCAGGAAGGGGGTGTTGGTTGGGGCTTTTTTGTCTGTTTGGTCTTACACACACTCATGAGAGAGAAGAGATGATGGAAAATGTATATAGCTCCTCTTAGAAATACGCACAGTTGCCAGCCCTGTCAGGAATTTTCTCTATAGTTTTGCAACAGCTATGAAAAGATTACTGCCTGCATTTCAGTTCAGAAGCTGAAAGCAGCAGCAAGCAAGACGCCAATCCAGCAAAACCATTATTTTTATTATTGTATCATCCAGGGACTTCTAGTGTGGGAACACGAGGAGCATACAGTCAGCAGCGACTATCCCCCTAAGTGCTACCATTTAGATAAGCACACACTTAAAAGATAATACACCCTGAATTGGATCAGTGACTTCTTGTCACTCTACTTCAGTCGCCCACACATGCCTTTCCCTCTAGTTTCCACGCCTGGGAAAAAGGCTACATACTGAGCGTGGAGACACAAGTCTGTTCTCTGGAGCAGAGCGCGCGCAGTGAGCGCCCGCTGAGGCCACCGAACCACGCAACCTCCAGACGTGGCTACAAGACAGTCTGTGGAAAGCTAGACTTAAACTAGTCTAAGAACAAACTTGTTTTAGCAGCGCGTGGGCTAATTCACTCTGGTTTGCAAGGAGGTTTCCCATCCAGTGCTAAGCTCAGCACTGCCGTGGTTAGGTTACAAACACTTCGGCTGGCTGCTCTGAGCCCAGTTAACACAAGTAGCTCTTCATCAGCAGCTCTCAGCCAGCCCTCCTGCTCCAGCAGCCACCTCACACCCCCTCCCTTTGACAAGTGCTTCACCGCAGAGAGGGGACATTGCCCAGGAGCTCCGGGGAGCACACTGAAGGAACGCGCTAATGACATGACAGCTCAGATAGCCCAGCGGGTGGAAGATGAAGATCCGCTGACCCAGCTTCACCCAGGCAAGGTGCAGACGGAGCGGACAGCAGAGATGACGCTTCCAGCAGCCTGTGACACCACTGCAGGACGCGTTTTGGCAATCCTAGGTTCTCGCCATCCTTGCTTCCCGTGCAGCCTGCCCTTTCCCAGGCTGGAGCGTCCCCAGCACAGCACCACCTTTGCCCACTGTCCTCCAATGCACCAGCACTGCCAAAACCCACCGCCCGCCTCTCCCTTCCCAGCCCTCCCTGTGAGGATGCTTTCATTTGATTATAAACTCTTTCAGGCAAAGATGATCTTTTATTATGTGTCGGTACAGTGCCCAGAAAAATGGGGTTCTGATCTCAAGGCACTACTGTAAGATAAATAACAATAATTCACCACTACTCGCCTTCAGTAACTCCAGGAGTTTCACTGGGAGATGGTGAGTCATGCTAACATGCCTTTCTACAGCACAGAAATAAATCATTTTTGCACATTCCAGTATTTTGGGGAGAAGGAGGGAGGAAACGCAAAATGAATCTAACACACATTTGATTCCTTAAATTTATAATAAATCCAAATGATTTACCAGAACATAAAATTCTCACATGCAGAGTCAAGGACAATATTCTATTCATGTGCAAGAGTCATTTATTCATTTATAATTAGATAAAATGAACTGCAATTTTTTAAGAAAAAATTTGCATGTGGCAACAGTAATGTATTACGGAAGGGTGGCACTTTGTTACATCCATTTGTTAGTCAGGACACTGGAGCTGCAATTTAATAGACAAGAAATAAGTACAGTAGAGGAAGGGAAAAAATTAAATTCCGCGTGATCAGCAAGGTTTCGAACAATCGCTAGCCAACTGAAGTGGGTGCCATATCTATAAGTCATTTTGTTTTATAGGCCATTAGGATCTCCTGAGAGAGGCTGCATGGAGACCGCTGCTTTTTGTTGAAATTAAAATGTCAGAGAAAAAGAAATAGAACAAAACAGGGAATCTGCAATTAATTACAAGGCCATAAAAATTCAATAATCAGGAGGCAGTGCTGCTGTAGGCACAGCGGTATCTGATTCAGGCTAACAGGAATGGAATACATTAATCTTTTCAAATTAGTTTTTTAATCTGACGGGGATATATAGTGACGTGTTCTTTTACTGTTTGAGCAGAGCTGCTGTCTAATATATAATGCTGAGTGTCTGGAATTAGGACATCTATAGCCATTTTGTGACTACAACATTTTCACGGCATTTATTCAACCCTATCTGTACACCTGTCCCACAGTAATCAGGCAAAACATGTTCAAAGTTCACATCCTCGATACTGCTTACGAAAAAGAATTAAAATGCTGGGATTAAGACAAAATAGCAGGTCCCCAAACAAGCTTGGCACAAGGCTGCTTAAAATGGCAGTCTGCTCTTCAGGATATACATCACAAGGCTTTGAAATTGGGTTCCCATTCCGTGTTTACAGTGAGGTTTTTTTTTGTTTTTGTTTTGTTTTTTTTTTTTTTTTTTTTTACACAAAGGTGACCTGCAAAGACACTGTCTTCCTTCTGCCATGTTTTTGCATGCATTAGAGTGAAGCCCAAAGAGTTTCATAGATCAGGGGATTTTCTTACTTTTTTTATTTAAATATCAGTAACATCCCAGAGACCTATTCTTCTGGCAGATGCTCACCACTCTTTCCAGTGGCCCTTTTAAGAAGCCCAAATGTATACTACAAATCCTTACATGTTACTTAAGCACTCGGGAGATAGATGAATGTTTACTGGACACCAGTTATCTAGAGCATGTGTCCAGCCTCAGAGTTAGAAAGACCTACAAAGACTAACACTGTTTTTTTTAAAAAAAAGAAAAAATATCTTTTCCTCTTCTTTGCTAGGCTCTACGCTCTAATTCTACTGAAATTGTATTCACTGCATTTTCACTTATCACTGGATGCGGCCAGCAGAGACACACTTTCCTCTTGAATGAAACCCCAGGAGTCTGTTCCCTCTTTCTCCACCTGCCCAAATACCTCTTTCTTTTTAAAATTATCTAAAACTACCCGAAAGACTACTTCTGCATCTTCTTTCAAATGATACATGGGGAAAGAGACACACAAACCCTTCTTTTTGACTTGTTCAAAGATCGCTCTGCATGTTACACAAGAAGTGTCTTTTTACATAGACTTAGTCTAAATTCGCACTATTGAAAACAGCAAAATGCTTCTCACATCCTACTGCCTCAAAACTTTCCTGTAGGTCTGTAAAATCATTGAAATCCTGTTTGTCCCGGGCACACTCATTTTGCTCCATTTGAGGTTTTAATCCTGTAAGCATACATTCCAAGATTAAAGAAGAAACTCCCCAGGTGAACATTAAATGTCTAAGCTCAGGTTTGAATTAAGACTTCACGCCTTTGGCTAATTCCACTTTTAGTTTACAGATTTCTCCCCCCCAATCAAATTCCAGTGCACTCACTTGAAAAGCCATTTTTCAATGTTTTACAGTGCCTGGATGTAGAGTAACATCATTTATGCATTCATTGCTTTCTCCTGCAAGGCAGAATAAATGGGCATGGATGCATCCTTTTCATGGATCCTTCAAAAGGATAAATAATATGTTGGTGTGGGGGTAGATCAAAGAAAGGAAGAGAGTTAGACAGCAAGTAAGCAAGACCTAATACGTCGAGACAGGCTTTGCAGGTTAAAAGAAATAGTAACTCCGTTTAGGAAACACAGCCCAAGCTTTGGAAAGAGCATGAAAAGCTTCTTGCAATAGGCATTCATCATTTCCTATACATCACTTTTCTTTTAAATCATGACGACAGCAAAACTCTACCTTATGTGGTTAGTTTATCTAACACCCTTTTCCTGCAAATGTATTCCTCATATGGATGCACAGGAGCACATCCATACTCAATGACAACGGAGGGTACAAACTTACCTCCATCGAGGTCATCAACTATTATCAATATCACTGCGGCAAGAATCTCCCCCTAGATCTCCATAATGAATTCATTTGTCCGAGCTGTCTGCTATCTCTCAATCTTTAAAACTTGCTTTAGTAGTTTCGATGCAAGATAACTACATTGCCTCATCAAAATCTTCCATATGAGATTCCTCTCATCAGAATGGATCCCACCAAGACGCAGTTTCCTGACTATGAAAGCCGTGTGTAGTGATAACGTGCCCATGACAACGTTCCAACGCGGCACCCATTCCATACTACATCAACTTGGGCAGGGAAGAGAAGAGCACAGTATGTGATAGAAGTTTCGGGGGTAGTTGGGGCAGATGTACTTTCCTGAGTTACAGCACAGCTACCACACGCTGTGGTACTCGCCTTTACGTTACCTCGTGGGAGAATTCACTCGTATTCTCACATCCTAAGCGTGCCCTCATCAGTCAAGAGGTAAAACCAGAGCTAGGAAAATTGGCTTAAAATGAATACATTAAAACATTTCCCTGTTCGTCAAGTGTTATGAGCATCTTAATAAGAGTATTATTTCCGTAAGTGCTAATGGCTAAAAATTATTTTTATTATTATCATTGTAAGTTGCCCACCACAAGTATTGAATACCCAGAACAAGCTAGGTCTCCCCACTCATTCAGTTTACTTTTCAATCGTTATTAGTCAAGCATAAGCAATTGGAGTGTTACCAAAAAAGTAATTTTTTCCAAATTTAAAATTCTTCCAAGTATACTGCTACTGTTGTTTCAATGAAAACAAAGCGTGCACACAGAGTTATCATGGAAGGGGCCCAAACACAAAAGAAATGAGTTTGTTTAAAAACGTAAAGAGAACTTAAAAAAAAACACTCCAAATTTTTTGCATAATTGTCCAGCTCTGCTTGAGATGGCGTGACTTTGTCTACGCTGCACCCCGGTAGTTTTGAACAGTTTCACATCTGTGGAGCTCTATTTAAAGTCAGCATCAGAAGCAGCAGCATTAAAAGTCAGGCCAGTAGCATTTAAATAGTGGAGATAGCTAGCGCGAAAGTGAATTAACCTTGAGAGGCAGTGGTTGTAAACTGTGTCAGTAACCCTACACCCCTGCTACTACTGGTGAAGTTACACCAGTGATAGCAACAGGGAGAAGGTTTTAAATGAGTCTAGCTTGCATACAGCACCCACAGGAAAGCAAAGAACAGCTTCTTCGACACTTTTTTTCTACTGTCCAAACTCTGAGGATAAACACGTGTCTCTTGAAACATATCCTGTTGGCAAGAGACATCGGCCTTAAATTCATTTAGGACAATGACACACTCCAGCATAAATATTCCTTGTGACTTGTGGGGAAAATTAACCATGCAGCTCTGATTAGCGATAATAAAGAGACAGAACAGCCAATATCTACAACTTACAATGAGTATTAAATACACACCATCCCTTCTTGCAGTTCCTGTATTTTAACAGGAAAGAAAACATCCTAAAGACTGCTGAAAAGGGAGAAAATAATGCTTTGTAGTTATCTTGCATTCTGTTCATCTGAGAAAGAAAATACTAAGTGTTTAAACCTTGCTATATCCATAAGACTTACTGTATTTATATACAGTTGGTAACCTGAGCCATCTGTTACATTAGAAAAAAATACTATGAGTTTGGAAGTCTAGACAGTTTTCCAATTGTAAGACACATATTCCTGGTGTTATCAAGATTATTCATTTTTTTCGTAATAGTCTTCAAAATAATGTATATGTTCACAATAAGATAGCAAAATATACCAAAAATCGGCTATTATTACAAGTTGATAAGACAAAAAGGCATTGAAATCACGCTTAACCAACCTGGAAGCCTTCTACAACAAGAAGAGTAGCTCAGTGGATACAGGAAGAGCAGTGCATTTTGTTTCTTGACTTTTACAAGGCTTTTGACACCGTGTGCCATAACATCGTCACCAACAAACTGAAGAATCACTAGATAAATTGACAGTGAGATAAACTGAAATCTGGCTGAACTGACAGGCTTAAGGGGTTACGATCAGTGCATGAAGTCCAGCTGGTTGTAACCCCAGAGGTCAATACTGGCACCAGTACTGTCTAACCTCATCATTAATGATCTGGATGACAGGAAAGAATATACCCTCAGCAAGTCTGCAGATGATAAACCGAGTTGTTGACACATGGGATCATCACACTGCCATTCAGAGGGACCTTGGCAGGCTGAAGAAATTGGCCAATGAGAATTGCATCAAGTTCAATAAAGGGAGATGAAAAGACCTGCACCTGGGGAAGAAGAACCCCGTGAACCACGGTCATCTGGGGGTCAATTGGCTGGAAAGCAGCTTTACAAAAATAGACCCCTAGGTTGTCTAGTTGGCAAACAACAGGTTGAGCATGACCCAGCATTGGACCTTACAGCAGAGAAGGCCAGCAGAACCTTGGGCTGTGTTAGGAAGGTGATCACCAGCAGATCAAGGGAGATGGCTATTCTCCTGTGCTCAGCACTGGTGAGACACATCTGGAGGGCTGCGCCTGGTGCCAAACTCCCCAGTAGAACAGGGGGGAACAAAAAACCCCACAACAAAAAAACCATGCACGTTGACCAACTAGAGCAAGTCCAGCAAAAGGTCACAAAGATGATTACAGGACTTGAACACCCGTCATACACGGAAAGGCTGAGAGAGTTGGGACTGTTCAGCCTAGAGAAGAGGAGGCTATCGGAATCTTATCCACAGGGGGTGGGGAGGGGAAACAGGGAAAAAATAAAAGTCTCTCTCTTCAAGACGCTGCTTGCCGTCTCTTCAAAAATTATACATCTAATAAATCAGTTCTGTCCTCCGATAGCCTCAGAGGAGCACAAACAGGCAAAAATTGTCCTTCCTCAGCATCCTTTGGGGCATGAAGACATATAGTTTAGTCTCCAGTCTATTCACAATATGGATTCAATTCCAGCATTCCCTGGGCATTCAAGTCACTGGAAATTGCACTGCATATTCTAAAACAGGTTTCCTGCTGCATCAAAAAAGCAGTCCATTCTCACCATATACCTACCTTTATGTAATGCCTCTTATATAAGTACCCGTTTTTATATCGTAATAACAAAAACACGTATGCTTTTAATATGCATGGTCTCACTCATTTGCCATCATCAATTCTTTTAGTCAGCAAATGGAAGAAGAGTAGATGAGAAAGAAAGCTAAGTAGGTCAGAAATCAGGCTTTGCAAATCAGTGGGGAAAAGGGAAGGGCAACAGCAGTGGAAACAGAATTCAGACCTGCTGGGATAGGAGGAAACAGAAAAACAACTGCAAGAAACCCAACTCACGTGAATTATGCAGAAAGGCCAACTACACAAGAATACAATCTATAAGCCTGGATCTCCTTAAGTGTTTATGTTCTGGGTATCCAACATCAGCCTGCAGAACTCAGGAACCCCAAAATCCCATAACTGGGTGGGGGTGGGGGGCTGGGAAACAACAAACCAGAACAAAAGTTGTGCAAGAAGTACCCAGCTAAAGGCGCTGAACATGAGATAGGTGAGCTCAGCCCCATGAGAAATGCAGGACTAAGCTGAGGAGGAACAGAAAAGGAATAAAAGGGGAGAGCATTCCAATACTGGAATTACTCTCAGAGGCCAGCTCTGCTCAGCAAGGGAGTCATTAGGTGTCATTTTGACACTTTGCTCAAATCTAGAAACATTGTAAAAAAAAAAATTAGCTTCTGCCTCCTACAAATTAGTTTAAAATGCAAACCATGTTTTGGCATCTCATATTGACACAGTATGCCCTGTCGATCTGTTTTACTCTCACATGTGCAATAGCAACACCAACCTTTCAACAATACACCAAAAATAACAGATGGCACAGGAAAAGGAAGCCAAAAAAGAAACATGGGACCTTACTCTGACTGGCTCATGGTGTCAAGAGAGGGAGCAGTAAAAGTACATAATTTATGAAAGAAAAAAAAAAGGATTTAATTGCGTGAGCCAGGAGACTCGATGATTTAATAGGAAGCTTGTGACTAACCTGTTGTCCTTTGAGCCTTTTCTATGCTACTGCTAATTCTTTAGAGTTTCAGACTCTTAAAGATTCTCAAGACACCTTGACTGCCATTCTCCACCCCCACCACTTCTTAAGCTTGAAGTGCAACGCCCTCCAGAAAGCTGCTGGGAACCGCACCAGTCTCTGCAATAGCATCGTGAGCCCAGAACTGCCAGTGACAAAATATTCCCAACGGCAAAGAACTGACAATCACGTGGGCCGAGTGAAAGCTCTGCATCCTAGTCTCCTTCTGCACAGGTTTGTGGTTTGGCTGCAAGCACTTGCAGGAGAGTATGAATTGATACAAATGATTTAAATTAAAATTTTACGCCTAGTAACTGAACAAGTCACCTGCATACTTCATTATTTAGCCATTTATGCCACATCTAACCCCCCCTAAAAAAAAAAATCCCTTGTGCGTTACGTAGCCTCTCTCTTTTGGCTCCAGTAGTAAGAAAAGGAAAATGTTTCATCTCAATAGCCCTGAATCAACTCACTATTTCTGTGCAGCATTACCTTGATGCTATACCTACTAGAATTGCAGAAAAAATAGCATTGATTTCACATGACACAGCATAGGGACTCAGCACTCCAGCCACAACATACATATTTCCTCAAGGGCAATGTAGCATTCATAAGAATGAATTTAAATTATTTTGCATATAAAGAGGTAGAAAGGATGAAGGCGGTGTGTCTCAGTCTTCTCAGACTAGTGAGCCTGTTTTGTCAGGCAAGCCAAAAAATCTTAAGATTGCCTTAACTTTAATAGTAAAGCTAAGAGTGAAAATTATGGCCATGAAAACACACTTCTACATACACAAAAGTTATCTGTGTGTTTCAAGAAGCTGACAGACTATTTGGCCTTTAGAAGTAATGAAGCAAGAGCAAGATTTTCTTTGCACTAAGCTGAAATCAAATTTTCAGTGCTTCGAGAACCTCAGACGTCTTGAAAGCTACCACTTCCCTACTAATAATAGCCAACTGAGAGCCAGCATGCTTTGATATGATGCCTCTGAGAATGAAGGGAACTGGGTTCAATTCTCAGTTTAGCCACACGTTGCAGCCTTGGCTCTAGGAAAGTCAGTTAGCATACCTACGCTTCAATTCTTCATCCTAAAAAGAAAGATATTATTTTACTTTGCTGTGTGCGTCAGATGGCTGGACATCTACTGTTGACTTCCCCATTTTAAGACCAACATGAGTCACGTACGTCTTTAGATACAAGAGGGAAAAGCTTTGAGTACGCGAATATAATTTCTCTAGGATATTCACACTGAGATTCAGTTTGCTTCTAGATTTTACATTTATCAATTGCCAGTATTCATGCCATTGAATGCTACTGATAGAAAGGATCAGAGAAAATTCCTTATGTAATTCCTTGCAGAAGTTCTTTCAGTATCCATAGGGATTTACAAATCTGTGCTCCTCTACCCAATAACTCTTTTTACATTCCTAACCCAGAAGCCAATCAGCATCATTAAAGCAAATACATTTGAGAAGCAAATAAACAATGAGGAAATGGCAGAGATCTGCATGTATAGAATACAAATACAGTGAGACGGATCCAAATCAAATTAGTCATTAATTTTCACTGTTTCCCACCCCTTCCAGGTGATGGTCACCACTAATATAATCTTGTCTGTTGTAACTACAGCTCACCTGAACCCCTATGTTGGCATCAGAGTGCCTCGTTAATGCAACAATACTGATAAATTGAAGGGAGATCAGGTAAGAGCTGTAGAAACGATTAAGAGACTAGTGGGACTGATTTATAGGGAAAGATTAAGACTCCAATACAAGTAACTTGGTTTACTGAAGATTAAGGGGAAAGTGGGGGGGAGGAAGCGAACACAATAGGGTCTACAAATATCTGATGGGTATAAACATCAGGAAGGCAGAAGAATTATTTAGGATCAGTAAAAGGTAGCGTAACAAGGAGTAATGAGATGAAATTAACAGAAACCATTTAGCACAAGTGTTGTGGAGAAACTTCCAGCGTGAGAACTGACTGGGTGCTGGAAGGCTGCGGTAGGTGACCCTTGGACCCTTGGTCACCCACCCGGCAGCGAGGAGGCTGGGCTCACACCAGGCGCCACGCCAGGGCTGGGGACACAGCACTTCCCGCAGTCCCAGTCGACACCAGGCAAGACCACGCTCCACACTGACAACTCGCAGCCCCTGTTACAAGAATGCTACAGCACCTTAATTTTTGTTTAGTCACTCCTACATTATTCCCCTGCTAGCTACCCGTGGAGAAGCCAGCCTCATCATACGAGGGGTTTAGAAACAGATTGGACAAGCATCACAAACCATACTGCAGGGGACTGGCCCCCGGGGACAGATTAGATGACCTCATGCGATTATTTTTTTCCCTTCTCTAATTTATGCAGCCTGATGAAAACTCAGCTTTTACTGAAGGTTCATCAAGGTTGCAATGATTACAATAATCATGATTTGGTACAACAGTTTTCTCCAAATTAGATGGCTAATACAGTCCGTGTCTCATTCCTGCCTTCCTACCCCTATCTCTAATTAACTCCTCTGTGCAGTGGCTCAGGAATGCATGTAATTGCTCCTGGAAGGGTTTTTTCCTAATCCTCCATGACAGGACTCACAGTGTGCCGATATGGACTCCAAAGGCTTGGTGCACCTAGAGAAGCATGCATCAGGCTTGCTATAAAACCCTGCCACATTTGACTCTGTAACGACTATAAGGACTATCTTTTTTTGTCAGGCTTGATTTTTGGTAGTTTTGTGGTGGGTTTTTGGTGTTTCCCCCCCCCACTACCATTCAATTGACTTCTGAGTTCATTAAAAAGCAGGTCAGAAACTGTCCAGTTGTGTAGGATTAACAGCAGGCAGGTGGAGAACATTAAAGTTATAACTACTTTATGTTTTAGGGATCATAATCTGAACTGCCACGTACACTGAATGCCTGAGCCTCAGAAGGAATCCTACTAGCTCCAGCCACAGCAATCAGGCATTCAGAAAAGCTTTAGCAATAGTGCTAAACAGCATAGAAGCTAACCTGAACTCCAGTCTGGTTCCTAATAGCTAAATTCACTTATTTTTTTCCTGCAATGATTTTCAGAAACAGCAAATTAATTTGAGTTCAAACTAAACAGGAGTATTCATACTATAGAACCACAAAAGCCTGAACAAAAAAAAAAAATTAAAATCAGAGTGGAAGGAAACTGTCTTCAGAGTACTATTCTACAGTGAGTGTGTGCCTTCTTTCCCAATTTACAAGATGTGATGTAAAAATGAAGTGTAGCTAATCAGTTGAGAGAATAACCAATTCTAGGAAAATTATCTCAAGCAACTGTAAAAGATGATATATTGGGGAGCAAACCATTCTTCTGATGTGTGTGTGTGTACAATATGCACACACACTTTAGTTCTAAATACAAATAAATACACTTTACATTCTTCTCATTGCTGGCATTTCCTTGCAACCACAAATCCATGTAGTTCTATTTCACAATATTTTTCAAAAGCGATGTGCGATTATAAGTGCCCCCATTGGGATCCCCTTACTCTTTTGGGTTCAGACTTCTCAGAACATCATCCATACACAGTGAAAAAAATCAGGTTTCTTCCTCTTGAGGCATCTTAATGTAGGCATTGATCAGTTATGTACAACGTGTGTTTGGTCTTTATCAACATGGTATTGGGTAATTAGCTTTACCATCAGCAAATTGGTCATGTCTGTACTGGAAAGCAGCATAGATACTCAATGCAGCTTTCAACCCAGACTGGCTACTGCAGTTGGCATCTCCATGGCACTGCAGAGCATCACAGAGTGTTTATTCTGATTTCCCAGTACAGCTTCTGGCAAATGGCTTCTGGTGCATGAACAAGCCCTGATACACCCTTACTATACTGTGATATATTCTATATAACTCTAGATGAAAGAATTGCCGCCCAAGGTGGCTATTCATTTTTTTTTTTTAGCCTAAGCCATGGCCACTGCTGTCAAAAGAAAAGCATCAGATCCTGATTTAAGAGTTGCTCCTCATTACTATTAACAAAAGATCCTGTTTTAAAATTATATGATAAAATAGATGGAAGAGAGACATGAAGATGGCTAAGCAATGTAAATTCGCATTTTAAATATTTAAAACAAACCACCCAGGAACATTTTTTCATGAAAAACAAATCCAATTAAAAGAAGTTCTAAAGCTCTCAATTAACAGAGAATAGGTGATTAGCAAGATGGAGTCCCCTGAATCTCAAGTACTAAACGGGGCATCAAAGCATACATACTAGTAATAAACTAAGACTGGAGGTGAACAAATAAAAATCCCATCACACCATAAAGCTTCAGGAATCCTAAAAACATGAATTATAAGCCAGAAAGGAAATCACATAACTTTCCTAAAAAGGTGCTGTTGAAAAAACAAAAGTCAACAATTAGAGAGTATGTTTTCCTAGTTTATTCAAATGATTGACTGACCCATTAGAATCACTAGTTCTAGATTTAATTTTGTGCTGTACCTAGAATAATCGTGGGTTGCTGTTTGGGGGCTTTTTGGAGGTTGGTTTGGAAGTGAGGGGTTGTCATGTTTTTAAGGTATCTATTGAACAGGTCTCTATCTGTTCCCTATGAGCTACCTCAGAACTATTGTGTCATTATTTAAATAAGAATCATGCAAAAATTAATCTGAACTTTTGAGTATTCAAATTATGTCACATTTAGCACTGCTGTCGTCCTTATCTGCAACCTATTAGAAACACCACTCTTACAAGTTTTATTGTAGCAAAGAGGAGCGTGTAGCAACATGCTTTCAAAGTGGCAGGACTTTAAGTGAACGGTCTCAGTAAAGTCAGTTGATTTCTCTCTTTCCCCAAGAAAGCAGTGGATGAAAAGCAAGATGGCTAAATACACACACCAAACCAAATCAAGTTTCCCGACATCAGAGCCAAACACGATGACCGATTTCATTCAGCAGAGGATTTGGATGTCATTCACAGTGACGCTCACCATGTCTGAAAGATGACGGCAGCTTCCTAGGAGGTGCTCAAGGGCTTCCGCATAGAAGACAGACAGTGATGAGACACTTCAGGGTGCAGGAGGTAGCTGGGACTCTTTTCGGTTTGATACAAAAGAAGGATTATTCTAGTAGAGAATTTCCCAATTCAGTATCTGCCCATTAGAAGACTTAACAAAGTGATTTTGATCCATTATACAGATACAGAAAAGAGTCATAGCTATTAAAAAATAATCTTGAACCGCTATAGATAAATATAATATATATTTATATCTAATATATGAATATAGCTGACAATGAAAGCAACCATTCTTATCTGTACTCTGCTGCCTTCCGTGGCAAAAGCAAAAATTTCTCTGGAAGGTGATGCTGAGCTGTGTCATCAGTGGTTCAAAAGAGGGTCTTACTTCCAGCATCAAATTTGATTGGGAATCTCATTTATGAAAATGATATGGATTTCATGAGCACAGCAATTAATATTTCTTACTTTTCCATTTGCCCAGTTATCCACACTTCCTGCTCCATCTGAAGAAACAAACAGTGTGAATGGAAAATGACATGTCAGCTTCACAAGTTTTTGCATGAGGAACAGTGAAACCATTACAGATCTAATATAGACAACCATGAAGAACGTAGCAAAACAAATTAATTCCACTAAACCTCCAAAAATAACTTTTCTGAAAAATTACAGTTATAGATAACAGCAGTAAGTAGACGCACGCTACTTGGACAGTCGAAAACCCCCAGGTTTAATAGGAGTTCATCACAAGAAGCCAGCAGAAAGGTAAGTAAACCATAAAGCGTACACACACAGGAGAGGCATTCCAAGTGATAGAAATGGAGGGACAAAGGGAAAGGGAGGATGCAGTAGTTCAGTAAATAAAAATATCTCTGAACTATTAGGAGTTTTTGAATGTTTCCTTTCTTCTTCATTCGTATTTAAGTGGTCCACATGGGTCACTTACACAAGTGAGAGTAGAACGTAGCGCATGGCACCAAGGAATAGCAACTATATGCTGTACAGCAAGTAAAGTTTTTTTAAAAAGAAATAAAAAACACACCTAAAACTCCATCCCACCTGAAATGCCACCCTTAAAATTCCACTCTTAAAGGATGAGAAGTCAGAGGGAGAAATTAAACTGTTAGACAATTAATTTAAGACTGCAAGTTAAGATTATCCTACTCAATTCAATCACTGGGACCGAAGAGTGTAAAAGGAAGCGCCCATTAAATTCTTCTTCAAAAGGGCTGTGACAACATAAATATGATTTAAAAGCCAGATAAAGATATAATAGCCCCGTCATGGACAGGGAAAGAAATCCAGTGACTCCAAAGTTACTCTAGATTTGCAGTAGTGAAGCTTAGATTAGAATCTACCCTTTAGTATATTGGCTGTTCAGGCATAAATCTACCTGAACAGAAAAATATTTATCTTCAGGAAACCATGGAGCACATAGAGCAGTCCTTAAAACCATGGTTATATTTTTAAAGCTCTACGCAGGATATGAGCAACATTGCTTCCTTTAACGATTTGCCATGTCGGTCTGCTCTGCAAAGGTACTGTAAAAATGCCACTGTGAGGTTCCACATTTCATGTCTTTCAATAATTTTAGCTCAAATGTAACAATTCTACAAAGACAAGAAATCTTTTTTTTTTTTTCTCCCAGCCACCAGCTCTGAAAACTCCCCCCAAACTGAGTTTGCTCTCCCTCCCCTGCCCTGCAACTCCTCCTCATTACTAGTGAAGGTCACACAGAGCAAGCCAGGTCTCTCCAGTAGAACTCCAGTACATCCCCCATTGTCCCTTCTGGATTTAAACAGGCGAAGATTATCCACAACAGGAACATACTAAGCTGTTCAATGGAGGCCTGTGAGGGACCTGGTCTAGCTACCACCTCTCCCCCACCACATTAGCTTGTATTCTAAAACACTTCAATGTTTGCTACTGAGAACCAGTTGCTTTACTTGCCAGTCAGAAGAGCAAACCAGACTAACTTTCAAAAGTGTTTTTTGGTATATTTTGGTGACACCGAAGTTAAGTAGAGAATAATGTTTTAGTGAGTTTGCAGATGAGAAAAATTTAGAGAGGAAAATATTTTTTGCTGCTAGCAAATTGTATATTCCTATACGAACCCAGACACAGCAATATTTCTGCACCTGCCTTCATTTATTTCTGCAGCACATGAACTGTCCCGAGATAAAATTTTCTTGGGCAGCACAACTTATAACATAAATACAGAGAACATCTCCCAGGAAATCTAGGGGGAAAAAAAGTCTTCCTTAATTCTAAATAAAAGGTTGTCCAGTGATGATGATGCTGTTGAGGGCAGTACATTATGAATGTAACTTGACTTACAACTTGTGTTATAAGATAAAGAGTTATGAATCAGAAGATGAGCTGCAGGATGTTAAAAAAAAAAAACAACACAAACCACACACACCAAAATAAACCCCAAACCTGGAAGTGACTGCTCAGTTGACACAGTTCTAATGTATCTTAAAATATGTAGAGTTCCCTGGGTTCCTGTAGAGGAAAGCTCTTAAAGGATTAAGAAGTAGTGTCAGAGACAACACTATTTGTTCAAATTTATTTTCTTTCTAACTTGTTCAGCCATTCAGGTTTAAAATCTCAAAAAAAAAAAAAACACCTCATTACTCCTGCAAAGTACTGTCAATATGATAAATGAGAACAGAAAGATGAGAGTATGGGAAACTAGTATGAAAGTACATAGCTTATATAACACAGGCTTTATCAGTAGCGAGAAATAATTTTCATGAATCAAAAGTTACTTTAAAACTTTCCTTCTCGCCCTGTGACGTTCTAATCCTCCTCAGTATGGCAATTTATTTATAGAAAGAGACAGAGGGCCTTGTCTCATAGCTCTGTCCAATTACATCTATCTTCTAGCTTCTCAGTAGGGCAATATTGCCGCTAACATTGATGAGGGAATGAAATACTTTCCAGTATAAGAAAGACCTTCAGCCAAATAGGTCTTTACTGGCATGATATAAACATGAACAGTTGAGCAATGAAGCATACAGTATAATTTGTGCCAATGTGAACCACACAGTATCAAAGATAGTTAGAAGTGTCTTTAAATAACTTTAACTTAATAAGTTTAAAAAACTTTAAATAAGAAAGAAAAAGGTGGCTTTCTAGTTTACAAGTGTAAATATTTCTCAGCAGCCAAACATTGCTGTTTCTCATCTAAAATATTTGGAAATTAGATACAGCAATCAAACGCTAAGCAATTAGTCCCCAGACTAATTATCCCAGACAACCTGACATCCCGCAAGACTACGAATTTCACTCAGTAGGGCTGATACGGCATTTAACAAGAAAACTGGGTGGTCTTTCACAGACGCTAATCTAGGTCCTACAAAAGTATCTAAGATAGTATTTAAGCAGCTCAGACAGTTGCGTGTCATTACACTAGATAATTTAGTAAGATGTTCATTAATAATGGGTCATCATTCATTTTATTAAGGCAAGAAACCAATATTGCTGTGTTCCTTGTGAGGCTGATGTTTTTCTTTCATTAAACAATGCATGCTGATGCAAAGCTGTAAAATAGATGGTGACTGACCTAACGCTACAGTACAAGGTAATACAAACAAACTTTGGTATTCTTGCCAAGCATAAATATTTTTATTCTTGGGGTTGACTTTGTACAGAATGCTGGTCCTATAATAAATTCAACTTCAGGACGTTACTGTTTGAATGAAACCCAAATCTACTGTTTGCATTGGAAGATTCTAGTGAGACCAGTCATCTAAATGGATAGGATTCAGAACTGAGACCCAGAAAAAACATTACTTTTGGTTAAAAGCCATGTCATCGTTGGAAGTTCCAACCAAATCAACCAAAAACTAGTTGAAAGAAAGATGCCTTACGCTATCCAGTGAACTGAAAAGTATCAAAATAATCAGTTACGCCATAACGACTGGAACATTGACAGTGATTTCCGTGATCTAGAGTAACATCCATCAGCTCACATGTAGACAAGCACAAAGTTCTGGTAAGCATCGCTAGCATTATTTTTGCAACAGCTATTAAAAAAACCTCTCATAGGGAACCAAATATTCACCTACTGAATGGTCTATTTGACTTCAGTGGAAACTGGGCCCGAGTAAAGACTGCAGGAAGAAACACACAATGTTACAGTGAAGGGAACGAGCAGAGAAAACAAAGGAAAATTTCAAAGAACGTTGGCAGAGGGTTTTCCAAAGTATAAGAGGGAATTAGAAGTCGGATGTGCAAGTCCCCTTTACTAACTGAAATGTTATCCCTTAGGCAAACGACCGTGACCTAGATAGGACAATGACATGACACACATTAATACTAGAGAAACTTAGGAGTTCACGATGCGCACTGGATGGAAAGGTAACTTTGATTTGACAACTTTTGTGAAGGCTAACTAAACTGTGACGAAGTAGTCAAGATCTTTTTCGTGTGACAAAGAATGGATGTTTTCCAAGGTGCCAAATTCCTGAGTAATTCTGTTCATCAGAAAATATTTTGAGAAACCACTAGCAGAACCTGGTACTATTTTTATTTTACCTCCCTCCTCACACACCTTTTACATGTACTTGAAGTTTTAAACTTTAACATTGCTCTCCTGGGACTCTTAAAAACTGGCAAGAATTTCTCAAACAAAAAAAAGCGAGGAGTGGTGAAATAAGCAGTGCAAAAAATTCCTTGCCTGTTTTGCTCATCTGGTCTTCTAAGTTCCCAATGTCACTTAACTGATTGTTTCTGAGCCGAGTAAAATAGGACCCACTCTCAAATAAATGGAAGCAATCTGCAATATTAGTTGTTGGACCCAGACAAACCCTTCACTATGCAGTCTTCACAGTTGCATCAATTCTTAACGGTAACTGTCCTTTATTAACACTCTGGTCTGTTTACGGTTTACAAAGCAGTTTGAACTTCAAAGCATCTGAAATTAAAGCTCCTCATAATATTTCAGAACTTCATTAATTCACTACATAAATTGATGCATTATGGTTTTTAATCAACAATGGAAGAATCCTAAGTGCCCACTAACAGGGCCTTTTGTACAGTAACAGACACATAAAGCAGCCCTTAAATTTGCGCCCAGAGAACAAAGTACAAAGGAGACTTCATCGCACAGCCAAGCTCGCCTGAAGACACTAGCTGGCAGACCTCAGCCTTGTGCTGTAATTCCGGGACTTGTTTCTTGTCTTTCAAGCAGGGGAACCTCTGCTTCCACCACTGTTGTGGTTTGAACACTGCCTAAACAAATCTGTAAGATGTGAAACAATCCTGTTCTCGTTAATTATAACCTGAAGAGGATTATACTTATCTGTCCTAGTAAAATATAGAGGAGTAACCAGAGAACGTTTAAGTTAGAAATTTCATGCTGGGTACAAAGCAATTCTCTTCTAAAGAAGCATTTCAAATCAAATTCAATATATAACTGACGAAGATTCATCATTATCATCTAGTGGCTTTTCAGTGCTTTTCTTGAAATGCATTCATAGTCTTGAACACAAAATTCAGGAATTCACAATTAGACCCAGTTAAAAGATTATTTCAACTAGAGGGAAAAAAAGATTTTCAGATGGCAAATGTAGTTTTGTCAACAACACAAACTTCTGAAATATTGATTTTGATGATGGAATATTTAATTTAACGTCTTGGTTGTGGCTGTCAGACTGTATTTCATTCTGACTTTTAATCACGTATTGCATTTTATTACAATATTGGCATATATAATTTTATGTGATGTCGGAATGTTCCAAGATAAAAGCATTCTGACATCTCTAAAATGAAGCGTTTCTGACTTTTCCTTCCATGTTTAATTTTACACTCAATGAGGGAAGAAAAAAAAAAACATTTCAAAACATCACAGCTACCTTCAGGGACAACAAGTTTATTTCTCAGGCAGATACATCCACAAAGAATAGCCTGACCGCATTCGCTTGCCAGCTGCTGATGCACAGGCATCCACAGAAGATGCACAGGTATCCACTATCTCTGTGCCCTAGTGACAAAATCCAGAATCAGGGACCTGCAAATGAAATTACATTCTACTTCTTCCCAGTGATGGTCTGAAGTATTATGAAGTATTTGGGTCACTGTGGATCTGGTTCTATGACTAGAGAGGATTTTGTTCTTGAGCACCTTCCTCCAACAGCAAAATTTCTTTTAAGAGCGTAAGGGAAGAAATAGCCTTGCACGCAGAACATCTTGGGAGCCAACATTTTCAAAGCATCACATTACAATTTTGCCAGCTGAGGAAATTAAAGACCTTCTTTATGCTTTCGTTGAATCCAGTGCCCAGTGCATGTCTTCCACCCTTCAGCGAAGGCAGCCTGACATGACAACGGAACTGTTCCATTAGGGCTTACAAATGCATTTCAAGAGCTTGCTTGAATAAGGTGTGGTGGTACACGTGATTCTTACTATTTGTCAAGCAACTGACATTAGGGACCACCTCGCTGTTATTTCATAGCCTTATGAAGCCAAGACTCCTCAAGAAAGGAAATACTCAGACAACACATCCTTGTGAGCAGGCTGATAAATTACTGTTTCAGATGACTGGACTCCTCGATATTACTGGCATGTTCATTTTCAAAGTCAAGAGAAAATGAGCTTTTTCCAAAACTGTTATTGAGAGGCTCCTGCCTGTAAATGTATATTCAGACATTGTTGCAGACTAGTCTCACAGAAAGGAAACAACATTGTCCAGTTGCCAGCTAAAGTGTGTTTTATGAAAATAGAAATTCAATTTCAATGCTGTCAGCTACAGTATATTGATGGCACTGATGATACTTCCCTTGATCCACAAATCTGTGAATCACCTTCTTGGGGACACAGTAACACATCCTGTGTGAGACAGTAGGAGTGTCACTGTCTACTGAAGGAACCCCCTTAGATTCATGATCAGTCAGATAACCAACCAAGCTGTCTCAGGATAAACAAATCACTTCTCCAAAGTCCCAGGCCATACATCTTTGTGCAGTGCTGCCCTTGATTAATACGCACCTTTTCATTTAGCAGCCACAGCTTCGCAAGGAAGCTTTTAAGAGCTGTTGACCTAATAAAATGGCCACCTTTTCGGCATGCGGCTCCTTACAAAGCAAGAGGAGGATACAAAGCATAAGTCACCTACAGCATCAATACGAAAAGAACCAACTGAAAAATTACAAGCAAACAAAACTATCTTAACCAAAAGTACATTATTTTCTATTTGCAAGTTCCTTGTGTTAAACTCTGCTTCTCATGAAGTTCAGGTATAATTACTGAGGAGCCACATTATTTTCCTTTCGCCTCAAATTCTGTCACGCACAGAGGAAGTATCTTCCCCAGCCCACTTTGCACCATGCTACCACTCTGACCCTGAGACAAGGGGAACGTTGGGCATCAATGATACTACCTTAAGTCAACAACTCTGAAGTGCAGTCAACAGCTTATTTCTTAAAAAAATATTATTTGAATAATTAATAAATCAAACCTGTTGCCATGGTCTAGCAGGCAGTTTGAAGGCAAGCGCGTTTCTTTAAGACCCCTTGAAGAGTTAGAGGAAACTATTCCTCTTGGTGGCAGCAGTGGTCTAAAATACAATAAAATTCCATGTTCCAAAACATCAAGTCCCACCTTCTTCAAATTCATCATCTAGAAAGAGAAGCCTTCCTTTCCTTGATAACCTCCCATACTTTAGTTTATCCCTTAAACATTAATGAATTTGATGTCTCCCTGTTTTTTCACCTATGGTTTTGAAGTTAATTCCAGGATTGGAAACAAATTCCAAGAGGAAAAAAGTCAAACCAACCTCCTTTTTCAGTCAAGTTGGCATAAACATAAAAAATTGTGCTAGATAGTAGCCTCTCTGAGAGGGAACCGACTTTGTTATCAGTTCCACTGCATTGCTCCGGCAAATTTTTACAAGGAGAAGAATGTGGGGGAAAAAGATCACCTTATGGTAGCATTCAATGGGTTAGTGTTCTGGCAAGAGATGGGAAATTGTATCATCATATGGCCTTTGATGCCAGCTCCTAGACGAACAGCGTTATAGGCAAAATCCTTATCCCTAGAGAAAATTCTGGGTATAAAAACCACACCTAGGTAGTCCTCCCCATCAACAGGAAAAGTATTCTGCCAAACTCTGGCACGCTAACAAAACTGCTCCACGATAGCTACTGCAGTTCTCCATAGCACGTGATGTTCTCTCCAGGATATGCATCAGTTAACAATGATTTACACAGCTGCAGGCTAGTGCAGCACCTTGATTTTCTCCTCACTAAAAAAACCAAAAGGAAAACAACAACAACAAAAAAAAGGAGAGAGGAAACTTATTGCATGCACACAGCCTATGCACAAGTAATCTGCCTTTCTCATTGTGGTTCCCTCTATGCTTTACCAGAGGTTTTTTGAAATTGTTTCTATGCTAAAAATTGCATACAAAAACTAAACGCTCACCCTGCTTCTTTTAACTGGATCTCTTGTAGGTGGGGTGGCTCTAGAAACTTGCTGCTCTAAGCAAACTGGGAAATGAGTAGTGTTCCCAGCTCATCTGCTTACGCGTTACAGAGTCACAGAACATTTCTCTGCTGCAATGCCTGCCAGTGCCATCTGCTCCTTGGATGAGAAAATACATGGCCCTTGCAAGAACCTCCGGCGACTTACACCAGAGAGCCATTACCTGTGGCCTCCCAGTCATGAGACAGGACGAGGAAGGGGCAACAGCTGACTACAGCAGGGGATTATTGATATTTAGCTATTGGACAAGAAATCCCCCAAAACTGCACTCCAGACTGAAGTGACTTGAAATAAGCAAACTGCATACGCAAGGCTTTCCTAGACAGACTTGAAACACGAGAAAAAGGAGGGAGACAGCTGGAGGAAAGGTGCTTAAAATCCAGTCAGGATTAGCCCGGGCAATTGCATACTCTGACAACTGTGGCCTTTGCACTTTATCTTTGCTTGGGCACCCTTCCCCTGCTTTCTGCCTAACTCGCTCCTTGCATTTTAACTTCAATTAGGTCATCTTGATACTCTGAAACACTTCATTAACAGTAACACAAGTCAACTACCTTGAACAATATACTTACAGCTGAAACAGAGCTCTTTGCTCCTGAAAATATAAGCACCTACAACTTGAGCTGAAGACCAAGGCTTTCTGACCTGGTGGTTGCCGGTACCTTTGTGGATGAACACAGAGAAGCCGTAACATCTAAACATGAGAGGGTGGGTGCAAATGAACACAGTGAGGTGCTACACACACCCCCAAGTGGTAAAACCACTGAGGAAGGCACAGTGGTTTTCTATGGATCTGTGAAGACCTCTGGACCAACAGGATCTTCATCATGTCCTCCTGGAATTGCTGTGAGCGATGCTGCACAATTACTAATAGGCTTCACAAGTAGAATTTTTCCCTAGTTCGTAACACAAGAATATCCCTATTCACAATTACATCCCTGCCTTTATTTTGCCTACAGAAGGCTTTAGTTTGGTTGGGTTTTGTTTAGAATGTGTAAGTCTTCTAAAAATTTTGGTTGTATTCATTTCTTTTCAGGTCAGGGATGTGGAAGAAGAGACCTTTTAAAATTTTAGGAAGTAGTTTAAAGCTCATTTTCCCTTTTCCCTTCATACTGGTGTGTTTGAAAAAGCAAAATCCATTTGTTATGCCCCAATTTATCATCAAAACGAGCCTGACATTAATTGCATTCTGTTATTACAAGCGGAGGTCATATGTGCTTTTCTTAATAGAGTTAGCAGCTCTTATTTTTATAGATATTCCATGTGGGCTAAATAACATTAAGAAAGCTAAGGTCAAAGCCCAGTCATTTCAAAGGAATAAAGGGAAAGATTTACAAGACATCTGGTGAGAACAGTTTATAAGGGGAAGGAAGGCTTTTCTTCTGAGATTACACAAATTGAAGCCTAAATTGGGGAAGAAATCCCGAAGGAAGACACACTCCACTTGGTAAATCAATACTCAGAGATGCAACTGATTTGATCCTGAGTTTAAAATGTGTGATAGTATCTTACACTCCAGGAAGCTTCCCTACAAACACTGAGTTTTGATTTCCATAAAGCACCTTTGGGATCTTCCCACCCCCTACTTACCCCCCAAGCTTTGCACCAAAGCAGTCTGATGTCCTGTTCTGAGGTTGCCACTTTTGGGTCACGCCAGCTGTTTGTCACCAACCCATACCTGCCCTGCTCTCTCAGGTCTGCTGGCCTAATTGCTTATAAATAGTTTGCTAAACCACCTTTAAACAAAATTATTTGCTTGGATGCAACATAGTCTTCTAAGCTGACTGATTTTAACCACATTAAATTACACCAGCAGTTATGGCAGTTCACCACAGGGTGGAACCCCCATGGCAAGTAGCCAGAGACAAGGATGGCCATAGGACCGTAACCTGTCAACCTAGTATAGGCTGGAGCCTTAAGAGGGCTGACCAAAGCCTGATCTTCCTGGGCCAACATCTATTTTTACTACCACGAAGAAAACAGACTTGACTTTATAGTAATAATTCTTAGCATCATTAACGTTTTTTTCTTACTTTTAGTGTTTGTTATACCCTACCCAGAGCTTTGCTTACACAAGCTATTGATCTGCTATCTACTGCTTGCAAACGCATTAGCAATGCCCTCTTCTACAGGTTACACGGCAGGACAGACACTAGGTCTCATGGCTTGATTTTGGCAATCCTAGGATTCAGAGAGATTGAGCTAGGGATAAGGGCAGCACATAGTAAACTATACAGCCCAGAAAAAAAAAAAACCCACACATCAAAAAAACTAGTCTATTAACAGTAAGGTCCAAACTTTCCACTAATTCTTATTAAAACGTTAAGAAAAAATAACCATCTGAACCACAGGAGTCTATGTACTTGCTCAAAAGCTTCCACAATAAGGTACAATTCTCTTCAATTGTTGAAATGTTGTCTGCAGCTATATAAAACGCTTGGGTGGAATTTAGTGTTTTTGAAGGGGTATTCCATTACATGGCCTTGTGTGAGAGATCTAACAGAAAGGTTCTCTCTAATCAGGCTTTTAGCCCTAAGCAAACTTAGGGTCCTCCTACAGTTTAATCACAGTTATCTGTTAAAAGAGGTCATAGCATCTTCATCGTCTTCTCATAAATGACACTATAGAGATGGGAAAAGAAAAACAAGAACCAACCAAAACCAAAGCCAACCCTGGTTTGCATGTCAAAGAAGGACAAAGAAAAACAAAGGTGTTCTGACCTGCTAGCTTTTTCCTATTGTCTTCCTCCTCCTATTTGCTTTTAACATGTAATCAGTTGGTGCCTCTTCTCCCTCTCTTATCCAACAAATCCTCTTTAGTTCTAGAGGAGAGTTCCGCCAGTGACCCTGTGAGAATTCCCTTCTTTGGACAAGGCTAAAACCTGCTGATATTAGTCCTTGTCAATCACTGCAAGATCTGGCTTCAACAGCCCATACATCAAGCCTACATCATCTGCTTTAATTACTGTACATTTCGATCAGTCTCCTCCTGTTGCTCTACCCGCTGTAATAGTATTTCCCTTGCTATGGAATCTGAACCATTTCTTGTGCATCTTCAGTAACGGCAATTAGGTAGTCTGGCACAGCACCCTGCCCCGTTTAAACTACGTTGTTCCACTGGATTCATTTCCATACAGATGCTAAAGATACAGTGGACAACCCCTTTCTCCTCCTTTCAGTGACCTATTGTGAATACAACGCATCACCTGGATCCCTTCCTTCTAGCACTCATTTCAGCCCTGTCCACAAATATCTATATAAAGACTATGATCTAATATTTTGCATGGCTTCAAGTTAGCACTGAAACTGTACATGGCCAGCTGAAATATCTGTAGCCTGTAGGTTTGCCTCAGGCTACACCATCTCCTGTACTCGTAGTCAAAGCAAGCACCTTCTCATTTATTAAAGATGCGTTGCATTCACAAATCTCCAGCAGCTGCTGTGGCTAACTACATAAAAGATAAACTACAGTCAACCAGTTTGGATGAGGTTCACATCAGACTTTTAGCTCCCACCTCAAAACACAGATTAGAGAGAAATTTGAGTTTAGATTTTTTTTTTATCTGACTACCTGGAATAATTTAGAAATATCAGCTAGGAAAAAAAAAGCTAAGATAATACAATTGTAAGATAATACAAACACCGCCCAAAGTTCACAGATCTTTGGAACAGAGATCTCAGTCCAATCCTGTATCTAAAACCAGAGGATAATCAGAACACACACAGTACGGTCGTGATAAAAGCTTAGCCTTTAGGCCAGTATCTTTAGTTTAGCCATTTGAATTTAAAGATTACTGTGGCTATGGACAAGGTCCTTTCCACAACTATAGGGATTATCGTATTCAGCATGTGAGAAGACATTGTGTTTTATTTTGGTTACCCAAGTATTATGGTTCAGCACATCAATATTTCTCAACAGAACTGTTAAAATATAGAAACAAAACATCCGATTTGTAAGCAAATGGCTGGAACTTCTTGTAAGTCTCATTCAGGAGAGAACACCACTAACAAAACAGCTTTACCACAGTGTCATCCTGTGGATTTCAAGAAAGATACTTGCAGGCTGAAAGTCTGACAGACACAGGCTCAAACTCGAGAATGTCCCTCAGCCCTCTTTTGGTGGTAAATTGTTTTTAGAACCTTCTCCAAATCCCCATCAACTTTATAAAGTGTGCAAGGGCAGAAGCCACCCAATCTTAAATTGTGTGGGTTTGCAGAGACAATCACTATATTAACAGTCTGCACTGTCTCAGGCAAAAGCATTGGGAAAGGCCTCCAGATGCTCCCAGAGCGGAGCATTTATACCTATGTGCTTTCTTGTTACAAGGCGTTGGTTTTGTGTAAGAAACTGTTCTTAAAAAAAAAAAGTCCCCAAAACAACCAAAAATCCGTACACAAAAAACACGCCTCACCAAACCTCCATTGGTAGAAACTTCTACAGCCTTCCTAGATAATGCACGTCAGCATTCAGCTATTCTCAGCTGGAAAGTTCTCCTGGTTTCTCAGCTAATTTTTAAGAGCACACCATTCTTTTGATTTACCTGATCAGAAAGCCTGATAACATGATGCTGAAAAAACCCTCAAACTTAAGATTTCAGCTCAACACTTCCAAAATAAGTAGTTTTCTGAAAATGCTGAAGCGCACATTTTATAGAACAGCCAGCCAGAGATCCTATGGCAATAAGACCTGTTTGTAGGAGCCAAGGATCTGGTCCTCTGCTCTAGAAAAAAAAAAAAAAAATTAAATTCTTGGTGTTAATTCGAGTGTAGTTTATCATGAATAAGATACAGAGAGACCAATGATACCCCAGCAAGAAAAACAGAAGGTGAAGATAAAGCTTGAGGGAAAATTATCTGATTAATTTCAAAGCAGAAAATATTTATTTTCCGATAGTTCTGCAATAGTAACTTTTCCCCTATTGTCCAGGATGACTAATACACTACAGATACCATATTTTATCTGATGGATACAGACTTAGTACAGTGAGAGCTACTCATTGCAGTATTATTGAAGAGGTGCATGCTGATAAGCCTTGAGATGGTCTTGTTCTGAAGCTCAGGCAAATCAGAAATCAGTTTGCTCATAAGAGAGCAGCTCTTAAGTAATGGTGTACATAAATCTTATGCATAAGCTAGTTTGTGATAAGCTGAAATTTTACCAATATACTTGCTGACACAATCTGGATTCACGTCATGCCAAGTCGGAGCCAGAATTAGAACAATGATTTTGATATGTCAAGAAGCTACAGTTGCATTATGTCATTTTCTTCAGCTATGTCTGTACTTAAAATTTTTGTTCTCAAGGGAATATTCAGAAGTGCTTTTTCTGCAGTTCTGTATATTCTTCAGCCTATGTAATTTTCCTCCAAGAAGACCTAGGCTAGAACCTGGATTCATTTCTCAGCTCTGCAGTAGAACTCCTGGGGGCCCTTTGCCAGTCATTTAATCTTTTTTAAGCTGGGTTCTCAGTTACTTCTGTATCTGTCAACTCAATTTCTCTGTCTCTGAAGACTGGCAATAGGACTTGCCACATCTTGCTTTTACTTGCCTCACCAGATGGCAAACTTTTTGAGCAAGGACCGATAATAGTCATAACAGTCAGCACAGCACCTGGCACGCTGAGGTCCTGGGTAGACAGCTAAAATAAACAAAACACCTCCCTCAGCCTCCTTTCCCCCCACAAACAAAAAAACCTAAAGTGTTACTTGATTACATACTATGATTTTTTTTTTCCCCAGCTCCACTTTCTTCCTCTAATATATTCCAGGATTCTTTTACGTGAAAGAAAGCAGTAAATCCTACAACAAATGAGAGGGAAGGCCTCATGCATCAAGTACCAAACTCCAGTCCACCTCCCTGAGGGATCTATGAGCCAAGTTGTGTGGATTCAGCGGAGGAAACCCCACACAGCAGAACAGAATCAACATCCACGTTCCAGAAGAATCAAACACAGAAACAGCTTTTGCACTGAAGCAAGTTCAGGACCATCAATGCTGACGGATTTTGAAAGACGACCCACCAGGGTCTTCTGCACAACAGCAGAACACATTTCCTAACCCCAATACAGCAGATGTGACAACCCAAAAGGTGATCGAGGCATGCCAGAGGTGGAAGACCTTCTACTTAGTTATACCCTTCCCTCGCTGCTGGCCACAACGGCAGAAACATACATTACACTTCAGCCAGCAAAAGTGACCTGATTCAGTGCAACGAGAGTCAAGTTTAACAGCCTGGGATGCATAAGAGGTAAGACGAAATGACCTAAGCGTCCCTTCTAGTCTTATTTCCCAGCTTAGTTCACAAAAGAACTAGGCTAATATTATTTAGCCCAATATCAGCCTCTGGCTACCAAAAGACACAATATTTTCCATGGACACTGCTCCTCTCCACCATGCAGCGGTGGAGTTACTGTGGCTCTGGCTTGTTGCCGACTGTCCGTGGTAAAGAGGCTCGATGTGAGGGCTCGGGCATACCCGAGATACCCCACTAAGTAACTAGTGAACCAACACTTTTTAAAGACAACCACACGGTTGCTCTACTCAAATCTTCCTAAGAGGTTCTATACTTTTCATCTCCAACAGTCCTTGGACCTGTGCAACATTTCAGGAGAATGAGCCCTTGCCTTTCAGCGCTACGATTACATTGACCGATTACAGAAAAGCTACAAAAGGCAAGGATATCAAAGTATCCTTTTTCCAAGTGAGACTTTTGTGTTCTTTCACCAAATTAATAAAAATCTAGTCACCTGAATTTTGATGCCACAACTGTAGTTTCCAAAGCACAGCTTTCAAACAAATTCTGCACTATATCCACAATAGAAATCAAAGTCAACATCCACTTTCAGTGGCTATTCCACTGTTAAGCCATAAAATTCGTATTTAGCAAAAGCATGCCTTGCCAACACACAGGCACAAATAAAAATCTCTTTCCAAAGATCCCACCAAGATATGACATGGATCAGATACAAAAGCCTTGGGCATGCCCTCACATTCTAAGAACGAGTTAAAATATCTGTTAAATTTTACAATTTAATATTGCACGGATTTGTAAAAAAAATATATAACAAGTTACCATGTAATTTTGACAAGATTATTTCCTGTGAAGTCCTGCTATTTCCTCATGCAAGAGTCTCTACAGTTATTTTTCTAACATTTTTTTTGCTTTTATCAGAAATTAATATGGCTCATCAGAGCAACTTTAGTGTGATGGTTCTCTGCTAAGATAATACCCCATGTATAATAATTTACATTAAATCTTTTTGCTAAATACATATTGTTCCCATCAGTGAACAAACAGCCTATCCAAACGTCCAGATAATTTGTTTTAACAACATGTTACTCTTCTTGGGTAATGCAACAAAGCAGGCAATCACAGATGAGTGAGCAATATGCCAATAAAATTGAAAGAAATAAATTAGTATCATGGTAACACATGTGTCTTCACAATTAATAAATTCCACTCCATCAGTCTGTGATTTAATTATGCATTATGTATAGGGCTACCATGAATCATTCATGTATTCTGTTAACTAAATGGCTAGATACAAAGCTTATGATGAGAATATTTACATGAAAACATAAATGTTCATGAGGAGTGGGACACAAAACGATCCTAAATTAATTTTTAGTTCCTAGGCTTTTTTGGGAGTGACACAAGAGTTTTGGTTGGTTGGTTGGGGGGGGTTTTTTGGGTTGTTGTTGGGGTTTTGGTTTTTTTGGTTTGGTTTTTTTTTTTAGTAAGTTGCTGTGTTTAGGGTTTCTTGAAAGATTTGGGGGTTTTTTTGTGTTTTAGTTTGGTTTTGGGGGATTTAATTAAAAAAAATTAACATTTTAGCCAGACATAAGAGCTTTCTGTACACTGCATCTGTAATGAAGTGAGTTTTTACTGCAGCAGTCCACAGCTAAGGGCACTAAGCAACTCCTCAGCACGTTCCTTTCCAGAAAATCCAGCTCTGTCCGTTGGCTGCCAACAGAGCCCTAAATGAGGTTGCTCAGAGTAAGATCTGTCCCTGTGGTCTCCTCATTTTCCTCACACTCTATTGCTCCTTTCTGTCAAGAATCATCTCCATCAGGACTTCCTGTCTCCTGATGGACTGACAGGGCTACAGATTAAGACGTAATGCTTTCTACAGCAGAGAAATGCACATATAACGGGAGCAGAACACCACATAGTAAGTCAGGACCTATTGCAGTATAAAAGAATAATACTTGATCATTCTCTACGTGGAAGAATTATTCACTCCCTTACTCTCAGGCCTAACAAAGAGAAGACATCCTTTCACAGCGTCTGCTTGAAAGATCACTGAAGCTAAGAGTATTTTGTTTAACTTTAGGGAGTTACAGATGAACTCGGTTAGCAGCAAACACCGAGACAGGGAGGCATGACTATTTAGGGCTCACTGCTTGCCCCTAAGACAAAAGGTACCAAAAAAATCACAGCAAAATTCAACAGGATCAAGCATTATGAGAGGCAAAGAAATTTTTTCAAAGGCAAAATAGGAGTAGGGGGTCTCCTTCCATACATCCCTCACAGCAGATTTTGATCTAGTCCTATTAACCTGAAACCTCAGAACAATTACATGAAGACCTAAGATGGTCTTGTTCCAGAAGCTACTTAACACAATTCCAGTATCTCCCTTTAACATATATTTATGAATAAGTCATGGACAAATGTTTCTGAGATCTCAGACGTATGATAGAGAGTTGGATATTTCTAGACGTTTTCTGAAAGTTTATCCAGATTCATCCTCTTATTTCCAGTGAGTTTTCCTGACTTACAAGGAAGTGCTGCGACTCCATCATTTCTTGGCTGAGGTTGACAGAATATAAACTCAGCACCAAGATGTCCTGAATGACCATTACTTCTCTGATTAAGCAGGAACTAAGGGGAGAATTTGGCTGCAGCTAAACTTGGATTTGTTGACCTCTATCTGTCCAGAAATACCGAAAAGGTATTATCAAATGCATCCTGCACCGAGTTACAAAGCAGAAGTATACAGTCTGCTCTGACTCTCTACTCACGTACTTTTATCTGAAACATCCTGTTTTAGAAGAACACAGCAGGTCTTTATACAGCACACTGCATCTGGCATAAGCAGTCAGCAGCACGTCCTAACACAGAACTCTGCAGTACTGCTTGCAAGGGAAACATTTTCCCACAAGTCTCCAGGGAGGTAGTACCGAGGGACCACTTCCCCTCTCACCACGCTTTCTGGGTATTCCTGAAGCTCTCTGCCCTCCCGAACGGACCTCTGCCCCTGTGGGAAGCAGAGGAACTGAGCATCTCTCACTCTTCCACTGCTGGCTTCCTCAGAAGCACGCTGCTAGCAAGAGCTTAGTGGACTTGCCCCAGTTACAAACAAGTAACTAGTAAAAGATGGCTCCTGAACCCAGAGAGGCATGGCAGAGATAAAGCAGAAGATCATTCACCCCTTACTGTTCCTGTGTTTTCTGTCCTGGGACTAACTAAAATTACAGGTGGATTCCTCCATCTGAAAGGAGCTCTTGGGTATCCACCGTCCGTTGCCACCCACAACACAGGAGCAGCAGGTACTGCTGTGGCCACTTAGCCAAGGTTTCCACATAACACAATAAACTAAATATCAAAAGGGCATACGTGTTCGCATCTGGAGTATAGACTCTGGCTCATTGCTAGATTAAAGAGAGGGGGGGAAAAACCCAGCCTATGTGCATTTTTTTTTTAAAGTTACAGAGCCAGTCTCAGATGATAGTAATAATGTCAACTGTGTAACTGCTGCAAAGAGCCTGGAGGATCAGAAGCAATTTTATATTCCTAGAAAGAAGCAATTACTTTGAGAGACTGAGTGACGAATGTCGCTGTTATCAACAGGATACATATTTGGGGATTTAGGGATTATCTAGTGCCTGGTTCTAGGAAACCCTAAAGTTAAATCCAGTTTGAGCTCTTCAGAGTTTGAGGAATGCAGGCAGCATCTTGACTTCAACAGCCTGGTCCTTGAAGGAACAAAGCCTGAGCTCACCACCGGAAGGTTCCTGCTAGTATCTCTGGAAACACACAAGCCAGCGGACCCAGTGCAGGATTGCGAGTCAAAAGAACATCTGAATGTCTGGAAAACATTAAAAAAGCAGCCTATGCACCACAGGGACATGATAACTAGAGGGGGGAAGTGCTGGAGCGATAGCAATTGCAGGGCTCAATTTGTGTCAACAATCAGCAGTGCTGAGAGTGCCCGAGTTAAGAACTTGCTCAGCTGACGAGGAAATCCAAAGGTGAGGTCAGTTCATAGGCACAGAAGGTTTTGTTATTTTCAATCTATTTCTCCCTGCTTATAGTGTTTAGCTGGGATTAATAGGTCCATGTGTTTTCAGCAAGCTATTTCCGCCACTGCCTCTTGAAAGCCTTGATTGTGGAATCCTTTCCAGGAAGGGCTCAAATCTATCTGGGCCTGCAGCAGGCAGCATCTCACTGCCGAACAGAGATGCCGAGTACTCAAGCAGCACATGGTAAAAACACAGTCAAGACTGCAGCCTAACAGCTCTAAGGACAGAAAAAGGAAAAGGTAAAGTATTCTCCCAAAAGAGAGAAAGCATCTAGACCACGTACACATCCAAACCAGTAAGATCAGTTGCAACTGATGAACATTCAGTTTCTTTCAACCAGTTCCTGTTGTGCTGTGAAAAAGACAAAGAACCTGGCCACATTTCTACAGGATGCAACAGAAAACCTTTTTCGGTTCTAGAGACAAGCAGTAGACAATCCTGATGGAGCAGGAGAAACGAGATGAACTGCCCCTTGCAAAGTCAACCAGCTTTCTTCACATTGCCATCACCACCATGGATGCCGACTTACCCTTCAGCTCCATGTACCGCGCCCACTCCTGGATAAAGGGGGGGAATATGGGGACGGAGGGGGCCAGCAGTGAATTGAAGAACATTTTATGTCTATGCCCTCCTTGTTCTAATTTTTCTCTTTCTCTCCATCACCGCTTCTATTTAACTTTTTTTTCTTCAGGTTGTTTCAATAGCGTTACAATTATCATTTAGGATTACTCCTACCCACAGTGAAAAGCTGCTGAGTTTCTTGCTGAAGGGGATGTTGTACTTTGTACAGTGTAAAAAATTTGTAATGCATGCTGACATGCAATACAAGTGTCAGGGGAGGGTATCAAAAGTGATATCTGGAATGTTTTGGGTAAGGGACAGATGGACAGACCAACTGATCCAGGCTTTCCGCTTCATCCGGACTCATGAAGCTTTGCGTGTTTTTTGAACGTTGCCATTCTGCAGCCCATATACAAGAGGATCAGATTTTCATCCCCCATTTTAAGGTGTTAACATGTTTAGCTTTAGTTATGGAGAGTAAAGAATGAGACAAAAACTTTTCAAATGAAGTACAATCTCAGCATAGATTCAAGCATGAGGAAAATAGCAACACCTGGGTTTACAGGGAAACTGAAAAGCCAGTGAAGGTGTCAAAGAAAAAATGAACACAAGGCAGAGCTTTTACCATGCACCTAAAAAATTTCTCCCTCATTACTGAAAAAGAATAAATTTAGTTTGTGCCCAGCAGCTTCAGGAACTTAGGAAAATTGTCTTAGAAGGAAGACATAACAGGCATACTCTGTGGAAAATGGTTTATATTACCTACTGTGGGGAATGAAAGTTGCCTGCAGTGTGCTTATGCTCTGTACTAGATCATTGTGCAATTTCAGCCTTATCCAAATATTTAAATAAAAATGTTTTAATACATAGATATTTCTAAACAGCTTTGGACAATTTCCCTTCTGTGCACTGAAGCACAGGAAATTTTTTTCTAGACCAGTTGAAAGACTCGGTAGATAAATCCTAAGGAAAATGTCTGTAGTTGTACCAGTTCAGAAGCATGGGATCTCCAGCTTCCTGGGATGCCTTGAAGCATAAGAGCAATGTGTCTGAGCTTATTAGAGAAGTGAAAGCAGAGGAAGAGGCTTGACAGTTTTCTGGCTGGACCTAGGCTATGCGTATTATGCCAAGTCTGTTCTAGAAAATCACTTTAGTAAAAGGCTTCTTTATGTTTCTGAACTAGTTTGGTTTCATGAAATATTAAAGACCAGCCGTCAAAAGGCAACACATCAGTATGAACATTCCTCTCCTATACAGAAACATCCCACAGTTAAGTGACATGACATTAGTGTCACATTCTTACCCTATTCCTTTCCCATGACTGCCTGCTGTCTGCACCTTTGGAGAAATCAGAGCCTGGTTTTGAGGATCCATTGTTTCCTGGACTTTGGTGTAACTCGGAAGAGGGGTGGACATGGAGGAGGCCAAGTTTTCCAACAGAGTAAATTGTTTCAACTGACGAGAGCTATGAAATCGGAGACACTCCAGTTGTCCTGAAACATGTTGGGGGACCAAGCAACACACTGGCAGATGACAGTTAACTTGCATTAATTTAAACTAACCTACACTGGCAAAACAATCTTAACTTCTTATGTATGCTGATGACTTGCAAATATGTAGGTACCTCAGAGGAATAAAGGCAGAGGAGTCAACCTGAAAAATCACAGTGAAGTTGCCTTCCCTCTTCCCACCCGGAAGAGTTACTAAAGTAGACAGTTTCACTCTTTCTTGGCTCCATTTAGCAAACCTTAGAAACTATCCACAAAGAAACAGAGGACTTCTAAATCAAACTGTCATCTGAAATACCCAGCTCAGTCTTCCCACTGGAAACACAGGGAAGAAACCAAGACAACAGAAAGCAGATCTGTGAAGATGAGTGGAATCAAGAAGAGGCCATACAAGAACTAGAAACATTATTTTTGTCTGTTATAGAGCAGTCTGTGCTTTCTGCCACTACGCAGGAGCACATACACGGGCTCAAACAATATCCTTTACTTGCAGTGCATTTTTCATGCAACGATTGAAAACCAGTCACCTCCTTTACACAAGCTGTTAGCACAAGCACGGTCCTTTTTAGCTCCACAGCCACTCTTGTTACTGTAGGCAAGGCTAAACAGTAAGGAGCAGATGATCGTCCTCTTGTGCTCGCTGAAGTAGCAGGCAGCAAAATTTTATTTTTTTTAAGTATTGTTCAAGAAAATAGTGCCACATGAAACCAGTGTTTCCTGAACCAGAGCACAAGCAGGAGGCCGGAAAGGGATAAAGGCAATGTACTAGATGTACACCACAATGTGAGGCAGGGAAACAAACAAACAAACAAAAAAATAAAAGGAGTTTCAAGCAGCAGAGCCTACATGGGAGGGTCAGGAAACGACGGATCATGGGGAGTGCTGGTCAGGGAACAGTCTAGGCACGTTTCCTACTCAGACACACTACCCACACAACAGGACCTCACTTTGCCTGCCTCCCACTTGCCATCCCTCTGTATGTGTTGTCTCCTCTCAACTAACAACCCCTCTGCTATTGCATATTTATACAGCATCTCGTCCAAGAGCGCCTAATCACCCCCAAACTTTGTCCAGCAATTGCTGAAAGGAAGTATGCATCAAGTAACCTCACACAGCCAATTATTTAACACTTCCGTAAGTGTTATATATCCATGACAGATGTTTGATGGCAATAGGAAGAAGGGCCATCTTCCTTTCTTTGTCAGCAGCTACAGCCTGGGAAGTTTGAGCTATCCTCTATAAAGCTCTTCTGTCTGAGTAACTTACAGCAGGAAAGGTTGACTAATGAAGTTAATGACAGATAATGTGACAATGATTACACTGATGCATTATTTTGAAGTAGAGCAAAATACAGGACTAGAAGCAAATTTCAGAGATGTAAATCAATTTGGCATTACAGGCTTCCACTGTATTAAGAAACTAATATCTATTAAAAATAATTCAGATACGGTACACGGGGGATCTATCATTTAAAAAGGACAGTTTCCACAAAGCAGCATTCATACAAACCATGTTGTCACACACACACACAAGCAGAAGCCAGCATCTTCCTCTCATGATTAGAGGTCACCAGCACCTACTACATCTAGAAGGGGCTGTCAGTTTTATAATTAATCTGTGCTGACGGATCCATTAATTGGAGCAGATCACAGTGCTCAAGCAATGTGGGTCACAATGCTTTAACAATACCCATACAAAGCAGTCAATGTTTCAATGACCTTATGCCACAGCCATTTCTTTTGGAAAAAAAGGCCTCCAACAAAGTGAAATTCTTGCACCTGTCTCCGTTTCCTTTCATTGCAGTCTCCTACGATAAGGAAAGATCAAGCTGAGGGCACATGTGGGAAAAAGTCATTTGCTATGCTGGTAAATGTTAGAGGCAAACACTGTACTGTCAGTTGCAATTTGATCTTACAAACTGTTTCATTGGAAATTTTATGTATAGCAGTAAGATTTCCCCACTGCACCAAAAATAAATCTGTCCATCCAATTACCAACAAATTATCAACTGTTAACTTCATTAGTTAACAGTCATTTTTTTCCTATTCCACAGGGTAAAAAGGAAGCCAGAAAAATCCTACCCCTGCCTAACTTCAGTGTAGTCACAGGACAGTTGTTTTCAATTCATGACACAACGTGTCGGCAGCGAGTTCCCTGGTCACCATATCGGAGTGGCTTTCGAAGGAACACAGAGTTGTGGAAGCCTGCAACGGCAAAACAGGGTCTGCAAGGAGTAACCCTACTCGAGCCATACATGCATGTAGCTTCTCTCCTGACTGTTCCTTACATCACCCCGCAGAGACATCATTTCTACATCAGACATACCTGACCTGAGAACATGGCTCCCCTACAACGCAAGGAGATGCTCTGATGTGGAAAGGTTATTTGAAGCAAGCTTGTAGCTTTAATTCCAAGTGTTTTACCTTCAAGGGCTTTATGAACAGCTAACCCCTATGTGTGCCTTGGAGAATGATGTTACTGACTAGACTAAGCAGAGATATTGAAGCCAACCTTTGCACAAGTTTCCATTAATTCCAGGCACTCCAGTTTTACATGTCTGTTACACGCTGGTGTTTTGTCAGACACAAGAAGCCTTTTGGTCCTACAAAAGGCAGAGGCACCAGCCTGCGTATTCTTGATTGCCACCTACTGGCATTCCACATGTTAGAGCAGGGCTTACAAATATGCACATAATGAAAACTAGACAGCTTCAGGTAACCTTTGCTTAAGCGCCCAGGGTAAATAATTTTCTAAGTCCTAGCTTCTCTTAAGTGCTGTACAACAATAAAGAAAGAAAAAGAAAAAACAGCCTCACAAAGCCACTACTTGATGACTGATCTAATAGATTATGAAATCAGAAGCTTGGCTTTAGAAAGGATGTAAAGATGCCCCTATGGGGTTTTTCCCTACCAATGACTGCCTCATCACAAAAAGTCCATCTTCTTGCTCTACTGCATTAGAAATTCAAAACTGCCAGGATTTAATCTGACTTGGAGCTTACCTAACGATTTGCAAAACAAAGACGTAGAATAAACAGCACCTGAGAATCCCTGTAGTGCTTTTCACCAGTAGATCAGAGTACTAGGACAAGTATCCTCCTGCACTGGGAATGCTGCTTGAGAAGGCTTTCTATACTGATACTCACTTCGGATCCTAAAGGAAACCAGAATCCCCAATCCCACTAACCAGGTACAGAACTGGACACAAGAAATGGGTATAGTTTACCCCAGGCTACCTGTCAAACCAGAGAAGCGACCAGGACAGAACGCAGGTCTCCTCTAATCACCCAACCACAGGACAATGTCCCAAACCAGGATCTAAGCTATCTTCCCAGCAGAATGACTTCACCAGCCATGGAACCAGCCTTGTAAGACCTCTGGAAGTAATTGTCCTCTGTTAGGACACAACCTTGCAAAACTGTCACTACAATCCGCTTTAAGAAATCAGTAGGGGCTTTTCAGAGTCCAAATCTGACTGCTCACTGTCCTGCACGTTATATCTATTCAGACAACTGGTCCCTGCTTTCATTCCACTGCAGCAGTGCTGAATGCCAACAAGGTATAAAGCAGCTCAAAACATAAGGAACAAAGAAATGTTCTCCAGGTTTTGCAGTCCATTAAAATCGTGCTTTCTGAAGAGGTTTTTTAGACAATGCTGCAGGGACAAATAAGCGTGTATTAAAACCACACTAGGTTGATAGTTTTGCTACAAAACGGTGAGAAACTAGAAAATACATTCAGATCAGCCGTCACTGGAAATAAAACTCAAAGTCAAGAGAACACAGATACACAAGGTGAAAACTAATGATTTTTTCTTTCTTTCTTTTAATGAATCAAGACAGTGAAAGTTTCACACAGTAAGAAGAAAAAGAAAACAGCCTCTATATAGAGTCATTCATCAAAAAACTTCAACATGGCCTATGAACTGAAGTCCCAATGAGTAGGTTCCTCCTAATATTACTCTACTGTTCAGCCCCAGTACTCAAATTCAAGTACTGCTGCTTACGGACCTCAATACAAACTAAGGACTTAAATAGCAGTATATGACATTCATAGCTCCACGCCCTTGCAGAAGCCACCAGGATCTGCAAGTTTGAAACCTGGCTCACACGCTAATTCATTTCAAAATCAAGCATGGTCCTTTGTGGAGAAGAACAACATACTTTGAGATTCACGTAACCGTAAGCGTCCAGTTCTCCCAGTAGCACTTTTAATTGATACAGATTTTAGCACGTATGCCAGTTTTTTCATGGCTAGCATACTTAAGGGTTGCTTCGCCTTTTTTTAAGTCAATTATTTGGCAGCAACAAGTACTGATGTCTAGCAGAATCCCTAGGAGGAACAAATCTTTATTTTTTAAATTTGTTTATTTTTAAGTGAGCTGACTAAATCAAGAATCAATACTTCCAAAACATTTTTCACACTTGAAATCTACAAATTCCCTTCAGCAAAAGCCCTGACATACAAGACAATAGTTTCCTGAACATCAAGACCAAAACCAGAAATACTACACTATTAGACACACCCCCTCACAGGCTACCTCATTCAAACTCACAAACCAGCTTTTCGTTCTGCTGAAGTGAGACTGAAAATATCCTCTCTATTTATTTTTCTCCAAACATCTGCTTTCTACTCAAAAGATTAATTTTTTTATTTGAGGAGGAACAACAAGAAAGAACAAGAAAGTTTCATGGCAGTACAGTACTTTTCTTAAGTAAGTTGTGATCAAACTACACTTTGAATGACAGTAGCCTCCAACAGAAAGGTGCTTAAAGCAATAGACCACATCACAAAATTTTAGTAGGTACCCTGGCTGTCTGCTGCTTACCAATGATATTCACATTGCCTTCCAGAGAGAACACAGATCAGCACGTTTATCAAGTCCCTGGGCTGAAAGAAAGCTTATCATAGATAGGATTAAGACATGAACATTACATTCAGATCCAGACTTCCCAAAGTTGAGAGCAATTTCATCAAGCCTTTGCAATCTGTTCACTTCTACTTTGGAAGAAAGAAAATAAATCATTACTTATTTTCTCCACTTTTATTATTTTCCTGCCAACTCCTCTGTAATCTCACCAGACTCCCTGCATTACATAACTGTCTAAGCCATTCTTCCTTGTCTGTCTTTCCCCACCAAATCAGATAAACTGGGGGATGGCTCCAACTTCAAAGATCGAATTTACCTTTGGTACTCCACATTAGCCAACTTATTTTCAAAAGACTGAAGGTCGCAGCGTATGCTTACATGTATTCTATGTAAAAATAACCTAACTACGGTTGATGTTGGGAGGACAGGTTCCATTAAACGCTCTCCTAGTAGGACCAAGGAACAGACTTCAATGCTACACTGACCCCACACAACACTTCTTTAAATACAGTTAAACAGCCATGCAGGAGGTTAGCCCCTGTATTGAGCCAATCACATTTAGGCTAAAATCAGGGCTGAGTCGAGCAAGAGAAAAAATTCAGCTTCTTATTCAACCCTTCTGGAGAGAGAAGTATGTGAACCTTCTGTGAGCCACAGGAGACAGTATTTACACAAAACTGTCTTAACTGCAGAATTTTTGAAGTTTTTCTGTAACAGAGGAAACCATGAAGGCAGACACAGTCAAAGGTTCAAAGCTATGACTCTCTTTAACCCGATTAGCTTCCCAATAAAGAGTTTGAGAGACAATAGAATATAACAATTTTAATTAGATATTATGCAAGCAGCTGAATGATACTGCAGTGCACAATTAACAATAGATTCCCCATCTACCTCCTTATTTCCTATTCAGACAGGGGGTCCCCACTTTACAGAGACAGTCTTGATAATGGCAAAAGACAGAACCAAACAGAGCATAAGGAATGCACTCCCAGAAGACAGTGGGGAAACCAACAGTGAAGAAATTAAAAGGCGTCAATTTCTTTCAGCTGCTAAGGAATATATGTCACTGCAGACTGGAGGCATGCAGCCCTCACCAAGAGAAATGTCATAAAGCCAGAGTTAGAAATTAAAGACAGCAAGATCAGATCATCTCATGACCGCACTGACTTTGGTGTGGTCGTATCAGAGGTAACCACAGCCCAGTTTAATTCCTGGCTGTTTCAGAATAAGCCTTCACGAAAACCAAACGATGAGAAACGGCTCCACTTGTGCAAGCACTGGTTGTATTCCTCTAATACTTCTCTTAACTACTCTGTGACTACTCATAGGAGCCTCCTCCTCCACAACCTCTTCCTGTTGTCTAGGCCACCAGTCAGTTCTTCCAGACACACAGATCCTCTCTAGCAGCTGATCAAAACATCATAACCAAGATGCAGACAGCTGGAAAAGCATTGCACACAACTGCATTTTACTGTGCGCCCACAATATCCACGGATCTATCACCAGCCATGCTGTTGACTGACCACAGTGCAGGCAAAGCCAAACCTGTGCTGCAAGAGGGGTGAGGGCTTTCACAAGGGGCCAAGGCTCCAGAAAGCTCTTCTGAGGTACCTGTATATACATGTGTCACACACACACACTCGCAACTCAGCCTGGCCTCCCAGCAGCTCTAAAAGTACCCCGACCCCAAATGTGCCCATTCGCCCATTACAAGACACTCTGTGAGCTGGGAAGTGGGGACGCCAAGTTTCTGGAGTCCTTCTGCTGTGCTACATACATAGAGGCCCTCAGGAAGAAGCAAGAAAACCTTCCCTGCCCCAAGTCCTTAAATGTATCAAGGCAAGACAAACAAAAGGTTAGGGGGAAACCAGTAATACTATTCACGTTTCTGAGTAAAAGAAAGTGAGATACAAAAGAAAAGTTTACAGTCACACCAGAGTCGTTTTGCAGCCTGAATGCGTGATGCCAGGTCTTAAGTCCTAGAGCAGTTCTTCTCTTCCGAGAGACAAAGTCAGGCAAGCAAGTGAACCCTGCCAAGCTCCAGACCACACAGCTGATATAATCAGAACAAACTCTGAACTCGGAGACAAGCAGTTTCTTCCCTCTGCATTACTATTAAGTGAAGCAGGAAATATTTGTGTGCACATACGTATCTGTATACGTTGCACACCCAAGAGGGATGTGGATTCCTTTCTAGTGATTGCTTGTAGATTGGTTTTTTTTTCCTGGAGGGGAAGGGAAATTAAAAAAAAAAAAGAGTCAAACTTCCAGAAAAGACTCTCATGATGTCAGATGCTAGCCTGGAGAAGCAGAGGAGCCTCTGACAGGCCGGCTTCTTAATCTAAACGATTCCACACTGGCAACTGACAGTCCTTTCAATGAAGAAGCACCTGAGTACTTAATAACAGAGAATTAACGATCTGACAATAGGCAAGGTACTTGCTCAGGCATTAGTAAGGAAACAGAGTGACACCTTACATGAAAAGCTACTTGAATGCCATTTAAACTTGTCAAATTGCAGAAAATAGAGCTGCAAATTGATAAAATCAAGGTTATTCATTATGTGAACTAATGTCTAATTTTCTTAAATTGCATCCATTTTACACAAGTTAAAACAAGAGAGATTCTCTGCCTGAAATATTAATGCGTGGGAGCGATCCTGGACAGGCCAAACTACCCAACACCAAGAACTCCTGTAATGCATTCAGAGATCCTGTAGCGAGAAGACACCAAACCAGTCGCCCTCTCTGGCCTCCTATAAAACACAAATCATACCATTCCCTAAATGAATTCCCTGCTTCAACTAGAGTACACTGTCAAGAGCGGGTGAAATTGCCAGTGCAGAAGACTATGACAATCCTCAGTAAAACACTCCAGTGGTTAATTATCCTCATTCTTTTCAAACACATCTCTTTCTTCTAGCCTAAGTTTGGCCAGCTGCAACTTCCAGCCAGCAGCAATCACAATACACTTATCAGCTAGATGGAACAATAATTCTGGTCCTTATATAGGTACTTATAGTCTGGTCAAGCCACCTTTAAACCTCTGCTCAATAAGCTAAAACAGATTGTGCTCTCAGAGCATGTCACTAAAGGACATGTTTTTCAGACCTCTTAATCATTCTGACAGATTGCCTCTGATCCTCCTCCAATTTATCAGCATCCTTCTAGCAGTGTTGAAGCAAGACCCCAGCATACTATCACAAAAGCAATCGCACCAGTGACAAAGGCATTACCTCCCGACGCATTTAACAATCCCTCATTTTCACATCTAAAGACCTTACTAATCCTTGTGGTAACTTGGAAACTGGTTATTCAGCAGGTGCCTCAAGTCCCTCTTAAAGTCCTACCCTTCCCTAAGGAGTCTCCCACTCTGCAAACGTGACCTCTTTAGTTCCTAGATGCCAAATTTAACTTTTGGCCCTATTAGGAGGCTCCACATTTGCTTGCTTACACTCTCTATATGGTACTGCTGGCTCGGAACCTGGTATCACAGACTACACTCTTCCTTGTCGACGCAAGACTGGGGGGAGCATATCTGCAGACTTTATTCACTAATGACCTGGGGTTTTCTTCTACATTCACCTATTTTTTAAAAAGAATTATTAAACAACATAGAGCTAGGAACCAAATGCTGCAGGACCTTGCTAGAAACACACCTGCTCAGCACTGACTCCCTGTTAATCATCACACTTAGAGACCTGTCACAGCTGGCCAGTTTGTAATGTCATTACTGTGTGCCATGCTAATTCTGTATCACTTTTTTTCCACAAAACATCCTGTGGTAGCAAGTGAACTGCTTTAGAGATGTCTAAAGCATTTCCTTTAATCAACTAAATTTATCAAAAAGGAGATATCAAGTTACTTTGACAGGATCCATTTTCCATAAACCCATCTTGACTGACATTAATTAAAAAGTTACTCTTTTTAACTCTTTGCTACTCAAACCTCTTTATCAGCCATTTCATTATTTTGCCCAGGATCAACATCAAGTTGACAGGGCTATAATTACAGGGTTGGTCTTGTTTACCCTTTTTATACATTTGGGCACAACATTAAGTTTCTTCCAGGCTTTTCGAACCTCCCCACAGATCCAGGAATGAACATCATCAATGTCCTAGAGAGATGGACATACCATCATTTTAAAAACTGCTTATGGATGCATGGAGCAAATAGGTTCCAGCACAGGATGTGCATCAAGCATCTCACTAAAGCACAACTAAGTCAAGACAGAACAGTGAGAAGGGACAAGTAAAAATGCTAGACAGAAGGTGACTCAATCTACCACTCTTTCAAGGACTTAAAGTTCCTACAAAAGCGTTTCAAGACTCCTTTGAGACAGAAACCCTTTGCAGTTGCCCCCTCATCTGTCCATCCAACAGAAGCAGGGAGAGGACCCCTGAATGCTGCCCTGCTTTGCATGGTTTAATCAGAGACAGCAAACCAGAGCAACTCTGAGAACAGGCCACGAGTGAGTGCGTTTGGGAGGGTGATAACAAGGACTTGTTGCCACGAGGGAAGACACCTCTTTGCTCAATTCTTCCAGGCATGGACCCTAACTGAAATCAATGCTGAACTCTCAAAGTCAGGAGGATAGGGAAGCTTAGAGATGTCAGCAAAATCTAACTCTTAATGGGAAAAAAAAAAAAAAATTAGACAAGTGGAAACCAGGCTAAGAGGAGGCTAGAGGGCCTAGATGGAACTGGTAGTTGATGTAAGAGATGGGGACACGTCAAGGAGTAACAGAGGCATTGCAGAAGGGCAATAAGGCAGCAAAGGAGGAAGAAGCTGTTGACATGGAGAAGATGGTGGTGGAGGAAGAAATTAAACTGATGGCACTGTTGCAAAGCCAGATGTAATTGCATGAAATCATGTTTCAGCAATCCCCTCTCAGGCTGCTTCAGTCAGCTTTCACAGCCTTTGCTCAGTGCTGTCAGGCTCCATACCACTGTGCAGAGGGGAACAAATATTACACAGAGAGAAAATGAAACAGGGAGCTCTCAGGATTGAAACCTGGATCTCCTTACCACTCACAGCAGCCGTGCAACCGCAGCTGCTTTGCTCTGCAAGGCTGTAATACAACCTGTGTTAACATCGGTCAGAGCCAGGACTTTGTGCTCTGACAAAAATGGTAGACAACAGAAGTCTTGTTGGCAGAGATGCTGCAGGTCAAGCTCGCTATTTGCCCCATGACACAGCATGCTGTTGTGTTGTTTTGAAGAAGAGAGGCCATAAAAGATGAAAACCGAAGAAACTTGGTAATTTCAAAGAACCACTCTCACCTTTAAAAGCAACCTTGGGCTTTAAGGGTATAGAAGATATATTGGAGATGGGGGTTGCATATTTCCAATCTTACCCCACCGTATTGCCCAAATTAGTTTTGGTAAGAAGAGGACAAAGAGATCAATGAGATTTCTGACTTGGAAGGAGAAAAGGATCCTCAGCAGTGAGGCAGTACAGTGAAGAACAGAATAGAGGTGTATTTTCAAAGTACAAGGGCAACTGTACTTAATGCCAGTAACCTGCCAGCATAAGGACTTCAACTGCAAGGGTGACAATACTGGCAAGGGAATGCTAGTTGTGCCTCACTGTCATGGTAATAGACCCAGGCAAAAAAAAAAAAAAAAAAAAAAGGATCATCAATTCACTAGGTTTAGTAAAACTTTATTGCACTGTGTTCAAAGTATATTTGCCTGTATGTAAAACAATATCAAACACACTGCAGAGCTGGCCAAATTGGCTGGCAACTCAGAAGAGATGGCATAGCTGACAGCAACCAAGCTAAAATGTTGGGACTAAATCAAACAGACAATGTCCCTTTAAGGGAACAAGCATAACCAAACAGGTCTATTTTTAAACCACTTTTGCAGAAGGCTGCTGCCATTTCTGACACTGTTACCAGCAGCCAAGACAGCATCTGCAGCAGCAATTTAATGGAGACAGTATAGCGGGGAGGGTGCTCCTCTATCTCCCTCCCCAGCCTCGTCTCAGGAAAAGAGCAGTGAAAAGATTTTAATGAATTTTGTTGTTCCACCCCGCCCCCCTCCCCCCCNTTTGCACACACAGAACCCCCCCCCCGCCAAAAAAAAAAAAAAAAAAGAAATTAAAAAGAAATTAAAGCAAAGCAACCAGTATACGGTGCATTCAGCAAATGGAACAACACTAGCCATGGCTGTGCATGCTCAGCACTCTGAGCTTTCAGGTGGTGTTGCTATTGTGAGTCAGACCACTTGTGGCTCTACAACATCAAAGAGGGAGAGGTGCAGCAACTCATCAGTACTCATCAGTAGCCATAAGAAATGGGTATGAGGAAACCTACAGCCAGACCCACAGGGTGGCAGACTTCTACTCCCAGGAGAGATTGGTCTCCGGAGGACTTTTCCACCTCTCCTCCACCAAAACAAAATTAATTCCATTTTCAGAAAGTCCAGGAAAAAAAATATTTTTTTAAAAAATTATATTTTGATTATCATGTGAAGAAACAACACTGCTCCTTGCAGAATGATTTAAAAGACATCACAATTTGTATATTTTCTTAAACAGAATTTGTTTAGGATTTCTGTGGTCATTCCTATACAATATCAGAAAACACAGTTCTCAAGAAGAGATGTAGAACACCTAGGCAAAAGACCCATTTTAATATACTTAAGCCCACATTAGACTTAGAGGAAAGAAAACACTGTAAAAAAAACAGTAGTAAATATTTTTCTTCTCCCTATTCACTAAAGCAACATTGTGGCGAAGGGTCAATTGACCTACCTGATTCATTCAGAAGTGAAATTCAAGAGATGCTCCATGCATCAAGAAGGTTGTAGTTTTAGATTAGTAAGTTCATGTTGACACAGCTCTTAAAATAGGACTTGCTCATTTGCAGCCTATCTTCTCACAAAAGAGGGAAAAATCTGTTAATTAACATTAGAGCTTCTGAGAACTGAGCAGTTGCACCCAATATCGGCAACATTTTAGGCTTTCACACTAGGGAATATAGCATTAACTCAGGTCAAGCTATCTGTGCAATTCTTAAGACTTCCTTCACATTACGGAAAACAATTTAATAGAGACATAACCTCCCCAACATCCTCCCCTTCTCCCATTATCAAACCTTTAACATCCCTGTGGCACCGTGAGCAATTGCTTGCACAGCAAAGCCCTGGCAGAGAGGCATTTAGACTGTTTCAGCTGTCTTTCAAGCAGTTTTCAACACCATGTGATCAGCAAACACGCTATAGACCACAGCAATCCACAAACTGCAACTTCATTATCTGCAGCAAAACTGGACGTTTACATGGATTGCAGTGTCGCACGGGTTTCATAAAACACCCTCTTCTAACCTTAAAAAGCATAATTTCCAGAGTAGAACGTGCTCCCTTCTTCATTAGCATCAAAATGTCACTAATGGTGCCACTAGACATCAAGCAGCATCCTTTTGAGAATCTGGCATATTCTTCACTCTCCCAGCTTTCAGATGAATAGCTTTTTCAACAAATGACATGTCACAGCCTTGACACAAAAATACTTGCACCTTGTCAATCATTCACTCACCATCGAGTTCAAATGCTCATCTTCACAGAGATGAATTTGATCTGCACTGCAGTTAAGAATGTTAAATATGGACTCTCAGAGGAGAAGCCGAGTGCAAGTAGAAGTACAAAGCAAAGGTGGCAAATCAGAGAAAATACAATGCCATTTGTACAGTAAATAGGCAACTCAACTTCAGTAGCAAGTGGAAACTCAGGCACGCAGAACAACAAAAGGCGAGTGCTAGATGACAAGGAGGGAAGCGTAAGCTGATATGAATGGTCTCCAATTTTAAACTGGTGACCTAAACGTCCCAGCCCAAAGGTTAGCTACTGTTTTATCTATCAAGGTTGGTATACTGCAACCATCGCTATAATATAACACAGCCAGTCAGGTCCTTTATTGCCAGAGAGAAATCCATGTGTCATTTCCAACACCCCAGTTATTTCTTTGATAGATGTGTAAAACAAAGCACTATTGTGCACAGCAAGTTGCCTGTACTAGCCGAGGCATCGTTTATCACTCCATTCAAACCAATTCAATCTGAATTGAAACTATAGTAAAAATTAAACACAGTCACTCTGGAATTATTCAGGCAAAATAACAGTAATTATAAACTTTTGTACTTAACCTCACTGAGTCCACGTCACAAAAATAACTCAAATATATTAAAGACACCTGCGAGGAAAGAGCAGAAGCCAACGGAAGGCCCGGTCTGGGATTTCTGAAAGGTCCAAAGGAATTAAATTCAAAAGAGCTGGATGCTTAATACCTGCCGCTCACTTCAGAAAAAGCAATCTAAGATGCCTGGAATGACAAAGAAAGTGGTCTCTACAGAATCCACATGCTTGCAGAACTGATAATGCAAGATACGAGCTACAGCAAAGGTCTTGTTTAGTATTACACTCGTACTGCTTTTCAGAGTCATTTTAGAGAGTTGCCTTGGCCTCATTTCCCCCTCCTCCTCCTTCCCCCACAGAGCTTTCCACCGAATGGTATGGTGTTTCACAATTGCATTTTTAATGGAGAACTACATTTAATAAAGAAGCCCATTTTCTGGCATGGAATTGCTTTGACATGATGTTTTTAACCAGCCTGTTCCCAGACTTTTCCTAGTCCTCCCAAATCATCCAGAGAAGCCACTTTAACCATCTGTGCATGCTATCTTCTGTGGAGACCCTGCTGGGCCACAACTGAGTTTTTGCCAAGTATGTCTCACTTTACAGTTAAGGATTCGGGTATATTATTCCTCTCATTTAACGTTCTGTTTATTTCCTTTTATCTTGGTGCCAACTATCTTAGACAATGAAAGATTACACAGTCAGTCAGCATACATCATCTAAGCTAATACACAACAGTTTGAGATTATTGATTCTTGGAGATTTTAATATCCCATTTAACAGCCCAACCTGATTAACTCCATTTAATTCAATGCCACTCATTCATTACTTTGAGCTCTTAACTTCCATGTGCTAGGTTAGTCAGGTTTCTGTCTCTTCAATTTTCTTTTCGACCCCCTTCCGTGGCTCAGATAACTCTATTCTGTAGTTGCAGTCAAAGATCTCAGGGAATCAACTCCAGAGCAGCAACATTCAATAAAGGCAAATTTCACCATTATAGTAGGCTCCACTTCATCACTCTTTGAATCAAGGTGCTCTAGCTTCAATGAGAACATCTCCAGTGCGAGGCATTCCCAAGACTCGAGGCAACAGAAAACTGGCACACCAGGGCACAAAAGGCTGCTTAATGAGACACTGGAAGATCGTTTGTATGTTCAGTGACAGCAGACACAGATGAAGCAGCCTGCTTTTACACCTCTATTTTTTGCCATTTTGATGCTTTTTCAAGCTACTTTCAGGAGCCTGGAGGCACTACGCATCATCTTTTCACAGTAGTTTGTATGTACAGGGCTGCTTCTCACTTTACTGTGCCAGTGCAACACAACCATATTTCCTGTTCTAAACCATTTTATCTAAGGAGGTCTCTTGGAAATGAACACTGGCATGGGAAAAGAAGGAATGTAATAGCAAGTCCTGAAGCTCTTAAAGCAATGTATTTTTCTCCTGGTTCTAAATGATTTTATTATATCTCAGATTTTCACCACATTACCTCAAATGGCATGAACCAGGCCACCACCCGCTTTCATAGCATTGCCATTACTGCAGAGCAGCATCTCTTTTAACGGTGCCAGAGTTCGTGGCTGCAGACAGAGAAAAGGGACTATGGTAGGGTGCCCATTTACCCACTGCTATCTCATTTCATCAGCCATTTATCAACATATTCTTCATTTGCAGGAATAAAAATCAATGGTAGGCGGAGCTCTTTCATTGCATTTAACTTCCCTGGCGTGATACAGGTGGTAACACAGCTGAGATCAAACATTTCCATCTTTCCTCCAGAGCCAGCTTGGCTGCAGACTAGCTGCTTCTCAAATGGAGATTGCAGTATTTCTGGCAAGGGTTAAGCATGCTTTCTACAGCTGGGATTTGCCTGGCTGTTGCTTTCTTACTTAATGAATATTTGGTTTTTTCTTACTAGCTCACTCACCTTTTACCCAAGGTCCATAAGAGGAGAAAGGCCTGGTTCAAGTTGTGAGTGAAACATAAATCTATGAAAAGCTTTAAGCAGATAAGGAAACTGAAATATTAGAACACCAATGCTGCGTTCCCGTTTATAAACCCTGTCACGTACCACAATAAGCATTTCTGTTAGTTTCCTACAAGATAAGGGTTATAACTGCATTGTGATCAAAATCTGAGGAAGCTTCAGGAGACCTCCTGGCTTGTGGCTAAGTCATTTCTGCTCCCTGAATATCTTCACTCTCACTTGGGAAAACAAGAGTTGCCTAACAACTGCCTTGCACAGGGAATTTTACCAAGTTTAATTTCTTGGGATATACGTGAGGACAATAAAAAAGGTGTACCATCATTCCAGTGCTTCACAGGGAGAAAGAGGTACTGTAGTAGCTTGTTCCACTTTCAGAAATCTGTAGCCCTCTCTGGGTTTTATATTTGATCCGTAAGGTAAATACTAATTAGCTATCCTTTCTTTAGAAGGAAAAGAGATCCTGGAATCAAAATGTTAGTAAGGACTTATGTTCACAGGGCACCAAGAAAAGAAAAGAGATCCTGGAATCAAAATGTTAGTAAGGACTTGTGTTCACAGGGCACCAAAAATGAGATCTCTGTTATGGCTTCCCAGACTCACCAAGAATGGTTGGTACAGAATCAAAACATGAAGAGAAGTCACACCAGCACAAACCTCTTCTTTTTGACAGGACAGATTATTTTAGAATGTAAACCAAAGCAGCGCAACTAGGTGTTCCTACCTTTGCCATAAGTTTCTCACAATATCTTTAAGGACACTTATTACTTTGTGTGATTAAATATCATAGTAGAATGCTTCAGCTCTTTACCAGTCTCCACACGTGGTGCTTCTCTACATCCCCTGCAGGGTGTCAGTATGTCACCCTTAGAAGCTTAAACAAACTATACGTTTCTGTCAGAGCGTTAATATTTGCTTCAGTTGGTCAGTCTTTGCAATTTGTCAACGCTTCACAAGTGATGATTCAAAATAACCAAGATGCCTAGTTTTCAAGTTTAAAGCCAAATGACTTGTACTCTATCTCCTCATACAAAGATCTGTAACATTTGGCTGACAGATAACATATATAAATCAGTGTTTAAAACACTACATACTGGAGACTCCCCCCCCCCATATTGAGGCTAGCATCTCATCCAGTAATGTACACATTGTGTTTTGCACTTTACAAATTCCTAGTATGCATGTAACTCAATAAATCATCACTTATAAATCAGCCACAGCCCTTGTGTTGCATCCATCTTCCCACTCCCTGCCCTGAAATGCTTTGTCAGCAAAGGCTTGAGCTATTGGCTCTGCAGGTGCATGTAGATCAATATTAAACACATGGTAGTTTAGTCTGCAGTGACTAATATTAGCTCTGCTTCACCAGTCATTTAGAGAGTGAGGTTTCCAGAGCACCCAGCGCTGCCTGAAGTCAGCAGCGTAACTCTTGTGGAGACCCAGCTTACAGGTCCTCCCTTAAGCACCGATTATACTGGCTATGGACTACAATCTTCCTTGAAGTTTAGTAAGTAGGACCACGGTAAAAGCAACTCCAGACGGTTCAGAACAAGCTGTTGGGTTACAGCTAACAGCTCTTTCACCTGCTGAAACCCACAAACCTTGGCTGCCCTGGGAACAGGCACATCTCTCCACATCCGTACTACGCAAGATTTATGTGTCAGCTTCATTTCTAACCTCTCCCGTGGGAAAAAGGGAGTACCCAGAACTCTCACTTTACTACACTTCACTGATATTTAACGCAAAATGGAGTCAAATTTTTCTATGTATTTTGGGTTGTACCTTGCCTGAGACTCAAGGAAGTAGAATCAAGAACTTTATAAAAGAAAGGAAAAAATACACACCAGAGACCAGGCTGAATCAGCTGTAACTTCATATAAGCTGTTTCCATCTCCAAAAGCAGTCCTGTTAATTGCATCAAATTTTCTCTTACCAAAAAGCTAGGAAATGGCTTTGCTGCTGCAATACCACATGATTTTAGGTAGGGCATTTTCACAAGTTGATGAAAAACAAAGAGCTGGGATATGATGGGAAAAAAATGGATTAGTCAGCTTGGAAGGGATGTGGAAAAATACCACCAAGGAGGCTGCAGTGTTTCAGCCACAGGTATCACAGCTTAGCGTATCGTCCCAGAGTAGACATGGGAGGGCAGCAAATTGATCCAGTGGTGCTAACACAATCGGAGATCGTAACTGATGCTTCAGATTGAGCAAGCTGACAGCATACAGAAAAAAAAGGCACTGATGAAAATGGTGTCATCGTACATTACCTTCCCAGCCTAGTTGTGTGGGCAGGCAGTAAAAATAATTCACACTGCAAAGTTAGCACCTCTGTTGAGGGAGACAGTATGCCTATCACAGAGCATCATGACATACCACAGACAAAGCCCTTCCCAGCTTTGAACTGACAGACAAACCAAGCACAAGAACGATTTCCTTCACCACTGGAACACAGCCACCTCTGGAGCAGCACATTGAAGAGATTTAACAGCAAAAATTTAACTCCACACCGCAGCTAGTCCAAAGGAAACTGCAGAGATAGGTGAACTTAAAGAAACAGGCTATAGCTGGAAAATAGCCAGGTACTGGAGATAACCCTGGCTGCACACAGTGATGAGAAGTAACACCACTTGTTAACAACCACATCTGACTTAAGTCCTTGCCTTAGAAACTTACTGCGAGCCACAGTGCAGTGCCAAGGTATCTGTAACCCTGCTAGTGCACAAAAAAAAAAAACAACACCACACACCCACAAAAAAGAAAACCAAAAACCACCACACCAACACTAAGTCACCTACTAAATCATCACCCCACCTCCTGCAGCACCCAAGGTTTCTGCATCCAAGTGCTCACCTGAGCAACCTCAAGATCTCATCAGTCACAGCCCCAGTGCAGCCTTTTGAGGGCAGTCACAGGTAGGCTCCAGACTGCCACAACCAGAGACAAGACTGTTACACGCAGTCACTAGGTGCCCTGAATACTCTGTCAGGCTGGATCCTTGGTCGGTACCAAGGGCACCTTTTTACAGTCCCCTTAATATGAAATATGCAGGCTATTACATTTACATACTGCCTTCACGATCCAGCTGCTTTAGGAACAAGACAACAGTCCACGGAGAATGCCTCCCTGCTCTTTCCTGTTGTTCTTTTGCATACCCTTGAGCTCCACCGCTCTCAGCCAAAAGCCAAAGCAACCAGGCTTTCATCCTCCATGGCAGCACTCTGCCCCACAGGGAAACACATCAAAGCTGACAGTCCCACATACACATCACCATTTACTGAGAAATCACCCTGTCCTCTCACCCACCCACCCCTCAACAGATGAGCAACTTCACCACCAGCACGTTAGCCTTCGGTACGAAACGGAAAAGCCTGCAGCCAGAGCAACAGCTGCCACAGCTGATTTAACCATCAGTAAAAAAGGAAGTGAAGGAAAGAAGAGAAGACTAAAACTCTGAAGTCTCTGCTGTTATTTGTATTACAGAAGGCCTTGATCAGTGCTGTTCCAGATACAGTACCCGTACACACCATGACTCTGGCTCCGAGTAAAGTCCCAGTACAGGAGTCACACAAGAGAATTAGTATTTCTGTTCCTACAGCCCATTAATTCTGTGACCACATGACATGACTAACATCACAAGAGGAAAACTGGGATTTGTATCTCCTCTTCTCTGACACTGATCAGCACCAGACCAGGGAATACGAGGCCATTCAAGTGCAAAAGCTCCACCAGCCAACCCAAACGGAGCCTTTAAGAAGGAAATCCAACAGGCAAGCCTTGAAACTGCAGTTGTCAAAATGATAACTCAAACTTTCACACTAACATTCCTAAGCTGCTCCCAGGCCTGAGTTGTCTCTGTTGTCTGTACAGAATGGTACAGTATAGGTGAAGACATGAGCACCAGACCCACAGCACACATCCAGACTAGGCAATCCAGCAGCTGTCGTCCTTCTCTTGAACTTTGTTTCTCCTAAACCTTCAGCAGAAAGCTCTACACAAGATCTCAAGCCCTAAGTTGCAGTGTTTTCTTGGTGGGTTGGTTGGTTTTTCTCCTGATGGAGCTTAATTTCCACTCATCCACTGATCCACGGTGGAGACAAAGGAAGAACTGAGGGGACGTACAAGCCTTTCAGCTACTCCATTAGCACCAACTACGTGCTCCTACATTCCAAGATGCTGCCAAAGCCACATAACTTTACAGACCTCTCTGCTTTGAAGGATGCGTTTGCCCTGCCCTCCAAGCATATCTGTGTCTGTACTACTGTGATAACCAATGGCTCCAGCCAGAGGAGCACTCCACAATGCCAAATACAGCACACGTGCATAGTAAGAAACAGCTGCCTCCCCCAGAAGCAGTCCTAATTTTAAACAAGGTGCAACAAGGGGGATAAATACAGAGAATGAGGTAAGAGGATAGAAAAGCTATTATGTGAACAGGTGTTTTCATTGACTGTCTCTACTTCCTTCCTGTTTTTCACAGAGCTTAGCTGCCTACAACCAACATATCATAAAGAATGAAACCATGAATTGGGGTTTGAGACATCTTTTTTGGTCCAGAAGGCGGCAGAAATATAGCATAAAGCTATCCTAATCCAGGGAAGTTCATCTGTTCCAATGCACTTTCAAGCACGCAACTACAAGTGATAGAGCGATTCTCTAGAGGAGTGTTAGGGGAGGTAGAGATTTAAACACTGCTCTGAGTTTTACAGCAGGTGAAGGTACTTATCTACCTTTACCTGGCCCTGCTTTTTATGACTAGCTTATTCCATTCTTGGATTCCTAAAAAGGACAAGAGAAAGAGTGGGAGTAACCCTCTTCTCATCCCTGCCTGCAGCAAAGGCAATGTTTAATTTATAGCATGTCCACTACACACACCACTCCACAGCTCGTATCCCTCAGAATCCACACCAGAAGGGCACGACATTTCCTCCAGATTGCAATATGCCCGTTCATTTTCAGATACCGGTGCTGCTGTTTAGGATGACTACTGCACACCAGGAAATTACTAGGGGTAGGCGGGGGGGAAACCACAAAAAAACCCACCAACAAAATCCACCCATATGCCAAGAGAAAAGGAGACGCATGTGCCAAGCTCTTTTCCAAGAAGATTATGCTAGAAAACTGGGCAGTGATGTGAAAAGATAACTTCAGATGAATAGGCTCATATGCAGCCCATGTACTTAACCTGAATGCCAACAAGCAATACAGCACAGCTCTGCTATTCATCCCATCTGATTGTAGAAGGGTGGGAGTTGGAAGCTGTGTGCTGCCAAAATGCCAGTCACTAGCCAAAAGGTACATTTGGTTGCTTGTCAGTGCAGCAGATGTGAAACGGGCATCCTTTCCCTTCTCTGACCTCCTCAAGGACAGCAAAAACAGCTCCGGCGAAGGAAATAACAAGAGGTCAGCAAAAGGAACCGATTTTCTGAAAGTTCTGCTTTTGCCACTATTCCTACCTTACGGGGTTTTTCCACTGGAAATTTGTCAAGAAAATATAATCCCCTTAAATATTTATCTCTTGCATAAGAAAAATCTAGGGATCTGAGGATGTTCAGGTTAAATGAAAGGAAAAGAAAAAGGATAAAAGGACAAAGAGACAGTTATCAGTAGCAGCAAGGAGGGTTTGTGCTGACGTGATTAAGAGGAGTGCTGACCAGCATGCAGAAACACCAAACACCTAGGACTAAGACAACAGAGAATGGTGAGTCCACATAAAATCTCTCAAATTACTCTTACAAATACTCTGCTTACTCACTGCCTCGTGAAGCACTAAAATGTTTAAAGGGGTATCCCAAACCTGGAGGCACGTTTTTTAAATACTGAGGAGTGAAGTTACTCCACCTGGCCACGCAGCAAGGAGAGAAAGTACTGTGACCATAAACACTGAAGGCGATAGCAGGAAGGAAAGAGTTTCACTTCGTGCCTCTACTCAAATCAGTGCTGGGGAGAAATAGGGTGTAAACAGGCAACAGAGAAATCTGTATGTAACAATTCTACCCTTCAATGAGATTCCTCTTAATAAAGATATGACGAAAAAGTGATCTTGCTGTTTAACACAACAGTAGAATACCTGCCCAGTCCCACCATACTATAAAACAGTAAAAAGAGGGAGTTAATTGCAGCAGCTATTAGACAGATTCCACGCAAAACAGAGACACGAGCAGATGTACAGAGGAGAGGCTTCACAGAGTTACCCTCCTGAAAGAGGAAAGGACACTTGCTTCTTGGTGTGCTCACCACCTTCTAGAAACTCCATCAGAAACTGCCAAGCCAAAGATATCCAGTTTGGGACTTAACAAATTCTAAATTTTTTTTTTTTACATCTGCCTGCTAGAAAGAGCTCCTGCATTTCATATAATTTTAAGCAAGCTGACTGGGTAAGTCCACCAGTGATAAGCTTTTTAAAATTTACTTATTTAATCAGCCATTGTAATTTCAAATCAGGAACCGCATTTAAAGCCACTGGGACACTGAAGCTATTAGCAGTGGGGCTTATTTACAGAGCTGTTCTTAACAGCATATTTATTTAATAAAACATATGTAAATTGTATGTGCTGTTAATAAGCTCATTAGAAAAGTTAAGCCAAGCAGATTTCTAACTTAATACAGTAATCCATAGCCTTCTCAGAGAATACCTCTCCTTTTCCTTTCAGGGGAATTTACAGGGACCAGCCTCCTATACTTAAAAATCAGACTGTAAGAGGGATATTCAAACAGGTTAACAAGAATGACCAATGTTTTAAGCTGCTCTATCTAATCAGAATAATAAGAACTTTAACAACATGCTCCACTTAATCACAAGTCCATTTTTAAAGTGACAACAACAACAAAAACGACATCAACCCCAGCCCCCTAAAAACAACCCTACCAACCAACCACAAACCCAGGGCCAAGTTCTTCTGTTATGCTTGTACATCCAATTGACTGACGCTGAATGGCACTGGAAGAGAATGGCAGAATTTCACCTTAGCAACACTGCAATATAGTAATAAATATCAGCTGTAAACATCTATATACACAGAACACACTTCAATCTACAAAAATACCACCAACACCTCCAGGCTGGAAGTGCCAGGAGGCACTAGGAACCAGCTGTCTCAATGAAGAACTAGGTTTCCCAATGACTATATTGTTACTGTGTTCACTCATTTACTTTCATATAAATAGCTACGAGACTTCCCAAGTATTCCTGAACTAAATTAACAATAGTCTTGCTATATGCCATCTCCCTTTCCAGCTTAGGGGAGATGCAAGGTAACAACGTGTCATAGTTACACATGCACACACCTCCACACATGCAGAGCAAGCAAGACCTGAAAGATGAGCTTTTACACTGATCACAGAGAAGGGCGCGTCTTTCTCCCATTACAGCTGGAGATTCATAGCCTTCCATCTCTTCTGCCAGTAGTTCCTCTGCCTACTGTCTCTATACAGAAGTAGGACAACTCATAAAAAATTTCAATTCCTGAGACTCGGTCTAATGATACTTCAGTAACCAATGCCTATTCTTTCTCCAAGCTTCCAAAATTCACAAATGCTTCAGTCATTCACTCCATGCAATACAAGACATTTACAACCCTGACACCTACATCTGACCTGATAATAAAGTCAGGGGGAAATAGGCATTTATGGAACACAATTCACTCATCTTCAGAGTTTTCATAGAATGTTAGGGGTTGGAAAGGACCTCTGGAGATCACCTAGTCCCACCCCCCTGCCAGAGCAGGTCCACCTAGAGCAGGCTGCACCGGATGGCATCCAGGCCATCCAGGGTTTGGAACATCTCCAAAGCTGGAGACTCCACCACCTCTCTGGGCAGCCTGTTCCAGTGCTCTGCCTCCCTTTAAAGTAAAGAAGTTCCTCCTCACATACAGATGGAACTTCCTGTATTCGAGTTTATACCCATTGCCCCTTGTCCTATCACTGGGTACCACTGAAAAAAGACTGGTCCCCTCCCCTTTAAGTATTTGTAAGCATTGGTAAGATCCCCCCTCAGTCTTCTCATCTCCAGACTGAAAAGGCACAACTCCCTCAGCCTTTCCTTATACGAATGATGTTCCAGCCCCTGATCATCTTTGTAGCCCTTCGCCACACCCTCTCTAGCAGTTCCCTGTCCTTCTTGAACTGGGGAGCCCAGAACTGGACCTGGTACTCCAGATGCAGGCTCACCAGGGCAGAGTTAAAGGGGGAGTATGACCTCCCTCAACCTGCTTGCCACATTCTTGATGCACCCCAGGATGCCCTTGGCCTTCTTGGACACCTACTTTGATATGAGCTGTGCCCCCAGAAATACATACTTCTCTCCACCAGTCACGAACAGGAGCCTAGACAAACAGCTCAGATGCAGATACCTAAAGATATTCAGTTGAACCCCCTTAAATTCAGGTTTACAGAGCACTTCTTCAGACAAACAGTAATTGGAGCAAAGATACAAAATTAATTATTTCTTAGCTGGTACTAGAAGTACACCTGCAAATAACATTAAGAAGTCCCACACTGATTTCCAAACTCAATTTACTTCTCAAAGTTGCAGTCTTTGGGCTCAACTCAGTGCCCAGGACAGGATATCCCTTTGCTGTCCTGCACATGCCAGGTTTCACATGAACAAGTCAACTCTCCAGTCCTCATTTTCAGGTCCTCCTCTCTTTGAGCTTGATCTGAGGATCAAACAAAGTTCGCTGCTTTACTATCTGTTCTCACAGCACAGACTTGAAAAACCAATAGCCTTTTCTTTGCCCAAGAGAGTGTTTCATGATTGATTAATTTCTGGTCATTCTGTATAAGGTCCAGGATTTTTTTTTCCTTCTTCTCTCCCCATCACCCACTGTATTACATTTGAATAGACAAAAAGGGAACCAAATTCCATAGTCTAAATGGCTTTCACTCAGTCTCAGAAGAAAGGGGAGTGGTGGGGAGATGAGGAAGGGAGAAGCAGCCCCTACAACCAAAAGATTATATGCAGACAATCATAACCATCTAACAATCAAAGTTAACATTTTGCTTTTACAGACATCTAGGAGGAGCAATGCTGATGCTGTGCACTGACTTAACAGATAATTAAATTCCTTTATAATGGCAGAAAGAAGTAGGAATCCGCAGGACTTTTCACTTCAGTCTTCCTACCATTACCATTTGTATTGCTCAGGTTCTGGTTTGTGCTGAGCATACTTAAAAATACTTCACTCTGAGTACCTACTGTCCCTTAGAAAGGATTCTCAAAGAATTGTTTTGCTACCTCATGGTTTCAAGGCTCTAAAAACATGTTACTCTCAGAAAAACAGACGTGAAGGATGACTTGCTGTAGTACTACCAGACGCTGGAAAGGAGGGGCTTTGCTTGAGTTTGATGTACTTCAGAGAACAAAACAGAACAATACTGGCATCATCCTGCAGGCAGTAGTCTTTGCCAGGGACTCAAGAACATCCAACATGCATTTAGTCAAGTGTTGTATGTGTATTAATGCCTAACAGAAGCTCTTGGCATCCTCCGGGAGGCGCCAAAGCTTCCAGGGCTCCAGAGAATCCCCAGGTACTCCAGCATCCCCACACTCCATTAGACTCCACGTGGTGACAAGAGAGAGAGGTCCTCCAAGGCCTGCACATCATACAGCCTTGTAGCTTTCTCCTTCGCCTTACATGCATGGCCTCAGAAAAGATAAAACTTCTTTCAAAGCATCTAGATTGCTCCTCTTCTTTTTCCTCTTACTTTACCTGTCCGTTAAGAACAGACCAGTTGGCACCTTTGTGCTTTAAGACAGGAAATAGCTCTGATCCAACAGACTAGGGCCAGGCTTTCAAGCATGGTGAATTGTTGGGTCTGCAAGTTTATTTAGCACCGGAAGACCTACTACCACTTCTAAAGACACACCAATACAGAAACCCATGGAAAAAGATAAAGAATTAGGAAGGAGCGGTCATCCTCCTGTTTCCTGGGATTGTTATGGGACAGACACCGCTCAGTCCATTACGCCACTTGCCCTTTTTAAATGCAAGCTGATTGCATGATAAACACCAAGTCCGCATTCCATGGCTTATTTTAGGTATACAACAACTCCGCGGGTGCATCAACATGAAAAAGCTAAACAATCCATGAAAGATATGGCAGCTAGGCTGGAGGAGCTACTAAATCCCATTTGGTCAGAGAAAGCGTCTCTGCCTTGGAACCAAACAGCTTTGATTCTCCAAAAGGCATATCATCAGGAAGTTGTATGGCACACAGTAATTACCTATGTTCTCAAAAGTAGCGAGACAGATGACCAGCTGCATACCTATCCTCCTCCTGGCCTAGCTCCCAAGCACTCTGGCATTTCCCGCTGTTGCCTACACGAATTAGACAGAAGACAAAGGCAAACTGCATTAAGGTTTCTGCCAGTTGGGTAGTGCTTTGGGTTTTAAGGCCCACAGCCTAGGATCCAGTTACAACAGTTACTGTTTACAACATGCTACAAATACCCTGTTAGGGAACATAACAGCTCTCTAACTGCAGAGCTGCTCTGCACTGTGAAATATGTCAGCAGGGCTTTGCCAGGGTACAGCAATGTTAACTATTCTGCATGTCCTTGAAATCCAAACGTTCATGCCACCAAGCCTAGCTAGCCTCTCACATACACGCCCTGGATGGGAAATTGGAGGCGACTAAATTATTTTCCAACTTTCTGTATTTTAATTTTTTTAATATTTCCAATCAAAATAGCATGTTCACTGTTTTTAATCATTACCTTCTGTCCTTATAACATAGGACATAGGAAAATCCAGAGGCAAATAAAGGCAGCTTCTCTTCAAGGATATGATGGAACCAAAACTTCAGTTTACCTTTGCCAAATTACCTGTTACCTCCAAAGCCTTATTCAGAAACATCCGTGCCCTTTTTCCTTTTTTTTTTTTTTTTTTTTTTTTGAGGGAAGAACACTTATAATAACAAACAGCTGCTGACTCAACTTCCCCATTACAGATGCTCACATTTTCACAAGAGACTATACTATTTCAAGTATTCCTTTGCCTAGCAGACTCTTTACTGACATCATGCAGGTACAGCGTAATTTACTTCAGATAAAGGAGATCAAGAGAGAACAAAAGTAAAGCTCCCTGGAAAGAACACAGCATGATTGTGTTTCCCCTCTGTGGCAAAATGCAGCAACTTCAAGAACAAAATGGCACCAGAAACCATCTTAAAAAACACAGGGATAGGGGGAAGGGGAAAGAGGGGGGTGGGGGGAATTACTGAAAGACTAGCAGTTCTATAGCTGTACTTTTTACTCAAACAAATACAAAGAATAAGGGATCACCTGCAAAAGAAGTGCAACAGGGAATGCAAGGTGCAAAGGAAAGGCTGCAAAGTAAATTTCTCCCAGACATTTCTTCAAAGAGCATGGCAAATTCAGGAACGGATTCCACAGCGATTGTGCAATGTAACCCAGAAGAGCCAACTGTTGTCCAGGGATATTTATGAAGCTTGATACAGGGAGGCTATTATCCCTTGGAATGGACTACAGAAGAATCATTTTGCTACTTCATAGGTCCAAGGCTCTAAAAAATCTGTGTTACGCTTAGGAGAGTAAAAGTGAAGTATGCAGAAGTGATCAAAGGAGAACAGGCTGGTTTTATAGCCTGCAGGGGAAACAACTGATCATATATTCTTCTATGACAAACAACTGAGAAAGTAATTGAGAGCCTAGCAGAAACCAATGTTGTTACCTCAGCATTATTGATTTTAGGCAGACATCTTAATCTAACACATGACAAAACTTTGGTCATTGCAGTAAGATATAGCTTTCAAGGAAAAATGATATTTATAAAGGTAGTTTATGGTTCAGTTAGAGATTCTTATGAAGTCAAGCTCAAGCTATAAAGGAATGGAAAGAAAGGGACTTCTTAAAAACAATATGGATAGAAAGTTCGATTAAAAAGTGAAAATATCATTCAAGTATACTAAAGCAGAAGGATCTTCTGAACCACTAAAAGGAAGCAGTAAAAACATAACTTTGAAATGCTATACTAGGAAAACCTTATTCTTCTCCCAGGTATGAACGACACTAAAAAACTCAAAGTTCTCCCATTCGGGGTTCTTTAAAAAAAATTCTTACTAAATTTAACAGAAATGTCCCTATTGTTTATATTAAAAGCAGCTAAGGTTATTTTATATATATATAACAAAATGAAGCCAGAATAGGATAAGAAGTTGAAAACATATGTAGTCCTTTGTTAACATTCGAGAAATACAACAGCAAAGAAATAAAAGGCGTTAATACTAAAGAACAAAATTATATCAAATTGTAACAGTCACCTTAAGAATATACATAGAAAGAAAAAAGTGAGTTCAGTTCACAGCAATTCTCAGAGTACCTCTTCAATTAATATGTATATAATAATTTTTTTTTAAAAAGTGGAGAAATAGAGGAAGCATTGCACACAATTAAAAAATTCTTTCCTACCTTCCCTCTGTTGCCTCTTGCAAATAATCTGCCCTTTGCAATATCAGACACTGCTCTCTGCACCTCTCACTCTCCCCTTTCCAGGCGTATCTGAGCCTTCCACCCTCGGCCTCGTTTCAGCCTGAAGGGGATAATGCACCACACATGGAGTTTCAGGTGATGATGCTAATTGGGCTTTCTCTCCAGCATGTGTATTTCACCTGCTAAGTCCAGTACCACCTTCTCCACATTTGCGTCATATTAGCAAACCACGGTTGATAGATAAGATAGTCTCTTCTCTGTTCTTCCCACCTGATGAACAGTCTACTAGTAACTCTTGATTTTAAGATCCAAAGTGAATAGTCTGGCCTGGTTTTCACTTGCTTGTGACGAACTCTTACTCATGAAATGGCAGTCTGGATTAGATCTCTCTAGGAAACAGATCTAGTGAGATGACCATTCATTGTCCTTTGGCATGCTTGGTGTAGACTATCTAAGGACACCCAGTCCTGCACCTGTAATGCTGCTGCTGTTGGTTTTGTTGGAAACTCTAGGAAAAATGCCCCTAAGGGAGGGGAAAAAAACAGTCTCCTTCCAAAACTAGCCTTCATTTTTGGGATCTGTTCACACATGTGGTATGAGATAAACCCAGTCTGCTGGCCTTTGACACAGATTTCTTCAGATGTCAAAAAAGAGGCAAAAGATAATGGCATGGGAGAGGCTGGTTAATGAGGTGCCTTGGCTACGGCTGATTTTTTTCATGTTTCTTTCATTTTATTACATGCATCAGAGGGTTAAGGAGAAAAATTTCTCCTATTTTTTTTTTATGCACTGTACAGTTTAAGGCTTAAGTGGAGCAGCTTCTTGAGACTTATGGTAGGCTTTGTAAAGCAGAATGCTCCACTGAAGTTGTGCCTATTTGCATCACACGGGGAGCATTTGCAGGAGCAAATTAATACCAAGCTTTTTTCCTCAGTAGTAAGCACCCATTGCACCCACCCAGTTGTTCCAGGTGTGAGGCTGGGCTGCAGCCTGGAAGGAGATCATTCAGAACAGTCTGTCACTTGTTTGGAGAAATTCAGCATGCCTTCGAGCCACATCCTTCAATGACAAACTCTCTTTGTCAGGAAAACTGTTTCTATCATTGGATCTGTCAAACTGAGCCACTGAACAAGCTATTTCACTGGGTCTTCCCCAGTCAAGCTCAATTTGAGCTTTACAGTCCTTGATACTTGTGGGATATTTTCATAGAAGCCATTAACTTACTTTGCACTAGGAATTATGCTGCTTGGCAGGGGCTATCTCTCCTCATGATACCTTCATGTCCAAAGTTGAACCTAGTCTTGTAATGAGATGGCAAAAAGTAGTCATATATATTCAAAATGTTGGCCTGTAAACCAGTAAGGCCTGAAAATATTTACCAATATGTCAAAATGCTTCTAGCTGAAAACCGTTTCTAAATCATTTGCTGTTTGCAAGTTTAATGGCTTAAGGCTTATGGGCTCATGAATCACCAGCTTTCTTAGCAGCAACATTTGAAATGTTGATACCTTAGCCTTGAAATAGATGTGAAGGTACCACAGCCTTTACAGGCTGTTATCGAAAGACATACTTTAAAAGCTCCCACAGAAGACTGAATGCGATAGAAGTAGCTGAGCAGGATGAAAGTAACCGAACCAACTTAGATAAAGTCATTGTTCATGTCTGCGTTCCATTTTAGTGATTACCCTCCAGTTGGTCAATGAATCATATTAAAGGAAGCTTTGATACTTACAGTTTGTCTGATAAAAAATCCAGATGACTTTAGAAGCAATGATGAGTATTTGGGAAACTATTAGTCTTATTTCAAATTACTGAATTCAACTATCAGAAGAAAATTTTGGAGAGCAATTCCATTAATCACAGATTTAAAATATAGATTGTACCATTCTTACAATTCCAAGATTTTCAGCTGAGAAGACATATGAACATTCATGGCAAAAAAATTGCTACAACGGATACATGTGGAACGAGTATCTCTAAGGTCAAGGAGGTTACGCCAGTAAATGGCAAACACTCCATTACAGAACTGTAAAATGAAATGTTAAGGGTACACTATACCAGAGAGATAACAGGGGTGGAACAGACAAATACAATAGCAAAACCAACTGGAAGAAAAAAGAAATCTCAATTGTGAATAAAAAAATAAGAATTCTAGACACGGTCCTCTAAAATACACCAGCATCAATTGATTTTTCTGCAGGGGGATATACAGTGCGGAGTGTAAAATTACAAAATACATACATGTTTTGTCTACAATGCCTAAGATAGACAGATGAATGAACACATAAATATGGTGAGTTCTGTTGCAGTTTTAACCAGAGACTACGAAAACCCATTAAAATAAGCAAATAAATAAATACAATAGAATGCTTATGCATTTGTTTATCTATGGATAGCTTTAAATGTATGGGAATTCACAGCTTCCTGTTTTTTTCTGAGTAACTGGGCCCATCTACACATGCATTCATCCACCATGTCAATGTGGACAACTTACAGATCTGCCTCTTCACTCCTGTCTCCTTGCAGCCAGATGAAAAGCCCAATTTGTTTCAAATACATCTCTGAGGATGACTAATGTCAGGTCAGCCTCAGCTCTCCAACTTTTCTCCAACATCAATATAGATAAAAATTACCATCGTGCCTATCACTCAACACATGACTCTTCGTTTTCAACTCTAATTTCTCTCCAGGCCCTCACATTCAACCACACAGAAACAGCCAGAAAGATTTTGACATAGTTCTAGGATTATTTCTGTATGTACATCTTCACAACTAAAAACTTTTGTCCGAGCTCCTGTCACCTTGATTACTGCAAGTTGTTTCCCCAGTTCTAATCCCATTCAAGTCCTATTGATCCAGAATGCCATCTCAATCAGCGTTTTTAGCAATTAGTCTGACCATGTGAATGCATGAACGTATTCTTCTTTGGTTCCTCCTGTATTTGGCTTTTTACTCATTCTGCACTCATATTTGAGGTAAACTCCTTGTAAACAGCTCCAAAACTCATTCTCCTTCCTCCTGAATTCTCCTTAAGACTTATCTGCTCTGATTTCTCCTGAGAAACTTGACAATTAGGCTACTGCCAAGCACACTGATCAATACAATCCAACTCCTTATGCTTCCTGCCCATGACCATTTTTTAACATTCTTATTGTAAGCTTTTGGGGACAAAGACCACTGTCTCCTTTCAGCTGTACCTATGTTCCAAACACATTTCTACTTTACTCACTGAAATAAATACATCTAGTACCTAGACTTACTTCTCAACATTTTATGCAAATACAGCATACGTCATTTAGTATTTTACACTGGTGCCTCAGTTACTAATCTGTCTAAAAATAGCTGCAAATGAAAGGCAGAAACCCAGAAGTGAGATGACAGCCTTATCAGGAGACTAATGCTTTGTCAGTCCCCTTTCTGTGATAAGTCCACACAGCTAGATGACACCAAGGTGGATGGTGTGCAACATTCCCACATACATTCCCACTCCTGGAAGGAAGGTTTCAGTAGAAAAACAGAATATTGCAGAGATAAGTTACCCCGTGACTCTGAAGCTATGGACAGATTATCAATATGAATAAAGTGAGGATTTGCACACCCTGAGGTCAACCACAGACTAGCCAGTCTGAATCTTGTCTGTCCTACTCGTCGTTTCACAAAGACGATCATGTTCTGGCTGCAGTCTAAAGATGCTGCCAAAACCCTTCTACCCTTTCAGGAATGCAGTTCCAGGGAGAAGGCACTTTCAGGCACAGCAAATACACCTACTGACTACAACACTGGGAACAATCCTGATCTCCTGTGAAATCTGTGCAACCGGATTGACCTTTCAGATATCGGGAGCAGCAGGGTTTGTATCCAAGCCCACTTCACACAATTTTTATCTCTAGGTAGCTTTCACCTTCCTCAGCACAAGAAGTAGGCAGAAATCTACCAAAATGTTTGAATGCTCAGGTAACCATAGCACGCTGCAATGTGTCTAATTAATCTGATTAATCAAAGTTTCCTGTTCAGTAATATATTACAGAGCTATGTAAAATGACAACTGCAATGGCTCAAAGAAAAGCAGCCAGCTCCTTTCTGTTTAGCTGGAAGATTTTAACTCTTTTGCCACTCTAAGCAAAATGTTTTATCTTGACTTAGATATCTATAAAGCAACTTCCTTACCGAAAGGGAACAACACATTGTCCAGTACACCAACATAGTAAAACACCTGGCACTGCCACCACAGGGAAGCTATTCCTGCAGAAGAACTTGGGGGAAAAGAGTTTCAGACACGTGTTTAAGTATGTCAGCAATTCTGATCACCAGCTCTCTCGGAGATTTCAGAAACTTGAAGTTTCCAGAGAGCTTCCAGTGAGGCAGCTCACCCAGTCGAGAGGCCAACGCGCCACTGGAAACTTACAAATTGAGAGCGTTTCATGAAAAAGGCCGCATATCCCAGAGTTACTCTTCCTCCTGCTGCAGTTGTAGAGAATAGTCACTAGATGGAGCTGCACAGTCACAAATCTGATTTATGGCCAGTAGAAGAGTTTGTTGTCTCCCACAGTTCTGTTTGGCTTAAAACTGACACATCCCAGCGCTTCCTGATAACTCATCTTCTGAGAGACAGAATGAAATGCTTTCATTTACAAAAGCAAAACGTACACAGAGAAAGTGATGAGATACTGTATGGGGGGAAAAAAAAAAAAAGGAAAAAAAAATACGAAACAACAAGTAACCAGTAACACTCAGCTTTCAAAATCAAATAAATTTTAAAAGTCAACCAAAAGATATTTCATCTGCCAAGAGAGATCAGATGTCTTGCTTTGTTGGTAAGTCAGAAAGCACGGCAGACTCCTTAGTACTTGGCGTGATCAGCTGCGGCAAAAGAAGTACCAGGCCTCTACGCTCAAGTCTTTGTAAACAAGGTCTAGCACACACTAAAAATGCAGTGATAGGCAAACTAATTTCCCATAAATGCCCTGGGGATATACTTAATCCTACACTTAAGATGCACTTACAAAAGAATCCGTTTCTGCTAACTGCATTTACACTAGCCAGTTTTGCAAACATAAGAACATAGTTGAGAACTTACCATCCTAACCTACCAATGCACAATTCATCTAGCCTTCTAGAGATTAACTCTGCCCCAAAAGGTAAGTTTATTCTGCATCTGTTGAGGACAAGTTGCAGCCCACTCCATGCTGCGTATTCCTGGTCTGTGTGCAATGTTGTTAATTTCATCTCCTGTAGAACGACACAATCTTCAGATCTCGCTTGGATTTTGCAAAATCCAAATATTACCAACACTTCCCAGAATGAAACCCAAATCCCTAGCACATCTCCAAAAGGCACTGCAGCATCCTTTCGGCATGTATCAATGTAATGAAACAAAAGCACAGAAATGTGGGGGTTTTGGGCCTGATTTCTAAGAAAAGAAGATGGCACGCTCACTGTTGGTTTGTAGATCAATTGTCTCAGCGACAGATCAGGCCAGGGAGGTGATCCCTAAACAACCAGGCTGTCAAACAGTGGCCAACAGTGCCTGGAAGGTGCAGCAGAAGGGGCTCAAACAGCAGCGGAGAAAGCTGGGCCCCATTCCCCCTCCTATGGAGGATCTTCCATGGTCCCTTTCACCAGAAGACTCACAGTTCTTTTGGGCATAGGACTGAAGTCCCACGACCTCATGTGCTTTTTGGTAAGGAATGTGCTCACAGTTCAGCTGCAAAAAACACTGTGCTAGGGGAGGAGAAAGCGTGTTACCAGGGCTAACTGGAGACCCCAGCCTCTCGCGAGGACATTTCTCGTAAGAGCTCCGCTGTCGGGGCCCGTTACCAGCTCACACAACCTCTGGGTGTGTTTTAACATGGAGACTGCGGTGGGGGCGCACTAGAACCAGCCTCTGAGGAGGTGGTGGCACAAACCCCAGGTGCTGCTGTTGTCCCTGTGCACACCGCTGCGGGGCACGGCACTGCGGAGGGGGATGCCCGGCCTCCCTGCCCCTCGCCAGCCCAGCGCAGCCCCGGCCACCCCGGGGCGCGGGTGGCGTAGGAGCCGCCAACCCCCAACCGAAGCGCCGGTTGCGAGAGGCCGCGCGGGGGCCGTCCCGCCCCGCCGGCAGGAGGAGCCGCCCGGGGCCGCCCCNTTTCAGCGTGCCCAAAGAAGTGGCCGTCGGGACGGCCATGCTGGGGGTCGCCTTTGCCACCGGGATGCTCGCAGGTAAGCGGCGCCCGCTCCCACGCACGGGCGGGCTGGGGCCGCGCCTTCCCCTTGTCCCCGCCGGGGCCGGGCCGGGGACCGCGGCGCCCGGGCAGGTCCCGTCCCCTCCCGCCCCGAGGGCAGGCGGGACCCGGCGGGGTCCCGGGAAACATCCCCCTCGCGGGGCGGCCCCGCCGGCCGCATGTCGCCGGGCTGCGGCGGTCAATGCGCTGATGCTCTTAGAGGCCGAGCCGCTCCCGGTAATCCGGCTGCTGCGGCGCGGGGCAGGGGCCAAGGTCAGCCCGGCCCGGCCCGACCCTCCCTGTGCCCGGCCCGGAGGCGCCGCGGGGCCCTGCTCGCAGGGGGCAGCTCTGCTGGTCGCAGTGTGGCTTCTGCTCGCCCGGGGTCGGCGAAACGGCCAGCCCACGATGGTGCCGGGGAAGGAGGAGGAAGGTGGTGCTGGGTTGCAGCGCAGCGGTGTGCTCACCTACCGCCGGCTCCAGGCGAGGTGCTGAAGGAAGGAGTCCACGCCTCGGTGCCATCAGCTGTAAAACAGAGCCATTAACAGAAAATAAAAACCTCCAATGAAAGTGTTCTTTAATAGCAAACCACTACCAGGAAATGTGGAAATTTCTTTTTTTTTTTTTTATCTGTTATTTCTTTGAAATGTTTGCCTCGTTTGTTAAAAGGAGCGTTGGGCACCAAAGCCAAGATCACGTCTGTATTCGAGTAGACAAGCAACAGTCCTTAAACTTCAGCTTTCAGCACCTACATTTTTTGCACGCTGGTTTCATGCTAAACCAGCCGTGGAGCAATGTCAGATGTCCCCTGGCTGGAGAGCAGGACACTGTCATTAGAACACAAGGCTTGAGAAGATGCATCTACGGGTGGCCCTAAAGACCAGCAGCTTCTCTCCATCTGCAAAACAAGGTCCCCAGAGGAAGAAAACAGTGACCCTCATTCACGCGTCTCTCCTTACACTTGCCCTTTGAGTTCTGACATGGTTACTTGCCCTGTAAGACCATGACAGCTTGTAACCTTCACACAGGCCGCTGAACAGTGCCCAAGCCTTTCCCTTTCAGCCTTTTCAGACTTGGGGTGGACATCTTAGAGGTTCAAAAGAAGGGGAAAAAAAATTACAGTCCACTAGGCTGTCCAGCTACACCGTATTTTCCTTTTTCAGTGGATTTTTCAGATCAAAGAACTCTTTAACCTTTAGTAATACTTAAATACTTGCTTTATTTAAGCAGGCAATAACTGAAAAAGATTAAAGTTCTTATTATTCCTTTTTTTTTTTTTCTTTTTTTTTTTTTTTTTTTTGGTAGGTAAAAGATACCCTTCTTTAGTTTTTGGGACACCCAAGTCATCCAAGAGTATTATTGGGAAGAGCGGTCCTCTCTGGCAATACATACTGGATCACTCTTTGCGGGAACATCCAATTCTAAGGAAGCTGCGACTGGTCAGTATTTAATCGCCCAACGCAGGTTTTCTGTTGAGTGCTGTTACTGTTCCACTAGGACCTTTTGGTATTGCCCACATCTTGTCCTGAACTGCTGGACTCTCTCTGATATTCCTTCCTCCATCTTATTCGTGTAGACGTTAGAATTTGTTTTGAACCAGTAATACCCAGACTCTTCGATGTTCAGGGCTACCAAATGAGTATTTAATAGTCCTGGCACACGTTTTAGACATGTCTTTTTATCCATGGCTCCCAAGCCCCCGTGTTTAGGCTGCACTTGATTTTGACTTGAACAGATGACTTCTGTTCATTTTAGTTGGCAGAGCAGGAAACTGTAGCTCAGAGAGGTGATGTCCTCCAGCAGGCTCCAGTGCCAGAGCTCAGAACAAACCTCTTGACTCAGGACTGAGTCATTTCAAGTGAGACAAACTACTCCAGTATAAAAGCAATTAAATGTTAATTATCGGAGCTGGCTGGTTGGAGCGAGCCCTAGAGGAAGAAAGGGAGCAGGAGGACTGTCTTTTCCATTCAGCTGCCACAGCACAGCCCTGCTTCTCCTGCTGCCCCCTCCTCCGCGCCAGGCACGCTCCCACGCTGGCACGGGGCAGCTCCTCGGCGCTGTGCTGTGGAGCCAGAACCACATGGTCTGGCCTTCGGCAACAGACTTTAACCTGGCGGTTCATAAACCAGCCTACATGTCTTGGAGCAATAAGGGCGAAGTACAAAGGTTAATTTTATTTTTTTTTTAAGTGCATCTGTTTATGTAAATTCACAGGAATTAAGGTACATTTATATGTATAAATATATATATACATATATATTTATAGATGTAAATTCATATATATAAATTTCACATTCCGCTATGATTCTTCATCAGTTATAACTTGCCGAGTTTGCCACAGCCATGGTAACTTTGGGGCATATTACTACTTTGAATGATTAGCCACCGCTTACGGCACACACCTACCCTCCTTAGTTACTGTTAAATTCAAACCAATTTCTGTCTCACAGATGGAGCGCAAAGCCATCTAAAATGAGAAAGGTAGGGGTATCTGTTTTTCCTGGGGTTTCTCTTTTTATTTTTCTCTAGGCTATTGTTTTGGAAGCTTTAGAGTTTGTTTGTTGTGATGTGTTATTTTTTTCCCTTTTCTAGCTCACTGCTGATCACCCCTGGAGTAAAATGATGGTATCCTGTGACCAGGCTCAGCTTATGGCAAACTTGGTCAAACTCATTAAAGCCAAGAAAGTTATTGAAATAGGTAAGAGTGTCACTTTGTCCTCTCTGTAGTAGGATAGAGCTCCTGGCTGTGCTTCTCCAAATACAGCCATGTTTACGTAAGATACCTAAACATAGTAAGACACTGCATACCTGTCTCTGCAAACAGGTGGGCAACCTATAGCATGAAAAGTAGCATCTGATTTGCACTTACTTGCCTCTTTGTCTGTCTGTGCATTCAATAATTCTGGCATCGGCATCGAAGTCCCATCAGCTCTGAGGCAATCTGAAAAAAATAAGATCAACAGATGACTTGGGTCTCCAGCAGTTGCAGGACAGGGTGTATTCTTTCCTTCCTATACGCGTTTCTCGCCCAAAGGAAATGTTGTGCTGCACAGGCCCTGCATCCAGCCCACCGTCCTGCACCTGTGTTAGCAGGATGTCCCAAAGCCAGAGTGATGCTGAGCAGCCAGGTACAGTTCCCACCATCCTCATTCTTGGCCTGGCTGTTATGATACCCTGATATTTTGCTGCTGGTCCAGTCCCTTTGGCTCAGGATTTAGCTCCACTTTTAAATAAGGGCGTTCCTCAGAGACGCAGGACCAGTCTCTGCCGTGTGCGTCAAGGAGACTTTTGGAAAAAGCTAACATTAAGCTTTGCTAAAAGATTGATTTAAAACAAACAGGAAAAAAAGTAAACATTCCTCCCAACCCACCATTACATTATAATGGAGGGGAAAACCTGTGTCCAATAACAAATTGCCATCCTTCACTCCTTTGGGGTTTTTATTCCTGAAGAGAGCCCTGTAGTTCACTACTATTATTTTTTTTCCCCCACACAATATGGTAAGTGTTGACGACTCCTATGATTTTCCTAGGTGTTTTCACAGGTTATAATACCTTGAATATGGCACTTGTACTGCCAGATAATGGCAGAGTTATTGCCTGTGATATAAATGAGGACTATGTCAAAATTGGAAAGCCACTGTGGAAAGAGGTAAGCAGCATCTCTTCTGTTACATGTTTTGGACAGCTGCATCTACATGTCAAGGGATTTTGGTATCTTAGACTTGCACGGTCACACAGAAGCACTTCTGTCATTAACAGAGGCTGAGACAGTTCAGTTTGGAAGGGAATTAAGTGCTGTCTGGAACCTAGAAATAATAGGAAAGATATCTGAACACCAGTCAGTCCCCGAGTACAACCTACTGACAGGTTATTTCTTGATCACTTTCCTAAACTCTTTGGTTTTTTTCATTCTAGGCAGGTGTAGAACATAAAATTGACCTGCGGATTAAGCCAGCAATTCAAACACTTGGTAAGTAACCTAAAATACTTCTTGTTTCCTCTCCCTAGAAATAGAAGATGGATATAATACTGACCAAATCTAAGACCAAATGTGCTTGTGCATGTGATCCCTTTGCTAGCAGTGAGGCAGCTTTTCTCATTTAAAGAAAAAAAAAAAAATCAGAAAACTTCACAACTTCGTAAGTTTACAGTTTTCCTGCATGCTAACAGAGAGGAAGAAAATGTTTGTCTTCTGTGGTGGGTTGTACTTGTCACTCGCCTGTCCTGTTCATTGCCTTGTTTAATCTATGAAGTACTATTGTCAGCTGTTTCTGGGAAAGCTGATTAAAACAGATTAATCAGACAAAGCCCAATTTCTCTTATCCATTGTTCATTCTAAGCAAGTATTTCTTTGTTATATACAGGAAGCATTTTCTGAAAGAGCTGAGGTGCAAAAAAAATGCAGAAGCCAATATGAAACTTAGGGTGTAACAGCTGAATTGTGTCCAGAGGAGTTCAAATTTAGGACATGCCAAAAGTATGCAAGGCCATTACAAAGGCCTTTTCTCACTCAAGAAGAGAGTGGATATGGGGCAGATATTCTGAAAATGCAAGAAATTTGGAGGAGGTGGAATGAGGTTTCCAGCAAAGGTGTTTGATGGATCCACTGATCCTTCCCTCACCTTGTAGTACTTCCAAATTCATCCACCCTTTCTAAAGAGGCAAATATTAGCAGTCTGCTGTGATGCACTGTCCCTGAAGTCCGATGGACAGCTCTATTTAGGCAGTGCTTCAGACTGAAAGATACTCTGTTCACAGAGGATAAGGGCAAGTGAGAGGGGTGGCCGCCAAGAACCTGAGGAAGGTAGCAGTCATCTGCTCCGCAACTGGCTATTTGGAGTTCTCGGTCAGGAAGTCCATTTAGGAGCCCTTGAAACTGAATTCCAATTCCCTTGACCCAGAGAGGGAATACTTACAGGAAATTTTTTTCTGTGATAAAGATATCTGCCAGGGTTTGCTCGTGACCTGTATCAAGGCACTTGATCATCAACAACAGATTAGCATTTAGGACCTGATCATAAACACGAGAAAAATTATAATCCACCTAAGAAAGCAGTTCTCCTTAGTCAGCTTAAAAAATAGCTGAAGGTGTAGCGTGTGTCCAGTCTCAAACTGCTTGACTTGTTTTTACTGTGCCTTTTAGCAGGCCCAGCTGTATCCTGCAGCTTTAGAACTACTCCATGAACTTCCAAGTAGCAGAACTCAGTAACTGAGTGTTTTATGGCATACATCATGTCTAGATTGGTTTCTGTGGGATAAGCTTTTCTAGTAATTAGCTGTAGAGGAATAGGCTGCCTGGTCAATGCACCAAAAACATTATTTAATGAGACCTTTGACAAAAATGTACGACTTCCTCCTACACAGCATTAACCAGGGTGTAACGACTCACTTTGTTGCTCATCTAGATGAACTGTTGGCCAGTGGAGAAGCGGAAACCTTTGACTTTGCTTTCATTGATGCGGATAAAGAAAGCTGCAATGAGTACTATGAAAAATGTTTGCGCCTCATAAAGAAGGGGGGAATAATAGCTATTGATAATGTAAGTACTGCAGTTGTAGTGGCAGTAACACAGGGAGTTACTGCTTTTGCCTCTGGGAAAGGAAAAAAAAGTCACAGTGAAATTCTAGTAATGTGATTTCTGACCTGCAACATGTTTGCTCCACATTACACAAGGCAGCATTTTAAAATTCAACATAAATTCCCAAAGTAAGCTATATGGAACACTAATATAAGCAAGGAGTAAAACCCTATAGAAGCAAGAAGTAATGTGTTAAATTTATGTTAGTACATAAACAGCCTGTGATAACAGAAAGTGATAAAATTTTTTGTAATTCAATACAGAGAATGCTCTGTATTATTCTGGTTTGTCTTGTAGTGCATTTTCTACTATGTACAGTACTTATGCAAGATCAAAGGTAGCACTTGTAATCAGTAACTGCTAATAAGTTATCAATTAATAACTTTGTTGAAAAAGAATGCTGTTTAAACTTCAGGTACTTTCAGGGCTATGGGGGCAGCTGAATAGGGCTTTTAAAAATACCTATGTTTAATCAGATCTTTATTTTGGCTTCTGATTTGCAATGGAAGTACAGTTAGCCAGTTCTGTGGACACCCAGTCTCACTTACTTATGACATCTCCATGTCAGAGACCACTAGAAATCTGAAATGCAATAAATAATATTAATTTCTAGAAAATACGCCGGGCTTTTTCCAAAGCTTTCATTGTGGTCCAAGGAACATATTGGAACAAAGAGGTGCATGACATTTCTTTTTTCAATAGGTCCTTTGGAGTGGAAGGGTGCTAAAACCAAGAAAGGATGACTTGGCAACCCAGAGCATCCACCACCTCAATGAGAAGCTTCTCAGAGATGCACGAGTCAACATCAGCATGCTCCCAATGGGGGATGGAGTCACATTAGCATTCAAGTTGTAACTGGAGGAAGCCCAGCAGATGGGAAACAACAAGCAGAATCAAATCGTCAGGAAAAATACAGGCGGAGCAGTATCAAAAATGGTTATTTAACCTATATCTCCACTGGATAGCATAACCTAGGAAACTAGACTCTAGCAGCAGCAGGGCAGCTAAGTTGAGAAAAGAGAGTTACTTTGAGAACTACTGTGGTTTCTTATTTTAATTGTAATAAAGCAAGTAAACTTACAGGAAGTTATCCCTCTAAGACAGCGATAGAAAAAACCTCTTTCTGTAGAATGACTGAGTTCCAAGTAAGTCAACACAACAAAGTCATTTCCTGTCATAAAAGAGGCCACTGAGTAGCAGGATAATTAAAAGTCCTACCATCAAAAGGAAAAGAAATGGAGTTTATGAATGTTAAAAGCCGTAATAGAAAAATGGGTTTTTAATGAAAGGTACATGACATCAAGGAGGTTGCTAGCCTTCTCAAAGTAACGATATTCAAAGTCACTGGTAATCCTTGAAGGGTAATACATAAGAAGGCTCAAATATACACCGTCTTGGGGGAAGTTGTCTTTAAAAGTGTGTCAAAGGACAAACAGGATTTCTAATACAGAGCACTCCCTAAAACCTTTGTGTGTGAGGACTGGCTTTCTTTAACCTAGGTGACAGCATAGGTTGATTTTTTTGAAGTCAGAATGAGGAAGAGCAAATGGGCAAGAAAACCAAAACAGTTTTTCCTCCTTCCTCTCTCCCTCCCACCTGCCCGCCAAAGAAACAACTTACTACGTGCTTGTTTCCAAGGAAGTTGCAAGCACAGAGCATTGGTGGCAAGTCTGCAGAAGGAAACTCAGGATTGTATGAGGATGCCATACAGCTCTTAACTGACTATTCAAATAATTACTGCAGGGATTCCCTTTTCTAGGCAGTGTGTAACAAAATGATGCTTTTTCCATGCCCTAGTAAAGTATTTTCCTATAGTATTCTTGACTCCTAGATAACTTTGTTTGCTGTTTTCATCCATTACTCTTGTTTCATCCTGATGCATTCTATAAAATTTTTGACCAAGAAACAGTAGTTGAAAAAGCTCACCTTACCTAGGACCAATGAAAGAGACTTAAGGGGGTGGGAGGCACGGTCTGTTCAAGCTAGAGAATAAGAATCCAACTAATGACTTCTTTCCGTGGTACAAAAGTAATAACTAATTTTTAAGGCTTTCTATTTCAGCCTGAAATTCTTATTACAGAGAAAGCCTAATTAAACAAGAAACCAAAACTAGAATTCTACAGACAAAAGCTCCACTGGCTACTGTTTTAGGGGACTGATACACTGGAAGGGTATCATATGCATATTGAGGAAAAAGGTCACTGAGATTTGTTAGCGTCCTGTAGGGAAGCTGTATCCCAGCTAAGAGAATCCTTCTTTCATTTGCTTAAATAACGCACTTGAATGACCCAAGGCACTGGGGGACAAAGATTTCAAGTCTCAGAATTATTAGAACTGACTCCTTAGCTCATATTTTTGAAATTTCAACTGGGTGTCTTGGGTTCTGATACAGGGCAGGTGTTCAGGGCACAGGTCTTAACCTGTACCAGACACTCGTGGTAGTGGGAGAGTAAAGAAGAAAGGAAGCATTGCCTGATGGTTTCAGAGTGGGACTATGAGTGAGGAGATCTCGATTCTATTTCTGTCACTTCCGCTTAAAATCCTGATTCAGCAGAGCATGTCAAGATGTGCTTAAGTACTTTGCTGAATTGAGGGCTGGCTGCTGTAAAGTAAAATCCATTCCTGGGAGAAGGCAAGGACAAGGTGCGTATGGCCCTTAAATGAGATTTTAAATAGGGCATAAAGCTTGCCCGATTTCTTTTTCTGGGAACAGTTTTACCCTCAGAGCTTCAAACCTCTATGTGCCTCAATTTTCTTATCTGCATAAAAGAAATAACACCTTACCAGAGTCTTAATGACTATAATAGCTCTCTGATGGAGTGGCTAAAGGAATATACAAGATCATTATACATTTGCATGCAAAGCTTTTGGCCATATTCTAGATTACAATTTTACTTTTTAAGTAGATAACAAAAATTTGTAAGGGTTACAAACACAAAATGGGACACTTCAACACCGGGGACAGACTCTTAGATATTCCTGCTTTCAGAGATTGTAGGCTGATAATCATGAGCGAGCTACAAGCTGTTAAGAATACATACGCTGGCGCAGAAGTACCATGATGGCCTTTCCCAAATACACATCAGTCACTGGAAGATCGATCACAGACTCTGTAACTGTTTTGCTACTAATTTCCAAGTTGCAAGAATCCTCTCAGTAAAGCTAAGCCAAAAATGGACCAGTGCTGTATTTTTGCAAGAAATTTATCAAACAATGGTTTAGCAACACTGAAAACCAGGTACAAACAATCATAGACTATTAATTCAAAAGCTCCTGCTCCTAGAATGGCAAAGTCACTGTCACCTGTGCTAGAGGAAGACCTATTGAGTGCTTGAGGCTGAAGCTGTGTGCAGCATTTTGCCTCTGCTTTGGACTATGCTCCATTTTAAATATGCAGAGCATAGTGTAAGCATTTAATCAAACCTGTCTCCATCCTGATCACGTAATTACCATTAGAAAGAATAGCAATGTGTCCCTAAACTATAGATTGATGAGCCATCTGTAAGCTGAAACAAAGAGCAGAAGGAAGCTTAATTGAATCAAATATTTAGAATACATTACACTCTATCTTGTAGTTACTCAGAAGCTGGCCTTCTCTTCAGGCTTCTGTCCTGCGCGTCTGGAATTCATCACCACTAACTGCATTTAATCCTTCAACCTTACTATAAAGTGACTGCTGATAATATATAATTATGGTTTAATTCAAATGGCGAATCAGCTTTGGGGAATTTGTGGGGACAATGGGAATTTAGGCTTTCATTAGGTGGTAAGAACGGACCACGCGATAATGCAGCGCGAGTCTTTGTCTCTCTCTAATGGTGAGATCATGTGTGGGAGCTTATAGGTCTGATCACCGCTTAAAGGCTCGGGATTTTCCACCCCTAAAGAGGAGCTGACCTGAGAGCACAGCTGTTGCCCAAACCATACCCCCCAGCTGTTCAGGCAACACGGGTATCTCTTCTAGTTGCAAGGGCTGACTCCAAAGAGGACAACACAGCTGACAACTGTACAGTTGGGACTGGCTCAAAAGCAAATGGGGCTGAAGGACGGTGTGTTAAAAAAACCAAACACAACCACCAGCACTAAGAAAATTCGCCCTAGTAACTCCCAGAAACCACCACAAGAATGAAAGCATGCGGTCCTAGCGGCTGGTGGGGTGTCACAGCACAGCTCCAAAGATGTCCCATTCAAAACAGCACGGTATGATATTTGGATGGGTGATGGGGAAAGGAAGAGAAGACTGTTACTCAGCAGACTTTGCATCTCTACTAGCTAATTAAATGAGCAGACAAGACTCGCTCCGCAGTGCTGCCGTGCTCCCCCTTTGTGCTGGCCCTCTCCGATGTACCCAGAGGAAAGACAGCAAGAGCTTGGAGTTACGTACGGTGTGGAAAACACTCAGGACTCAGACTGGGTGCTCAGAAATCTAGAGAGAGGGATGTCCCAAACCAGAGACAACTCACTGTCCAAGCACAGACACAGACGTTCCTGAATGCTCAAGGTTCACTTGTGCTTTTTCAACGCTGCAGCTTTTGATCCCGCAGGGACACGCAGGGGACAAAGCAGGGAGCATCATCCATCTCTCATGCTGCTGCAGGCTGAAAGGAAAACCGGGCTGCTGTGTGTAGTATAACTTAGAGGCTTTTATTTGAACCTCTGGCGCTGCCATTCCACCTCCTATTAACAAACCCTACTGGTGTTCTCTTTATCACTTGAAGAAACCCATCCTAAATGGCCAAAACAGAAGTAAACAAGCTAAGAGGTCAGCGATGTTTTAAGAGACCATGCTCCCTATTAGTTGAGATGAATACAGCTTGGTTTTATCCAACATATCTACTGAAACTGCACAGGCCTCCTCCATCCCTGGCAGCACCCTTGCACTACCAGGAGGAACATGACCATGCTGAGCAGCTCCATCTGTTCTTCCAGACAAGGGGTACGCCAACACGTTCAGATAACCTGTGAGCTCCCCATGCACAGGAGATCTGGACCCATCTCCGGGTGGTTTGCAGCACATTTGGTTTTACTGCTCATTTCATTTTCATGGGAGTGGCAGCGCTATCATGTCCTTCCCAGAATGAAAATGCAGAAAGCTGTAAATAAAGCGAGAAGGGTCTTTTGGGGAGGGATTTCTGATGAGATCCCCAACAAGAAGTACTGAGCAGGGAATGACAAAGGCGCTTCTTCCCTCTTTGCAGGGAGCAGAGAGGGAGCTGCAAATGAGCCTTTCCTGCTCCAGTGAACACTGAAGTTTCTTCAGAGAAACTTAAAGGTATTAAGTTTTTTGCATTTTCTCACCCATCTGTTGCTGTGCTCCGCTCTGCCAAGCCCTGCCCCAGGGCAGTGGCATTTCACTGCTACTGCCGCATGTTCTGCCCAGTGATTTGCGCGGGGATGAAAGGCTCTACATATATAAAGCATTACCTCTGCATAATTCTAATCACACACAAATTGGTCTCATGCATTTGCAGCTACTTGTGGTTTCTAAGTCACCTGCTTTATAATAATAATTTTAAAAGCAATGTTTTGAAAAAGGAAATGAACAAACATAAAACCTGTAAAAGAGGGAAATTAATGTGGTATTTCAGACAAGTTATTTATCTTCCTTTTTGCCTCAGTGCAATGCTGTAGGGATAAGCACATAACTAGCTGCTTTAATATTTATTCCTATTATAGGAAAAGTAAACATTGCTGATAAGTCACCGCTTTCCAGGATTAGATTTCGTATTTTAGAGACTGCTTTAAATTAATGCAGAAGCAAACATTATCTTTTCTTCTTATTCATATATTTCCCTAATGGGTTCCAAGCAAATTGTGCCTACTTATATTTTATGATTTTAAATAATTAAAACATTTTATGGAGGCAACTAAAATTCTCCCCAGAGTTAGCAGAAAGATTATTGATTGAACAGATCTCAGGCTACAAGGAAAAAATTATTATTTAGTTTAAAGGCTCATAATTTTATTCCTATTCACCTACTGAAAAACCAAGAGACTGTGCATTTTTACAGCAACCTTTTGAGTTATGCTCGAGGAGGGACTTTGGTTATGTTGGTGAGCTGAAAGTAGTAACTTTTTGACATTGTGAAATTAGATTTGCAGAAGATAGTTAATGAGAGAGTGTTATTGCTGCTGTCACAAGTAAAGGCAGTGTCTAACTACTGCATACACATACAACACCGTGGTGTTCATTATCCAAGATAAAACCTGGCTGTACATTCACAACACCAAGAACTTGCATTAAATCCACAAACTGAAAACATCGACGAAAGAAGTTGGCTCTCAGGGGAGGACACCCAGCCTCTACATGTCCTGTTGTGTGGTATGGCTACAGGAGTCCATAGGGTTATGGCCCAGAAAGGAACTCCAGCCAAGAGCATGACAGCAAAACAAACAAACAAGCCAAACAACCACCAACAACAACAAATAAAAATAAATGAAACAAATGCATTTTCAAACAGCTGCAAATAAAACTGTAAAAGGGTAATGGATATTTGCAACTCTGAATGGAAGTCAAAAACTGCAATACCTTGAGATAAAACTTATGCTTATGGGCCAGGAGCTTCGTTCTTGCCCGTGATGTAACTTGTATTTTTTAATGTGTGTTTTGTTAGGAAGCAAACATCAGGAATTCACATTTAAAGGTAAGCAAAACATGCATCTCCTTGGACTAGCAATGAAAAAAAATAAATTAAAAAAAGGGAGAAATAATGAAACTTAAGAGAATATATAGAGACAGATACAAAATGCTGACTTTTTTTTTTTTTAAACGTTACTGTTTACCCTGCAGGTCCTACCCTTTTTCCATATAACAGCTAAACTCACATAAGCTGTGTTTCATGACACTCAATGCTTACTTCATTTCTTTATAAGGTATCTATTTTTGTATTTGTGTACTACAAGGTGACGTTGCTGTTGCCTGCTACGAGTCAAAACCTGGAGGGCAGAAGGAGCAGTCACAGCTGCAACCAGAAGTGGAAATTTTCATTGGATGGTGATGGACACCTTCGAATCCAGGCAGAGCTGCGAGGGAACAGGGAGGGGACACCAAGACCTGCATTGCGCTGTGCAAGGGGACCCACATCTGCCTCCACGTCCAGTGGACTCCAGCTCCACAGACGGAGGTGAGAAAGGGCCCCTCGGGTGCCTTCAGCTGCGGCTTCCACCCAGCTACCGAAGTCTCCTCAGCCTCCCAGGTACTGGTGTGCCATTTCCACAGTGTCACCTTCAACGTCCTCTAGCCATCTAAATGTCAGCTACTATAAAATGCCCTCCCAAGACACTTAATCCATCTTTTCAATGTAGAGTAATTAGCGGGGTCGTTCCAAAGCAGAAAGCCACAGTTAACTGTGCAACTACTGTGCCATCATTTATTATATCAAAGAGATTAATACAACCTGAAAGAAATGGCAGGGCCTTCCTTGGCTTCCTTTGAACAGCGGAGCCAGATTATATTTCAGTGAGCCTCAAAGACATCCCCAGTGCAGAGGAGCATTAATTCACTATCAAAGTGCAATTACAAAACGATACTCACTAGGTCAAACTCCTGACAAAATGGTTTCTGTACAAAAAGCTGCAGTTTCTCCACAGCTGTGTAAAGCCAGCTTCTATGTCACCTCTGGGTCTTCCCACAGCCATTGTAGATTTTAAGCACAGTCATTTCCTGGGAACTATTCCCACTAACAGACAACAGTCCCTCTCCTCAGGTCAGGAGGACAAGCAAGATGGAGCCAGTAAGGTGCCCTGCTGAGGGGCTGGCCCATAGTACCAAAGCGGAGCTCCCTCAGCCCCCGTCACGGACTGCTGTGCAGGATCAGACCTATCCTAACAATCTTGAGACTGGGCCAACTCATCACGAAAGACAAACTTGGAACAGGCAAAAGCACAGACACATTTCATAGAATCATAGAATCACTTGGGTTGGAAGAGACCTACAAGATCATCGAGTCCAACCATAAACCTACACTGCCAAAACCACCCCTAACCCATGTCCCTCAGCACCACAACCACCCGTCTTTTAAATACCTCCAGGGACGGCGATTCCACCCCCTCCCTGGGCAGCCTGCTCCAATGCCTGATAACCCTTTCGGTAAAGAAGTTTTTCCTAATATCCAACCTAAACCTCCCCTGGCACAACTTGAGGCCATTTCCTCTTGTCCTGTCGCTTGTTACTTGGGAGAAGAGATTGACCCCACCTGGCTATAACCTCCTTTCAGGTAGTTGTAGAGAGGGTGTTTAATCAACACCCAGAGATTTGGGATCCCAAAATTCGTTCTGATGCTACAGAAAGGGTCCCAGGTGCCACCGAGCCCATCACACTCCCCTCTCTCATGCAGCTTTGGTTACTTTGATCAGCGCTACCAAGTTTTCCTTTCTTCATTTTCAACAGTCGCGCAAATAGCGCATATTGAGTGATGCCCTTTAGCTCAAGCTGCTTAACTTCAAGCGTATATTTAAACTTCCAGCCATGGACTATGGTAAACTTTTAATGAAAACTTCAGACCTTCAGACCTGCCTGTTGACCTTAGAAAGCATTTATGGTCACCTCCTCAAACTATATTAAAGGCACATGATTAAGGCTGCAAAGCTAAGCACTCAGAAGGTTACAACAGACTAATTAAATTTGCACAAGCAATCTTAATTTTGACCATCCCTATTACATAAAGGCATATTAATATAGATTTTAATTTTATGATCAAGCATTTCTGTATTCTACCCCTTATGTGCTCCTTCCTGACCTTATTAGGTCTAATTTTACTTCTTTTGCCTCCAAGCTAATAAACTGAGAACCTATAAACAGAAAAATAGCTAGCTTCAGGCAGTCTGTGCCAGTAGAGGTTTCCTAGGTCTCAGAAGGGCCAAGCAGCCTTGTGTCACGGTCACGTTTCTCCAGCAGAAGAGGTGGAGGAAAATAGGAAGTCAAACTCACCAGAAGAAGTTATAACTGCCTTTTCTACGTTTAATTATCTTTTCTTTCCGCATTAGGTTTGGCTTACTTCATCTCCATAAAAAGAAATTGGACTGTAATGGGTACAGCTACACCAAATCATTTCCACTAACTCCCCGTACTTTTCCTCCAAGGGATTCAAAGGCTATCAAGTAGAAGGGAAGGAAAACAGAGGAAAGGTAAGAATGGTTTTTCCAATGCAACAGGAAAGTTATCCTGTGAAGGGGGAAGGAAAACATGCAAATTAAAGCTTTCTCTTCCTGGAAAGTTTACATTTTGGATACTTCTCTGCTTCTCTTTCTTTCTCTCCCTTGCTGTCAGGCAGGCTGAGGTCTTTGTGCCTGAAATCCTGCCCCTCAGGTACCCATTTGCTGCTGTGCGGGCAGCTCAGCTCTCGCAGCCAAGGCAGGCACGTACCCACCTGCAGCCAACGCCAACACAGCTCTGCAGTGCGACCAGCATGCAGGGGCCAGGCGTGCCCCAACCCCGCCAAACTAGGCACATGTCTGACAGTGACACACCGTATTTTTAATTCAAGAAATCCCAGACAGAAATATGACAGCAATCTCATTTTGGGAAGAAGAAACTGGATTAGCCTAACAAAAAAAATCCTTGCAAGGCAGTGGGCTCATGCTTCCTGCAGAGCATCGCTCTCTGTGCTCGCTGGCGAGTGCTGCTTTGCCAAACACGGGGGGAACCACCCCTCGGCACTCCTCTTGGGATGGGGGTGTGCCAGGAGTTAGGAGGAGCTGCGCCTCTGGGAGAGGCTGCGGTGAAACTGCACGGTACACCACCCTGCTACAGCTTCCCACAAAAGAAAAGGAAACAGTAGGAAATGGAACTTTGAGTCAGACTGTTTAGACAGTCCACGAGAGGGAGAAATTTTGAAGCAGAAAGCGAGTTAGCTGGGTTATGCTAGCTTGGTAGGGAGACCTGCCAAGTCTCCAACATTTATGCATGCTCATGAACTTGCCTTATGATGGACCAGGTGAGCTTCAGGCTGTATGAGTGGGCTGTAAACAATTTCAACGGCATGCTGATGTACCCTAAACACAGAGAGTACCTTCACTAAAAAGCACTAGGTCTCACTTGAAAGCCTACCAATCCCGCACCGGGACCAAATGCTGTACCAGATTTCCCAACGAACTTCAAAAAAATGAAAACAAAAATAAAATATTTCTTCAAACACAGTGGGAAGAGATCAGTATTCTGTTAGAGGCTGCAATACAAGCCTACAGCCACAGTAAATTACAGTACCCTGAAGACGTATTTGTAAATTGCAGTTTACTTAAAAACATTTCATAAAACATTGATTCCTGAAACACTAGAGACGCCTGTTCACACTCACCCGGTGTCGCCTCTCCAGTGAAGGCTGCATCTGGCAGCATGGAAGGCCACCACCTCTGCTTGCCCCATCCATGGAGATGTCTGGCAGAGCTGGTCCTGCTCAGCCCAGGTGATGAACCTCTCAGCCTGCACCCGAGCCCTCCCGCACTACGGATGGGACCCTCCACTGCGAGCAGGCTCTTGGCCAGGCTAATGGACACACGCGGAGCGTCACCAACAGCCTGGGAAGGCAGGAACGCTGCCTGCCCTGCTCCCCGAAGCACACGCTGCCAATTAGAGAAGTGAAAATCTGAAGTGAAAACCAGGTGGCTCTCATGATCAGTTGGGAACCACCCAATCCCCTCACCGAGGGAGCAAGGAAAAAAGTCTCTGTAATGAGATTTGGCCTGGGTGCAGCCCCCGGCTGGCAGCGTGTCCCCTCTTCCCCTCGCCCAGCAGCGGAGGGGCTTAGCGCGCCTGGCAAGGAGAGGTTTGCTCTGCTTGGGCAGGGGAACGGGGCCCCGAAGGCCAGTAGGTCCCCAGAAAGGGGACAAGAGGAGGTGAAGGTTGCAGCAGGAGCCAGCGGTGGGGCGCCCTGGGGCAGCAGTGCCAGCTCCACAGTTCACTGCCTGGTGCCGTGGATGCACTGGTCTCCTGGCTTGGTCCAGGAAAGACGCGTTTTACGTGTTCACAGACAAAATAGCTGAGGCAAAAGTTGTCTCCGCTCCCCACCCTCACCCGGAGAATCCTGCAGGTCAGCTTCTCAACAGGGCACGGCGGTGCAGCTGCTCCTCACAGGAAAGGGGACAACGCGCTTCACCACGTCGTCCCCATAGGACAGGACCTGGGTGGGCTCGCTGGGCTCTCTTTCCCGCCCCGGTGCTCTCTAATGGCTTGACTGGGACTCAAATTAACCGCGAAGATGAGGGAAGAGTTTGCGAGCTGCCTACGCTGTGGTAGCGCGAGGTCCCTGCGTGGCTGGCGTGTCGTGGGGCCGCCACAGGGCGGGTCGGGCCCCGCCGCGGCCGCCGGTGCCACCAGGCGCGGGGTCAGGCAGCACCTCGAGTCCTTCTCCTCGGGCCGCCGGGTTCTGGGCGGCTGCTGCGCCCCGTCCTCCCGCCAGCAAGCGCCTCCCGGAGCCGAGGGCGGCCGGGACGCCCCTCCGGACACCCAGTTGGAGGGTCCTAAAGAAGCGTCTCTCGCCCGCGGGCGGCGCGGCCCCGCTCCGTCCGTCCGTCCTCTCCGGGCGGCAGCGGGTCGTTCCCTCAGACGCCGGCACGCGCCGCGCGGCTGCCTCGGGCGCGGGGCTGTGAGGCGGGCGCGTGCCGGCCGGCGGGGGCGGGGGGGGCTCCCCCCTCCAACGCCGCCTCCTCGGCTCGCAACCGGCGCGACGGGCACCGCCGCCCTGANCCGGCGCAGCAGAGCTCGGGGTTTCCTCCCGGAGAGGCCTCAGGGGTCCCGTTCGGGCGCGTCCGTGCCGCATCCCGGGACCCTGCCCTCCAGCTGCCACGGGCCCGGGCCCAGTCCCGCCGCCCCGGTCAGCTCCAGCGCCGCGGCGGCGCATACGGGAGCGGCGGTACCGACTCACAGAACCGCCTTTAAGACCTTCCAGACCACCGAGTCCAACCATAAACCTGGCGCTGCCAAAACCGCCCCCACCCCCTGTCCCTCAGCAGCGCGCCGCCCCGGCTGCTAAACGCCTCCAGGGACGGCGGTCCCACCACTTCCCCGCTGCAATGCTCGACAGACCTCTCCGGGAATAGATTTTTTCCTGGTATCCAACCTAAACCTCCCCTGGCGCAACTTGAGGCCATTTCCTCTTGTCCTGCCGCCTGTTAAAGTCATTACTTTGGCATTAGGATCTTCCCTCACGCCCCCAGGGCGAAGAACAGCCCGTGGAAACACCCCTAAACCCTTGAAAGATTTGGGCTGTAACTGTACTGCAAGTATTGCCACAGCATCACTTTCGGCAGAAAATTCTCATTTAAAGAAAGACACGGAGCAAGAAAGGTCAAACATTTGGAGCTGAAACAGTGTCTGACGGCTTGCCACCTTCGTCTGCCAGCGCCTCTCCCAAAACCAGCAGATGAATACGAGTGTAGGTATGAATCACATCTCCCAGTGTATAACACCCCACATTTTTGTAAGTTTTAATTGCTTTTTTCCCCAGAAATTGCTGTGCAAAAGAAGTTTTTACACAAGCACCAGTACCAAACTTGCAGCTAAAGCAGAGGATGCTCTGTGTTAGGCTGACAGAAATTAACTCAGTTGCCAATTGCTTTCCATTTGGCCCAGCAGCACGTAGAAAAACTGACGCAACGGGCAACTAAAATGCAGGCTGAGGAACCACCATCAGTAAATAGAACGAATGCACACTATAATAATTGATGTAATCTGTTTTTATTCCAATTCCAGATCAGGAACAAAAAAATATTCCACTGCAAAGGGAGGCTGACAAAGACGATAAAACCGCTTGCAACAAACATAGCCCCTTTTATGTCATTTAAGAATCCAACCAGCAGGTTTTTTGGGCTTTCCTTTCTGCCAGTTCTCAGGAAACATTTGTACCTGCCATTAAGACGCTGCCGCCACAGGTGTGACCCAGTATTTTTCATTATTCATGGCTTACCTTGCACAGAATTGCCTCCGTCTTTGCTGAGTGGTGTGATAAGGAAGCAAGGACCTTTGGCATAAGCAGGGCTGAATCATCCACGTATGGGCTGTCTTCTGTTTGCTCAGTCCCATTTCCTCTAGAAGTGCAGTCGGTCACCATAGATCTAAGCACATCTCTGTGCCCGGCAGACAAACCATTGCAGTAACAAGCCGAACACCAGAACAAGACATTAGAGGGCAGTAAGTGCACTGTGTTACTACCTGGCTTTCTCCCAGCCATAGCCAAGGGAAAGGTAAACACCTGTGTCCCAGTGCTTGGGGGCAAAAGGTTTCCATCCCCATTCCAAAAGCAGTTCCAAACTAACTTCCTGGTTTTGACCGACTGCGGCGTGCAAGAGGGACAGATTTAAGAATGTACCACACCAAGCTGAGCCCTGTTTCAATTAACCTTGCACTCTTCACAATCTGGAGGAATTTCTATGGCACAGCAAACCCATAAATGCCTGAGTCACTCAGCAACTGCCGAAACGCAGGGCGTCAGTCTCATGTGAAAGGATCTTTATTTATGACAGCGTGATAAGTCTCCTCGCAACACGCACGCAGACAACCCCTACTCCAGCCGTACCAGGCAGGAATGCAACACCACAGTTCACACAACCAAGACGCACAGCCATGCTCAGGCCATTGCTAATCTCAAGTGGTTTTATTTTCTGCAGAATGACACCTGAGGAAAGGCTGGCTAGCACTGAAAGTTATCATTAAGGCTTTTTACAGGTTCTAACAAAATGGAGCTATTTAAACTACCAACATTCCTTACTGCAAAACTCCAATTACACCACCAGCTTCCGTTAACACACTTGAAAAGAAAGTTTCAAAGCCATTTCTATAAGCCTCACTTGAGAGCTGTCAAGAGAGACACTGAACTTCCTTTTCATACACAAAAAGAGTGATTCATGACAGAATATTTCAGGAAAACTCTCATTTTCACAGTTGTGTCTACTACTGCAGAGCCCTTTTATTTTATTTCTCCAGTTGCCCATCAGCATTACGACAAATGAAACTACTTAAGGTTTAAAGGCTGAGGACTAGTGAAGTGACACACATGAAAACGGTGAAATGAATAGGTTCAAGCTTTCCATTACAAATTTGTACAAAGAGTGGGAGAGACACTCTGCAGTACCTACTTTTATTTCACTTGCCCACTTTGTGACCTCAAGAAACAGCTAGAGGTGAGCAGGTAGAGAAGAAAGGGGTTAGAGGAGTCATTTCGGGGGGGGGGAAGCCACCACAAAACACCGTTACCAAAAAAAAAAAAGTGTCAGACCACCACAGCCCTATCAAAAGTTTCCAAAACCAGAGCAACATCAGTGTTGTAGCCATACTGGTTTAAGGACGCAAACAAGACCTTGTTCATAAGCAAAAGACAGTCCTTTATCGGGCCAGGTGCTACAGCTGGATGATGTATACAGGTACACAGCCTTTTTATTTTTTTTTTTTTCCCCCAGAAAAAGCCAGGGCACACTTTGTGAGGCAACAGAGACGGTTATACTGAAAGGAGAAGCCATACTAAAATTCAAGTGTCTGGGTGCATGGCCTCTAGCTTAAAGTGGCTGAGCACATAAAACCACTTCAGACTAAAAATAGTTTACAAATGTTAACATGCAGCAATAAGCATAACACATTGCACCTTACGTGCTGCTTCCATCACTGAGCTGTGGAACTGCTCCTCAGAAACAGGCATTTAGTGACAACCGCAATAAAGGTATTGAAAGCACAAATGCTGCCAAACCTTCTCTTTGTCGTGTAACAAACCCACTCAAATACACCAGCAAGCCAGACCTGGAGCCTAAGCTGGAAGGTGGCGACGCTATTCCACAGCTAAAGCCTGAACACAGGCACCTTACAACAGGTTGCTTAACTTGAGAATTTGAGTACGAGGGTAACAATGCCAGATGGAACAAGAAACCAAGCAAATCACTAGGACTTTTATGGGGGTTAATCCAGCATGAACCAAACGCAGCTTGCAAACCAGAGATAAAGCTTCCCGATCGTAAGCTGGCCACCTGCCTTACAAAGGAAGCTGCCATGAATTCCAGGCTGCAAGACTAAGCATCAAGACACCCTGCTCAGCTACGAGAGATTGTAAGCAGGCTCCAGGCACTACCCTGAACTCAGTAAGCCCCCATTCTTAAACGTAAGCACTGTAACTATATGTATTTAATACATTCCACATCAAAAGCATCACAGCTAGTTATGTTTGACCTTAAGGGATGTTACGTTCACAGACCAAATTTCTCTCATACTTCCGTTATCTCTTAATTCTACCCTGGAAAAACATTTCTTCCACTATTGCACATTTCTGGACTTAAAATGGGTATCTGCCAAGATTCATTAGTCAAAGGGAAAGCAAAATCGGATGCATTTTCCTCCATCTCCATTTAAAATTAAGCCTTTATTTCAGTCATTTTAAGCAGAAACCTCTCACAGCAGTTGTTATACCATTATACTGTTACATTCAGTTGCAGAGATACGTCTCACTTCATACAAATATAAGCAAAAGGTGTGTCTGTGGTGAGGTTTTTCACCCCTTGGGCAAAAGCATCAAGGAGCAGTTCTTAAATGTCTCAGTGTGCCAAAGTACATCATTCTGCACTCTTTGCATCAGGAGGCCAACTAGTAATGCAGGAAATCTTGCCCACGGAACACGGGGGGGGGGGGGGGGGGGGG
>VZSF01006565.1:549126-561433 GCA_013398295.1 Chionis minor
GGGAAGTAAACTGTTGTGTCATGACAGATCTTACCTAACAGAAACACACATTCAGCTTCCTTGAGGAATCCAACTGTTGAGTGAAAACCATCTATACTCAGTGTTGTCATGGGTGGGGTGGGGGTCCTTAATTGCACAAAGGTATAGAGCACTACTTCTTGGATTAAGTTAAAAGTTAAAACTAACTGAGCACTACCCTCATATCTTAATTCTTAAAATATCTGAGGCACAAGTATGTGTGTGTACTTGTTTTATTCATAATTTGTCTTGGGATACCAAATGTATTTCTAGTTAAGGTGATTTAACAAAACCGTTGACCTCATTTCAAAACATCCACTGATCCATTTTTTCATTCAATGGCAATATCAAATGTTAAAAGGAACATAAAAACAAACATGCACACAATTGTACAGTTTTCATAAATGTCTATTTCATTATTTGTGGGTAGCGCATTAAACAGTTAAATACATTTAAATAATGTTTAAGTGACTGCACTAATGCAGAATTTTAACTAGATGGGTAACCAATTTAACTAGAAACCAGCTAACAAGTAACTGTCTAAATACTTCAAATACAGCTCTTGTTCTAGGTCATCCTTCTTGGGAAAAAAAAAAAAGCCTGCTGGTCACATTGGAAATACATTTTAAGGCCAAATTCTTCTGATATCCCTTCTCTGCAGCAGTTTCTTCGCCTTTTTAAGCCTCCAATTCCAGGCCAAGACCAAGTTTATGGCCACCAGCATTGATGCTCTTTCCATCTATCAGGGCAGACAGTGTAAGCTTCACACCTGTAAGATTTTGAAAAAGCATGTTTACAACACACAACCAGAGCAGCTTTCATGCAACTCAATCTCAAGTCATTACAAGTCCCAACTATAGCTCTTTTTCCTATTTCATTACTTTCCTCTACAGATTTCCACAGAAGAACCCATTTACCCATGAAATCTATTACAAGCTAGCCATGTGAATCAAGCTAGATGCTTTTTGTAAGTGACATTTTAGAAAGTGGATATACTAAGTCTCTAATTGCCAAGTACACAAGAGCTCTCCTTTTCTACATTAAGGTATGCAAGGAAGAAAGAGAATTATGCATAAAAAGACAGACACTTGTACCAAGGAAGGGATGGAATGAAATACAATCTTTACTGGTTTTCAAGTAAGGAACTAACCAATGGTAATATCGCATTAATGGGGGCTTTCATATCTAAACAGAACAAATGAAGTTCTGGAGGTTTTTTTCCTAAGTGTGAAGAGCAGGAAGTGTGTTCTTTTGACAATCGTTATTTCAAGACCTGCAATCATTCAGTATAATATAACTGGAGAGCACAATGCTAAAAATAGACTTGCTTTGCACAGCCTAAAGCTAAGTTAGCAAATACAACACAGTCCACTCCTACACTAATCAATGAGGAATATGACGCAGAAATACCATTACATACAATGGAATTTGGTTTAGTAAAGGTTTGATGTGCAACATAAGCTGTAAAAGATGTAAAACATCTACTTCACTTTCAAGACGTTATTCAGAGTAAGGGAAACAATTATATATAAATGCACAGATCTCAAAGATTTTCTTTGCGATACATAAAAGATATCTATGTGACATAATTCATGTGATAACCCTTACCTGGCCTCAGGGTCTGGGTGTAACCCACTCCAACTAGACTAGAATTGTTCACTTTTGCCTGGAAAAAAAAAAAAAACAAAAAACCACACAATGACAAAAGCAATTGAAATGTTGTAACTGATGAGTTGTTATCATTCTGAAACTAGAATAACTTTGGCAACGTCACCATTATCAACTTAACCAACTTTTACTTGTTCTTTACTATCTCTGCGCTTCCTGGATTCTCTCTTCCCAGCTGTGCCCTTGCCCCCCAACTTACAGTTGAAGTAGTAACGTATTTAAGAGCAGACAGAATGTAATGGCAGTGAAAACTGTTACTGGAATGCAGTTTGGCAGGTGAACCTCCCCACTCCTGCCTTTTCAGGCCACAGCAATTTACCACTACCGATTCCCAAAACAAGCCACTTCAGAAGAATCCTTCATGTTCATATTATTACAAAAGAATTAGTATCCTGCAGGTCAAATCAGTCAAGCAGCATACATTTCATAATATCATCATAAACACTACGTACAAAATTATTTATCTCAATCTGGAGTCATCCTATAGAGAAAGTGAGACAACAATCCAGGCTCAATTCTAACTTTATAACGCACAGAAAACTTCTCTGCATATCACCTTTAACCAGTATTGCCAGAGTTCTTACTATGAGAACATGACAGAACTCCCCAAAACCTGGTTTTAAAAAAGTTTCGCAGACTTACAGAACTAGACCTGAGGGGCGTTTTTCAATTATTTTTTTTTTTTAATAAAATACATTAAGCCCTCTAGAGTAGCACAACATTTGACAGTCAGATTCTAAAAGACACTTTGCTACACGCAACATTACAGAATTTAAATACTGCTGCTTTAATGACAACTGCCTGGATTGTAAAAAGTAAATTGTACAAGACTTCCGGGCCTATTACCTTCTTTTGCACTAATAACACACAGATTCACAGAAACTGAAAATACACTGTGCTTAACATAACTCTTTGGGTTAGAATTATACTTACAGAGATAGAAGCAGTGGAATCCAACTTGTATTTAGCCGCAATACCAAAGCGAGTGCTGTTGCTACCTGCTGTCCAAGCCAGGTTTACAGCAGTTTCAAGATTGTCACTCACTTTCTGGTAAATTGACCCCCCAAATTCTGAACCATCATTGCTGCACAAAGTAAGAAAAAAGTTAGTTTCCTATGTCAAAAAAAAAAAAAAAGTTGGAATTATTTAAACTACTTCAAATCTTTATTCAATGAGAATTCCAAAAGTTTGAGTTGTTTCCCATTTTTCAACAGGAGAAGGGGAGATGAACAAAGGCTTCAGGGCAAAATTAAAATGCAGTAAGTCATGGGGTGGGGGAAATAAAATTCAGAGTGCTACACAGCTAGTTCTCACACTAATGTCACGTTAAGTACTTGAATGTAATTCCGGATCACGTCCTTACAAAACTACAAGATCAATGTTAATAGTTAGAGAATGGGCACTCTGAATTCTATGATTATTTAATACATATGGTAATCCTAAAGAATTAGATGACCTTTTTAAAAATCTGTCACAGTGTTTGACATTAGTAAATGGAAATGGAATTCTTACAGCCCAGACTATAGTGTTTTGTAGCTTCCTCCCATACCCCTCAAATTCCATAAACCCAGACACAATCCCCATCCTCCCCCTCCAAAAAACCAAACTTCTACCTCAGAAATCAAGTTATTTCCTAAGTAAACACACTAGAACAACACATTTTTATTAACTTAAATCAAAACCACCATTTTCTTCAGTAGGTTTTGATCAGTGTGCTCTAAACATTTAAGATTTAAAGGCAGCAACTCTGAAGTTCATAAACAAGATGTCTTAAACTTGTTTAGTTACGCACTGTTTCATGCACTCTCCGTTCCAGACAGGCAAGAAGATGAACCTACTCAAAAAGTCCAAAAGCAAAGCTCTAGTCTTGCTCCAGAGATTACTACTGGCCTACTTAACCAGTACTATGCTAATTACTGCCTCTAACAAATCTACTGCCCTTAAATTATAGTCAGATGCAATTCAATGTACTGGGAAAGCTGGAAAAAGCATTACGAACAGCTTTGCTTAACTGAACTACACCAGCATTTGCTGTTTTGAAAAAGAGATGCAAAGTAACATTTATCATTTATTTAGAGCTTCCTATTGAGAAATGCACCCCACTTAATGGCCTTGCAAGCACCTCTTGGTATTTCAAGGATTTGTATTCCAACTAGAAGGAAACAGCGAGAAAACCCGCTTCTGTAAATCTGGACATAATTTTCATGACTTACACATTAGTGTGCAGTTGGAAGTCTCCAGTCTTGTAACCCACGGAGAAGTTATTTCTTGTCAATTTTGATTTGGCACTATCAAAAGTCATCTGATAACCAGCAAGCCAGCCTTCGTAACCAAAGACAGCTGAACCATGGATTGCAGGTCCAGCAAAATCAAAGTCAACATCACAGCCTAGGTTTAGGCATTCACGTTTATAAGCTGACTTAATTTTACCACTTTTCTTTCTGAAACAGAAAAACAGTTATCTTCAGACAAGGCTTGATCTTCCGCAATGAACTGCCAAATTTAAACCATACGACTCTACTACACAACGTATCTAAATGCCATGCACGTGCATCCCCTAGACTGGTCCAAAGCACAACCAGCCCTTCAAGAAAGCACAGGCCATTTTGTGATGAGTTTAGAGGCATTTTCATGCCTCCTGCAATCTTCCAAGTAACTCTGTCCCAGAAAATGAGCAAAGTGAGCTGTTGTGAAATGTCCGATATTAACCCCATAGACTATGATGTGATGCTAAAGAGCAGAAGCCTTGAGCACTGGGATTTGCTAATTTGGATCAACAGCAAACCATACAAACAATACAAGAGAGCACATGAACATTTACTGACCGTGGGTGCTGTTACTGCCCTAAATAAGGTAAAAGGGTTAACAACTCTTACCCTGTATTTGGTGAGAAAGTTGTATCAAACGTCAACTTCAAGCCTTTGGCAATCTAATTGAAGGGGAAGAAGATAAGATAAAGCTATAAATTCAGTTCTGCTAGTTAGGTAAAACAAATAAATACTCTCTTTACCTGAGAGTATCTATATCCTAATCTATTACCTGATCTTCAATTGCAATTTCTGTTCCCAGAGTGTTATCTGTGTTCCATTTTTCTGTGAAAGTCAGCCCATACTCAGCCCACTTGTATTTGGTCTCCAAGCTCCCATTCACTTTTCCAGTGTCTGTGTTCGATGAACCAGATGTCGTGAATTCCTAAAAAAGGACAGTGTCCATGTTATACAGAAGATACGTGCGATCCTGAAAGCACTACACAGTGCCAAAAGAGAAAGGGCTTTTCTTCAGCAAACGCTAAGGACTTGCCATTCTACGCAACAGTTTTAACAACATGAGACAACTCGTGGGGAGAGAAGGGGGAACGACACACTCAAGAAGAACTAGACGATTCATGCCCACATGGAGGCTGCCCCCCACGCCCCATCTTAACTGCAGCATTTCTGCCGCTATTACAAAATGGATAGGTTTGCAACGTAACTCAGAAGCAAGACAGTAGTTACCGTATGTATTCTCCTTAAAAGCAGAAACAAGTTCTTGAAAGGTTAAGTCCGATACTCCTAATGAGCAAATTAAAAATCAAACAAAGAGCCAAGAATGGTATAAGGCACATAATGCAACTCCAGTAAAATTCCTTAAGGATCACATACGTACTTTCATTATTCCTGTCAACCACCTCCAAAGATAAATTCCGTACAGCTGTAAAATGCCATTGAACGCCGTAATTTTTCATATTGGGGGTGGGGCGGGCGGCTGTTTGGTTCATTGTTTTGGATTTTCTGTTGCTTTTTAAGAGAGTTCTCAGTCTAAGCAATGCACCAGCCTTTCACACAAGCTACAGGCACACGTTTTTACTGACATCTGTAAACTTCCTATTCCCCTGACACTTCCATTTAATGACTTTCCGTTTAACACAGGAAAAGCATTCACATTTGAATTGTGAGCTAAGTCTGATTTTATGCTTCTGGTAGAGTCTTCGGTGAAATTCTTTAAAGTATTTAAAAGTTCACAATATCACTCACATCTCCTTATTAAACTAAGTATAGTCCCTGATGTCTCTCACTCCTTGGATTCTCACAAAGAACAGAATGAACAATTTCTGTGTACCACTATTCAGAAACTAAAGGCAATACCTAGCAGAAGCCTGGTTTGCAAATACATGTTAAGGAGCTCTATCCACTGAAATACTATTGCCCTTGTGGTTTAAGAAGTTTATCATTTCAACTTTTTAAAACATACAAATGAAAGTTTTGATCTCTGACTTCCTCCATGCGCAGTATTATTTTCAAATTGGCTCCTCACGTGTACTTTCCCCAGAGGGAAACATGGATTTGAAACTGCAAGTCCTCAGGCATATGTATTCTAACAGCCCAAGACCTACCGCACATCACAAGAGCGCATGAGACTGTTCTTTAATGGTGGCTGATCAAATTTAACCACGGCCGAGACATTTACTTGGATTGTGTCAGTGAACCACTAAATCACCCAAACAGTTGCATAATTCTAGCAAGGTCTATTCCTTGGCAAGTGACAGGGACTACACAACTTCAAGTTCAAATACCTTCAGCTTTAACTTCATTGCTTTGAGCTATTCCTACTGCACAGGGTATGTATGTGACTGCAACCATTGGGGTAACAGCTTCAGGAGCAGCAAATTACTACATTATCTCTTACCTCTGCTTTAAAACATCTGCACTACATGCATGCCAGCACCTTCTCCTCCTGGGAAGAACAGCTAATAACTGACACAGGCTTCACATGAGGGCTTGGATTTTTCAGAGCGTTTTACCAGTATTACTGGTAGTCTTCAAATAATACAAGCTAAAATAAGAACGACTACATCTGTAACAGGGCTCCTGCAAACTGTGCTTCAGCTGGGATACAAACTTCTAGAAAAAACACAGTATGCAACCCATGCACTTTGTTTCTAGCAGCCAGTTACACTGGCAAAGCTTCCAGTTAAAAAAATAATTTAAAAAAAATCTATCTTTATATCTTGTAAAGTCTGTTCTAGAAACAAATAAAAGTTACAGGAGGCACTGCTTGCATGACCAAAACATCCTGCATGGAACGTTACTGCAACACTTTAGTACCTTTAAAGAGGAGCCAAAGATTCAACATGTTAATTCACTGCCAGCCACTCCACACGAGCATTAAGATGCCAGAAATTTCCACCAAATGCAAATAGTATCAAAAAGCACTTCAGAAAGAAATTGTGTACTGTGATTGATACATAAAAATACTTCAAAAATGTGTCAGCTACTTGTTCACCTTCAGACATAAGATAAGGCACAACAAATAAACCTTTTTGTTTTATGAAGATGACTAAACAGTCCAATACCCTTATTCCATTCAGAGTGAAGTCAGATCTTCTGAACTATTTTACACCAAAAGTTTATCATTTATATAACCTATAAACTACTTAACAGCATGTGGAAGGTGTTCTTTCTAATGAAATACCAGAACATATCCGGGGGGCGGGGGAAGAGAAGAGTAAAAGATATTTAAACTCACCACTCCGCTTGCAGATTTTGTTTTCACATCCAGTTTCACCAACCCAAAACCTTAAGAAACAGAAGTCAAAGTTACACCAGTAGGCTTTAACTAAGACCATGCACATTTTCCAGGAAGCTAGTTTTCCAAGCAGTCTCAACAACATGCTGCGTATATTTAAAAAATGTATTAATATACGCATAATAAAAAAAAATATAGACCGACTTCAGTAACACTCAAATTTTAGATGCCGCAGCAGGCAGAAGAGGCCACTCTAGAACAAGCCAGGAGTTCTGTTCTATCACCACCACAGAGAAAGTGGGGAGCAGCCCCTCAGTTGTACACTGTACATTTAACTATCAAATAGTGGCTTCCGTGGGTAAATCCAGTGACAGACAAAACACGTTCTGTTCTGTTCCCGGGGTGACATCAACTTTGTAGTCATTACCATTTGAAGAGCTATCCCAATGCATAAAATTCATCTCTCAGCAGCAAGAAGAAGTATCTCAAGGTAAAAAAAATGCAAAAGGGAAGTCACTGGGAAATACATAGCCATTGGAACTGTAATATAAGTAGGTTTCATGGGAGTGCCAATTCACATGGTTACCCTTAGAGCTAAGGGTAATTCTAAGTTAGAGATGAGCAACAGCCTTGGTGAAAAAGCCCCCTCACACATTCCCAAAGACAAGAAAGAAACAGGAGAATTTAACTATGCAACTCCCTGGTATTAAAGCATTTAAAAATGTTGAAGGATTCTTTATCCCTCTAGCTATTCTGCTTTGAATTCCAAAAAAGGCTATAATGTTACAGGAGTATATATCCCTTTCTGTATCAACAAATGTTGTGGCACAGACAGACTGGCAAACAAAGCGTACTCCTAAACTAAATCACACTCTATCTTTACATTCTTCCATACTTGTACACCTCTGACATTTATGTGGCTAAAGCAGTAAGATTTAACAGACTTCACATCAAAACTGCCCACTGAAAGCCTACCATGACCTGTCAGTTGATGGTAAGGATACAAAACCAACACACCTTCCCCCACCCTAGAAACACAGGCGTTTGAGCATTCAATTTTACATAGAGGCTTAAAAAGGTAATTCATTGTGGCACCACAAACACCATGGTTGATAAAAGGTACTATCTTACCATATCCTTTATTGAAGATATCTCTGGCAGATTTGCCAAGGTCTACATATGATGGAGGAATCGCCATTGGAGCTGAAAGGTAACAAGCTAATTAATAGTGAACCTTTTACCACTGTACCCACACAAAAAATGCTAACACAACTCTTTAAAGATACTCTTTAAGGCAGATTCACATATGAAGACAGTTAACAGACAGATGGCTCAAACAATTACAGTATTCTGTAGAACACCTACAGATTTCCAGTGATGGCCATGGTGGATGCTGAGTATTTTCTTGGCTTAGGTAATCTGCTTGTAGAGAAGCAGCATTACAACACTACCCAGTTCTTAATTTTTCAAGCAGATTTCTCCATGCACCTTAAATTACCAGAAATCATCCACTAGCTCACATTACCAAAGTTGGCAGTTACCACCAAAAACCAGGAAGCTGGAAATTTGAAAAACTACAATGCAGACAGTTTTTTTCCTGAAGTTCCACAAAGTCAAATTTGACAGATGCTTAAAAAAAAAATTACCTGAAAGGACCTACGAGGTTTTATTTTCAAAATGTAAAATCAACATAATTTGCCCCACAATTTAAATGGCAGACATACGATATAAAAATGCCATCAACTAGCAACCAATTTGACGAAGTTTCTTCCCTCCTGTAACATACAAGAGTTTAAGTTCGAGGGCTTGTCTTGTTATTCTAGAACAAACGAGTAGTACGAGTGCTGGGTCAGCCAGAAAAGCTCCCTCTAAAAGTCCCTTTCTTAGATGGGGAGCTTCTGGCAATCTCACTGTTAAAGAACTTGCCATTCAAGACTAGCTGTGACCCAGCCTCCCTGGCCTGACAGATAGACACCAGCCAGGTCTCGCACAGGCCCGCATGGTTCTCCTCCCTGTGAAGATACACTATCTATAACCTCCTTCGGTGACTGTTTTCCCATTATTTCAACAGTAAAAGGCCGCTGTTACAGAGGCACTGTATTTTAAAGTTTTAAAATACAGGAAACATAGCATAGTACGAAAGAGTTAATAACTCCCCCCCCCCCCTTGCTGTGAAAGGGGGGAAAAAGGGGGGCATTAGGGGACAATGAAACTAACTAGATAAGTGCCATAAAAAGGCTAAACAGAAGCAAACAAAAAATCTCATCTTTTCAAACCCATTGGTCACATTTGTTCTGCGCAGAAAGTCAGATTAACATAACTGACTGTTTATCTTGCTCCTGTGTGGGGTTTTTTTGGGTTTGGGGCTTCTTTATTTTAAGTAAGTGGAAAAATATCTTCAGAATCTCAAAAATAACAAGGGCAGGACTCTCATATGCCCTCTTTCAACTGAAAGCAGAAAAGATTACTTTAATTTTTATAAAGTACTTTAATATTTAAATTTTCAACACAGGTATAGAATTGCTTATCTTCTGCAGAGCTCTCCTGCATTCAATAATACAGGATCAAGATGAGCTTTTTTCCCCCCCCACTCTCTCGAAAAAGTTTCTTTCCATCTTTTCATGGCCTTATCTACATAAAGGGAAAACCTTCCTGGAACACCTGATTCAGAATTATTTCCTTTAGGGCACCATTCCACTAAACAGAGTGTTGTTTCAGAACAGCATCGGCATAAAAAACAAAACAAAACCTGATTACGCCTGCCATATACAGCCTAATTGTATGAACTGCTACTATTAAAAAAAAAACCCCAAACCTGCTTTGGCAAGCAGGTAAGGCATAAGACCGTTTCTTACCTTTCTACAATTTCTAATGCAGTTTTCCAGAGTACCTTACTCTACCTCCCTAAGCCATAACCTTCTCTGATCAACAACATTTACATTCACAACAAAAATCTACTTAGTAGAGAGTTCTAAACTCTACAACCAGGTCACTATAGCAAGACATCCATCGCTTGCTAAAAAATATAAAACAATTCTGGTTTTCCACCATGGAGTTAAAATAAACTATCTCTTAACAAAAAACAAACAAAAAAAGAAGACATAAAAATTACAGAGTATTTGAAGCCTAAAAAGGCTTAGCCCATGTTCAACTCCATAAAAGACATAAGTCTTGAGAAAATTTTATAGCAAAACAGATACTAATCCCGGTGACAAGACATTAAATTTTAAAAGACACAGTCAATAGAGAGAAGCAGGTGGTGGACCAAATTCCGAGAAAGTGTGGGAACAATGTTCTAAATTTCTGCTGTACAGCAATTCTACAATTCATTAGCAGTTTAAAATAAAGACGGCTTAGTTATGTATTTTTCTGCTAATGAATAGGTCTCGCTCCTAACTAGCATCTTCAGAAGATTTTAAGGTTTTATACAAGCCTTTAGCACAGAAATGCTTTTACACTATAAATAAACGAGCTTTAGCTTTTGTTTTAAATGCTTCCAAACTGACGAGACAACCATTACAGACAAGAGATTTATGCTAAGCAGTCGTGTCCTGGGAAGTTAACAAACTGGTATCTGTGTCTGAATTCGAAGGATTACTGCAGTAAAAGGATGTTGCTGCTTTATCTTGCCTAGTTAAGCATCCTTCCCATTGCAAGGAAACCAAACAGTACTGGATAGGCACTTCAGCCTACAGATGGAAGTTTCCTGATATAAAGTTAAAACAGTGTAAAACTGTCACACTGCTGTTCTAATCCTACCCTAACAGGGATGCATGAGGACAAAAAGGGAAACCAAGAGTTAATTCTGGGTATAATAAACACCTGATAAACCACTGCCATTATCAGAATGCTCATTAAATGAAAACAGGGCCAAAAAAAAAAAAAAAAAATCATTCATGTGCCCTCCAATGTTGGCAAGTTGGCTAGGTTTGCAAATTCTTATAGTCTAAATAATTTTCTTCAACCTTATTTTGAAGTGTAGTTTTTAAGTGAAAGACTAATTAGAAGTGCCTAAAAAATATAAGCACCATTTTACAACAAGATGTTTGTTGCGTAAACAACTATCAGATAATCTTATTCCTCATTTAAAAAACACAGAATGTACTTGAATCAAGTGGGAGCTCTACCCTGATCTTTATTTCATGTCACTCTCAAAAAAAAAAAAGTTTAATTAATCTGTTACTCAAAAGCCACAAATATGTTTTCCATAAAAACAAACAAACAAACCCCCAGAACAGAAAAATGTGTTAATGTTATCAGAAGTATTACATCACAGTATTCCCTCGAGGTAATACTTCAAAACCGTCTCACACTCTGTAATTAAAGGAACACCAAGGACTTCTGTAAAGATTCCTAGCAATTTTAAGATCTTGGGATATTGATGATCAGGCTGGAGCCTAGATCAGTCTACAATTAAAAAAACCCTAAGTACCCATGCAATTTAAAAAAATGGCAATAGCCGCACTGAAATTGTATTCCAGTAGCGTAAAAAGCAACAAAGAAATTGATTAAAAAAATACTTTGTTAAAACACATCGGACACACCGCTGACCTTCAGACTTACACTAAAAGCTTAAAAAAAAAAAAATTAGTAACCAAACCACCTCATTCCACTTGCTTTAACTCTCTCCCTACTTACATCTCGGAGGTGGACGCGCTAGTCTAGTAGCCATAGCTAGGCCAAATTAGAGGCTCTGAGAAGAAGGGAAGGAAAATTAAACATCTGAAAACGAACTGCGCGGTGAGAGAGCGAAAGCAGCGGGTAAGGCAGAGCCTTCCAGAACAGGATATGGAAAGGGAAAACGGGGATGGGCGCAGCCGGGCCGGGCCGGGCCAGGCCGGGCCGCGTGGGGAGGCGGCGGCACACACACGCACACAGCCCTGCCGGGAAGGCCCGCCGCCAGGCGAGCGGCGCCCGCTGCCGCCGCAAGGTGAACTCCTCCACGCGGCCATCTTGGGCATCCCGCCCTGACCCCCGCCCGCCGCCCTTTATGTAACCGCCGCCCGCCGCCGCCCGGCCCCGCACGCCGCGGCGCCTGCCGAGGCCCCGGGGGGAGGCAAGGCGTGCGGAGAGCACCACTGTCACCATGCCGCCGCCGCCGCCGCCGCCCCCTCCC